>OY728125.1:580854302-581409710 GCA_963277665.1 Viscum album
GAATGGTAGAATGATGAATTAGAAGGATGGTGGTAGAATGGTAGCAGAGGTTCTTTCCTTTGGACCTTCAACCCTTTCTCTCCCCCCTTCTATTCTCTTTGAACTGACGTCCAAGGCCTCTATTTATAGAAAATAGAACTACACGGCTTGTGGAAAAAGTACACGGTGTGTACTTTTGTCAACGCACTTTTGTCCTTTTTTTCACTGGTAGGCATCCTAACATGCCGTCTTTGACCTGGAACATGATGCCGCCTGGTAGGTAAATATTCATGGCATGTAGCGCCTCCATACACGGCGTTTAGTCTCATTTTTCAGCCACTAACCACTTCTAGAAAGATATAAATGTCATGTATATGTTGAACACGGTGTTTCCCCGTTAGCCGTCCACATGGGTGTGTAGACTTCTTCTCATATGTATACTACTTATAGAAGGGTATTTATGGTGTGTATTGGATGAACATGGCATGTACCAGATTCTGTTTACATGGGCATGTACTTGTCCTAGTCAATCTATGTCTCAGTCTGATTGTACAAGGCATGTGTATATGTACACACCGTGTAGTTTTTATATTTTTCTCAGTTCTCCCCCATTTTGTGTATTTGGCCATAAATATCATGAAAATGAACAAGATCACCAAAATCAAATTATTTTCCACTAAGAAGTAATTAATTACTGAAATCATATTCTTATTTTCAATAAATTATGTGAAAATGTATAGACAAATCGTGTGCATAAAACTCCCCCATACTTAGTCATTTTATTTCCCTCAAGAAAATCTCAACTCTTAATTAAGAGAGACTATATTTTAAAAGGAAATAATTTAGTTAATCATAAATGTAAATAATAAGTCACAGTAGAAAATTCTAAAAAGCTACAAAATAGTTTCAATTCAGGATATATTCCAATAATTCCTCATATAAAATTCAATTAACTACTTTTATCCTCCTTTAAACACATGTTTCATCCTTTCAAAAATAATAAATCCACTTGATGATCTACCTTACCAATAATATGACCAACACTCAAGATATTCTAAATTAAAGTTATACTCATTCAAAGATAAATACACTTTGTCCATAGGTTTTCAAGAAATATCATTCTCTACTTTAGAAAATTGATTTACAAAAATCATGAGGACTTTTCAATAAGGATCAGATGTTTCTGTGGCTAAAGGTTGGTAGGTAAAGATGTGAAAAATTACTCTAAGTCTTCAAAAAAGGATGTAAAATTATGAAATAATTGTGCATGATATTCAAAGTTAAGATCAATGTAAAAAAGCGTCCTAATCAAGCTTTATCAAATTATCTCATCACCACCATCTATTTTAGTTAGGTAGGTAGGGTTCAGAAACCAACACGTGAGTATAAGGTCCCTTTGTCTATAACATTTTTTTTAATTTTTAATAGAACAAAGAGAACCTTTTATAATTTCCACCAATATAGGTTTGGAACCCTTTGTGCCCCAAAATGATCAAGAGGTTGTCCCTCATACTTAATTTCACGACAATTCACAAAATTATGCCATGTGTTTCCAATCTTTTATTTTAATCTCACATGAATAATCATGAAAAATCATAAAATAATTAGTGTAGAAAGGTAAATAGGATTGTAATATGGATTTCTATAAAGGTTATTCATGGTTTATAGGGGATTTATAAAGATAATATGCAGGGTAGGTCTCTAGATAATTGGGTTTAAACAATCTATTGATTCAATCATTTTAATGTAATTCAAAAATTCGCCATATTTCTAAAAGAGAACATGCATATTCTGGTAGTTATGTATGTTATAAGAGTCTCTCAAGAAAGAGGGTATTTGAAAGAATATGAAAAAGGGTTTAGAATACCTCTCAAGAGTGGGAAAAACAAATAAAGAGACAATCAGGTCGTAACATGCATAAAATTAATTAGTCTAATCGATGTAATTATCCAAGGATTACAAGTTGTAATTTAAACTATATTAGTAATCATTTTAAAACACTTAAGAACCAAAATAAGCATGAAACTTTTAAAAATTTCCCACTTTCAGATTTATTATTTATAAATATGATTAACCAAAATGTCTTCACTTTTTTAAATATATCTTCGAATAATGATGTCTCCTAGAATGATGATAAGGGAAAAGACTAAAGTGTTCGAGAGATTCCCCCATACTTAATATTTCATGTGGTCCACCAAGTGCCACCTAAAGTGAATAATGGAATTTGGGGACACAACAGTGGACTAGAATGAGGGGAAGTAAGGAAAGAATTAAACCAAGGAAGAAAAGAAAAAAATGAAAAAATGTAGAAAAAAACACTTCCCTCATGTCTAGGCGAAGATAAACGAGAAGTGATAGAGAAGGAAAGTCCATAGCATGCCATAATACCTTTGAGGGTCTTGGAGAGAGAACAATTTAAGTATACATAACATAAACATGCACAATATATCAAAAATATATATATAATGAAAAAATGTGTCCAAAATAGTTAGGGGTTGCCTCAGAAGAGGCATAATCGGTACAGAAATAGCCAGTAGAGAAGGATCAGGAGTTGTGGAAACTGAAGGCTCAGAATCTACATGCAGAAGAGAATACATAGAAGTAGGAGCTGCAGGAGTGGTACTTGGAATAGGAAGCTCGACATCACTCCATGGACTGGAAGTAGTGGTGGAAGCAGTTGGACCCGTAGTGGATAGGAGAACTGAATCCGTGGGCAGTGCAGTAAAGGGTGGTGGAGCTACTGAATAAGGTCTATGAACTGAGGTAGAGGTAGTTTTAAGTGTAGTGGTATACCATTATGCTAAAGAATAAGCCCCAACATCTACTCTAGTCGATCCTAACATCGATGGAGACAAACCAAGTGTTGCTCCGTCGTAGCTAGGTGGAGGGAAAAGAAGATATCGACCAAGGGTGCGGGGAAAAGGTGTAGTAGGTGGAATATGAGAAGATAGGCCAGAAAAAGGGGGCAGGGTGGGGAGCTGGAAGGGGTGGGGAAGGAGGAGCATGCTCATTAGTGGGGGTAGGAGGGTCATCAGGTGGTCGAGGGGGTGCCTCGGCAAGGACGTAAGAACCCCCTGCTTCTGGCCCAAGCTCAGGAAGATAAGCATGAGATATTACATCCACTAGGGGGAACCTAATAGGTAATGGGGAAGAGAAGGCTAAAATACCCCCAATGTGGTGGGCAAGATGGGTGGCGTAAAACCCACCATTCAGGTTTCCCTGACGACCGATAACATGTTGTGGAAATAGGATGCGGCAAGGCAAGGGAGGTCCGGGTAGTCCTGCCGGATGACAGAAGTGAGGAGATCCATGTTATGACTAGTCTCGACCCCCATATCCTCATGGTGGGGGAAAAGGATGGTGCTAAAGCACCATTGGGTGAATCGAAGGATAGGGTCAGCGATGAGGGTAATATTTTGGGAACTAGGGGTGTAGCGGTGGTCAGACCCAGGAATCTCATGCCACATTGTAATGAGCTCAGAGTGTTTGGGTTGGGTCATGGTAGAGGTATGGGGTGGGTGATGGGATAAGGATAGAAACTAAACCCTCATCCAAACTCAGTCATAGTAAGGGAAATGGGTCAACTGCCTAGCTGGAACCAGACCACCAGTACCGCATCACTGGGCGTCTCCCAGTACTCAGCTCTGTCGAACTCAAAGGAAGCAGGAAACTCCAAAAATAAATCTCTGAAAATAAGAGTGCTGACCTGGAAGATCCTGAGTAATGGAGTATTCCCGAGAAGATCCTCTAACTCACCCCAAATACCGAGTTGCTGAGGGACTCTACTATCAAGAAATCAGTTGTTCAATGGGATAAGGCGGATAGAGAAATGCCATACCCTGTTGTGTGCCAAATTGGTTATCAAGAACACCATGCAAGGGTAAGGAACACTGATAGGTCCCGACCTTGGTGGAGGTGCCGTAGCTGAAGCTGGCTCTGGGGGTGGAGTGGCTGTAGTAGACGGAGGATCGCTGGATGGGGTGATCTGTGATGGACCAGCTGCGAATGAGTAAAGCTCAGGTGGATTGGAAACTGGTGAGAAAGTAAGGTTAGTGCTTGGAGTCTCACTGCTGGATGGTGGAGTTGCGATGGTAATAGGACCAGCCTCTACGGAAAAAGAGGGTGGTGGAAGGATGGCTAGTAGAGGAGGCTGGTACACCGGAGTGTTCGGATCTGGTGATGTCACGGGCCAGAGTCAGATCTGATAAAAATAGGCCTCTCACCCCCATTGGCGGAGGTAGGCCACTTCCCCTATGAATGGTCTCTGTCTTCCATACCCTGAAAGAGAAAGAAAACCCAAAACAAAGAAAAAGAAAATAAAAATAAAAAAAATAAAATGTGAGAAAAATGAACAATAAAAAAGTACACGACGTGTGTATCCAAATTACACAGTGTGTAGTGAAAGCGGGTGAGCATCCCGTGTTCTTTGGATTGACATGCCGATCGAACATGAAATGGACCAGGGAAGGATACATAGCGTGTACCAAACATACACGCAGTGTTCGTGCAAAGTGGTCCTGATCATGTGTTGGAAAAGACACAGACACTGTTTAAGTATTTCTAATAATACAGGACATGTTGTGTGAGAGGAAAACACAATGTGTTCAAGAAAAAAGGGTAAATGGCCATGTGAAGTGATAGGCATGGGATGACCAAAATAAATGGTGTACATGGAGTGTACCAAACTCACATGTCATGTACGTGAACATAGTGTGTGAGGCTATGTGAAAAAGGTACTCGGGCATGATAGGGGCTGGTACACGGTGTGTACCGAACATACACACTGTGTATTTTCAATTCATGAATAATTCATTGTGTGGTCATGTAAAAAAGTACATGGTGCATGTTCTTAAAATTGTGATGTTGTATCGCATAAGCTGAATGGTCAGCTGATGCACAAATGAACCTAAATGATTATCAAAACTTGAAATAAAGGATTTAAAAGGGCGTACCAAGATTGAGGATCACAATGCAGTAGAAATCAGAAGGTAAAACACCCTAAATCAGAAGACTTGGGAAAGTGGAGGCTGAGTGTTGTACAAGAGAAGAAATGGGGGGAGGGGAGGGGTCTGTGTGACATGGATGAAGTCGGGTGGTCTGTGGCTTTTATAGCCAAGGTACACAGTGTGTATCTCTAGACTACACGCCATGTATCACCTTTTTTTAATAATATATATATATATATTAATATATATATATATTGTACTAAACTATATAATATTTAATAATTAAACTAATTAAAAAATATATATATTTATATATATACATAATTTATTAGAAATAAAACTATACACGTAATGTATCGGGAAATTCATGTCATTTTTTCTAAAATTGGAAAAAGAGAAGTACAACCTTTGGTCCGGTGCTTAGGGCAAGGTTTGAACTGGAGATCAGTTGTTCCGAACAGAATCCATCAACCATAAGAGCAAAGGTCGTACTACTGATCCTATTAAATATTTAAATGTAGTTAAATTAAATAGGCCTATACGTCATGGGAAGAAATTAAATGCATCTCATGTGTTTTTTAATTAGAAAAAAAGGGATGAAGTAGATAGATTAGCTGAGTTCGAACTTGGGACTTTTGGATCTAGGGCCAAGACTCTGCCAAACTGCCAAATTCATTCGCATGAATTACATTATGCGAAAAATCTTTTTAGTTTTATAAGGAATACATGACACACATGATGTATATTGAAAGACACGTGGTGTGGTTTTATAAAAAAACAAACGATGGAAATGGGGCGGTTTTCAGGATTCGAACATGGGTCTTTTGAAGCCGGGTTACGATCCTGGCCAAACGATCCATCCCCACCATGGGTTTTCTTATAAGAAAAAATATATATAAAAACTAATACACACGCCGTGTAAGAAAACATGTGGATAAAAAGGAGGAACCCCATGCTGAAGGTATGTCAGGAGAGATTCAAACCGGTGACAGCTTGGATAAACACCAGTGACCTTACCATCAGCACCGGCATCATTCCTATTTATTACATTGTTAAACTATATATTTATAATAGTTTGAAGATAAATGAAAAGGAATAAGTACACATTGTGTATATATGTGGTACACAGTGTGTATCTGCTGAGTTGCCTCCCATAAAGTGCCTCTATTTTAGGTTGTTGGCTCGACCTACTTACCTCTGCTTACCTGATATTTATGGTGGAAAACATTCCCACTGTGTTGTCCATGTTCAACGAATGCCCATTCACCTTGAATGGTTGACCATCCTCTCTAGAAATTTTCACTGCTCCATGATGGAATACACGTATAACTTGGAATAGTCCCGACTATCATGAATTCAACTTCCCTGAGAACAATAAAATACGAGAGTTAAAGAGGAGTACCTGATCACCGAGTTGGAATGATTTTCATAAAATCATCTGGTCATGAATTTCACTCATATTTTCCTTATATAGCTTTGCATTTTCGTATGCCTCTAATGTAATTTCATCAAGTTCTGAAAGTTGGAACTTTCACTTTTCTTCAGCTTCCTTAAAATCAAAATTTAGGGCCTTGATGGCTCAGTATGATTTATGCTCCAATTATACTGACTATTAGAACAACTTTGCATAAATGAGGTGAAATGGGGACATTCCCAATGTTGTTTTGAAAGTAGTCTGATATGCCCACAAAGCATCGTCTAACTTCTTGGACCAGTCTTTCCTCAAAGTGTTTACTGTTTTCTCCGGGGTCTTCTTGAGCTCATGGTTGGAGAGATGCACTTATCCCCTCGGCTGGGGATGATATGGCGTCCCCATATGATGCTTTACTCCATACTTCGACAGTATTCCTCTCATTAGTGTGTTGTCGAAGTGGGTCCCTCTATCACTGATCAGTACTCAGGTAACTCCGAACCTGCTAAAAATACGTTTATTTAAAAATCACATGACTAACTTGGTCATTTCGTGAGTTGTTACAGTATCTTCCCCCACTTGGAAAGGTAGTTGACGCAGACTAGGATGTAAGTGTTCCCAAAAGATGGGGGAAAGGGACCCATGAAATCTATACCCCAGACGTCGAAAATTTCAACCTCCAGGATTGGGTGCTGGGGCATCTCAGCTCAACATCCCAAATTACCGGTTCTATGACATCGATTGCAACCGAAAACAAAGGCTTGAGCATCTTTATGCATGGTGGGCAAGAAAAAACCAGATTGGAGGATCTTTTCTATCGTACGGTCGGGGCCATGATGTCCCCCAACTAGTGAGGCATGACAAAATTTCAGGACTCCATGAACTTCATTTTCTAGAATACAATGATGGATCACCCCATCTCCACAGGATTGGAACAAAATAGGATCTTCCCAGAAGTACCTCCCAACATTAGAAAGAAACATCTTCCTTTGGTGGTAGGAGAGGTCGGGGCGAACGACACATGCAACCAAAAAAATAGCAATATCAGCATGCCAAGGTCATTGTGATTCAGTGATTTAAAAGAGGTTCTCATTAGGAAAATCCCCTTTGATCTCTTGATCTTCCTCTTTCTCCAAATGAGGCAGCTCCTAGCTGGAGAGATGATTAACAACGATGTTCTCGCTCCATTTCTTGTCTCTGATATCCATATCAAATTCTTGTAGGGGGAGAACTCAGCGGATCAATTGGGGCTTCATGTATTTCTTGTTTAGTAGGTACTTTAATGCTACATGGTTAGTATAAACAATAACTTTAGATAGTACTAAGTACGAACGAAACCTTTTAAATGTGAACACTACTGCCAACATCTCCTTTTCAATGATGGTGTAGTTCATCTATACCTTTTTGAGCATCCTACTATAATAACAAATAGGTTAGAATATTATTTCAAGCTTTTGGACGAAGAGTGCTCCCACTGCATAGTCACTGGCATCGAACATCACTTCAAATTGTTCCTCCCAGTTGGGAGAAATCATTAATAGAGCTTCCACCAGGAGATACTTCAGGTGCTCAGAAGCTATGGTGCATGTATTATCAAAATCAAATACAGCATCCTTGGTTAGAATATTGGTGAGGGGATGGGATATTTTTAAAATGTTGTGGACAAAGCGCCTGTAAAACCCCACATGCCCTAGGATATTGCGGATGGCTCTAACGGAAGTCAGAATAGAAATTCATGAAATGACTTCTATCTTTCCCAGGTCCACCCTTATCCCCTTCATTGAGATTTTTTGGCCAAGGACGATGCCACTTTTTACCATGAAATGACACTTTCCCCAGTTCAAAACCAGGTTAGTGTTTTCACATCATTTTAGAACTAGCTCTAGGTGTCGCAAGCATGTGGTGAATGTTTTTCTGTAAACCGAAAAGTCATCCATGAATACCTCTAGGATATGTTCCACTATGTCATGGTATATAGCCATCATACAGTGCTGGAAGGTGGCAGGGGATTTTCACATTCCAAAAGGCATCCTTTAATAAGAAAACGTACCATAGGGGAAAGTAAATGTGCCTTTCTCTTGATCTTTTAGATCAATGGAAATATGGTTTTAGCTGAAATAGCTATTGAGGAAGCAATAAATGTTTTCCCCACTAGTATCTCTATCATATGATCCATGAAGGGTAGGGGAAATTATCCTTCCTCATGGAATCATTCAGCTTCTAGTAGTCCACATAGACTCTCCAGCCTGTGAAAATGCGTGTGGGGATGAGCTCATTCTTAGCATTTGAATCACAGTGATACCACCTTTTTGTGTACCACTTGTAGGGGACTCACCCAAGGACTATCCAAGATGGGATAAATGATAACTTTATCCAAAAACTTAATCAACTATTTTTAACAACTTCCTTCATGGGGGGATTCACGTGTCTTTTTGGTTGCCGAGATTGCTTTGTACCATCTTCAGGTAGCACCTTGTCGGTGAAAATGGTAGGGCTAATGCCCTTAAAATCTGTAACTATCCACCCAATAGTGTGCTTTTTTTGTTTCAAAACATTCTGAAGTGCATATTCCTACTCTTGTGAGAGTTCTTCACTTAGAGTGACAGGAAATATTTGATGGTCTCCAAAATACCTATACTTTAGAGAAGATGAAAGAGGCTTCAATTCTGATTCAGGTGCCTTTAAAATCGAAGGTACAAGTGGCTGCATCTTTTCCCATTCCAGACTACTAGGAACAAATACATGTTGCCAATAGCGGCTGCCCTAGACTTCTAGGAATTGCAATTCCTATAGAAATTCTTCAACTCGAATGTCTAGAATGATAATGTTATCTGAGGTGAAAGAACATACCAGATCATATCCTTTTTGGATCAAGCAATCATCCACGGTGGTTACAACATAACATCCCTCATGATCTGATAATGATGCATGCTTGATGGTTTTGAGGACATTTTAGGAGACTCTCTCATCTCCTAACCAAGAAAATTAGCTCCCCTTGGTGCACGTCGATCAGTACCTTCCCAGTTTCCATGAAAGGGCTTACCAAAATGAGAGGTGCATTCTAGTCATCCTTCATATCAATCATAATGAAATCTGCAGGAAGTATCATCATACCTACCTTGACCATCACGTCCTCCAGTATCCTCTTTGGATATAGATGGATTGGTCATCAATCTAAAGGTATACTCTGGCAGGCTTCAAATATTTGATCTCTATCCTCTTGAAAACCCCAAGAGGCATGAGGTTAACACTGGCCCCTAAGTCACATAGGGCCTTCCCAAACTCACATGGTCAAATAGTGCATGAAATAGTGAAGCTACTTGGATCCTAGAGTGTGGGAGGAATAGAATGCTGGATGACTGTAGAACACTCCTTGGTTAGGGAAATGGTTCCCAGATCCTCCATCTTTCTTTTGTTGGAGAGTATTTCCTTCATGAATTTTTCATAATTGAGCATCTGCATTAGTGCCTCTGCAAAGGGAATATTTATGTGCAGCTTATTGAACATATCCATTAATTTTCCGAACTGGTGGTCCAGCTTCCTATGCTTCAATATCTCTGGGAAGGGTAAGGTAGGATCAAAACATTTGAGAAATTTGTTTTCTTTATTCTATGAAGCCTCCTTCTAGGGGTTGTTGGATGAGGAGGCGTCTTTATCTGTACCTTCTTCATCAATTGGGGGTGTGGATGCACCTAGCTGTGCTGGTT
Source organism: Viscum album (assembly GCA_963277665.1). Classification (NCBI taxonomy): domain Eukaryota; kingdom Viridiplantae; phylum Streptophyta; class Magnoliopsida; order Santalales; family Viscaceae; genus Viscum; species Viscum album. The sequence goes on from OY728125.1 coordinate 580,864,346, forward strand.
GGTTCTATTAGGGTAGATCCTTTCCACTTCGTAGTGTGACATCATGGGCCTCCTACCTAGGGTTCATATCGGTGTTACCTGGTAGTGTACCAGGTTTCCTTCCCAAGAGTTAGTTTTCTAGCTGGCCAATATGATTCTCCATCCCTTGGATTAAAGCCTTCTGATTTTGAAACCTGGTTTCATTAGTCGATATAAATTTGGTCATGAGATCCTCTAACCTTGAGGTGTTCTCCGGGTGAGGAGGTTGTTGAGATGGTGGAGGTGGTGGTTGTTGCGGTTGCTATGAGTGAGGGTTTTGATACCATTGCTACTGATAAGAGACCTGTTGGGGATGTTGCTGCCCTGGGTACTGGTTCTAATAAGGAGGTTGGTTATAGTCGGGCGGTCGTTGGGGCAGAAAATTCTACTATTGTTGGCCCCAACCTGTATTATGTTGATCATGCCATGTTAGGTTCTGATACTTCTAGTACTGTTTTGGCCCTCATATTTGTAAAACACAACTCTCCTCACTTGTTGAAGGGCCATTTGAAGAACCCGTGCATTTCCCATGATGTGGTTATCACCACATTCTCTACACACCGGATGGTTTTCTGCATGTACTTGGGACGCGCCCTTCAGAATGAGCACATCAAACTTTTTGGACACAACATCCAACTAGGAATCAAACATATTAGTAGCATCAATGTTATGCATACCTTGTTTCTATGTTCCCCACTCAGAATGCCACTGGAAGCTGTTGGCAGACATGTCTTCCAGTAGTTCGAAAATCTCTTTGTGAGATTTCCTTATTATTGTACCTCTAGTAGCAGAATCCACCATGGATATTGTTTTCATTGTCAGCCCTCTTTAGAAGGTTTGGACCTGTATCCAAAGTGGGAGTCTATGGTGTTGGAATTTGTACAACATCTCCTTGAAGCACTCCCATGATTCATATAATGACTTCGAGTCATGTTTCTAGAAGTTGTGTATTTCATTCCGTGGAGTCACCGTCTTCGAGGGTGGGAAGTATTTAGATTGGAATTCCTAGGCGAGCTCCTCCCAAGTGAGGATGGGTCATTGCAGCAATCCTTTGATCTAGTATTTAACCTAATTCCTTAGAGATTAGGAGAAGGGATGATGACAAATGGCATCCATCGACACTCTATGGTAGAAAAATGTGTCACAGACCTCCAGAAAATTAGAGATATGGGCATTGGGGTCCTCACTGGGTAGGATACAGAACTGAATGGTGTTTTGGATCAGCTGCATAATAGCAGGATTGATCATGAAGTGTTGGGCCTACACTGGTGGACAGACGATGCCCGTGTCAACTCCGTGGATAGATGACAGACCGTATTCCATGAGAGTACGACATGGAGGTGGATGCTAAGGGACTGGAGCCTTCAAATATTTTTGTTCCTGAGGGGTGAAGTACAACCCCTGACCTAGATGTAAAAACAACATCTGCTCCTGTTGGAATTGTTGGAGTTGCTATGGGCTATACCCTGGAGAAAGTGGAGCTTGCTGGTTCTGGTTGCCATCCGGTTCTAACAGCTATCCAGCTCCTTGGAAAACAACTGTATTTCTTTCCTCATTCTACACCATGAAATTTTTGTGATTGTGCTCGGTCAAGAGTGCTCGTCGGCGCCTCAAAAGTGTCCATTCGATCTCTGGGCTAATTGGGAAAACCCCCAATGACTCAGAGTTCTTGGAATGTGTGAGGTAGCCGCTCATAAACCTAACGACCTACACAATAGAACACACACCTAGCGTAAATGAGGAAAAAGAAAGATAAACAGAAATGAGATTAGAAATGATATTTTTGAGAATTTATGATTTTTATTTTCACTAAAATTTGATACAAATTTAATTAAAACAAGAAAAAAATTAACTTTTTCTTTGTCACTGACAAGGCTGACGAAATTGGGTTAGTCGTTTCACCGAAGGTATGTTATTGGTATCCCAAATTTTTTTACCCTAATGAGTACAGTACCAGAAAGGGGTCGATCCACAGGGAAAAAGAAGTTATTTTTGTCTTGCTTAACTTAGTTTTTATTTTTGTTTTAATGAAGTTTGTTGTATTTAAAGTCGATTTTTAATGTTTGGGGGAACATAATTATTGGTTTTAAGTTTCGTTAATAAATTTCTTAATGAATAATGGTAAATACGAGAAAATTAGTTTTGATGAAAATAAGGAGAGAAATGTGTTAGGGTTATGGATTTATGAGAATTTTATTATTAAATTAAATTTCTTATAAGGTTGTGTTGTTCATAATAACCAAACACTCTGGATTACAATTTGTAACAAAGTTTCCTTGGTCCAATAAACTTTATATTTAAATATGAAGAAACTAAATCCTTGGTCCTATAGTTAGTTTTTCACAGTTCTTTATTTGGATTAGTCCATTTTTGAGTCAAAAAATGTTTCCAATGATCATGAAAATATTCATTGTTATTCTTCTTTTGAATCGCTGAAAATTATGCCCCTGGTCTGGTTCAGAATTTCCGTGATAAAAATAAGTGATTTAAGAAGAATAAGAAGAAGTTATTAGAAAAAACAAATTCATAGAAACTAATCTAAATTAAAATTCTTACATCTCCCACAACCCCAACACACTGGGTATTTAGTTACACATAGAGGTAAAGATAAGCACCAAACCTTAGATACCTGATTTGATCATGGCTTGAATCTTCATGGAGGGAGTGACTCAGGGGTAGAATGGTAGAATGGTGAAGTAGAATTATGGTTGTAGAATGGTAGTAGAGATTCTTTCCTTTAGACCATCAAAAAATTCTCTCCACCCCTTCTATTCTCCTTGAATCGGAGGCCAATGCATCTATTTATATAAAATAGAACTACACGACATGTGGAAAAAGTACACGACATTTAATTTTTTCAACGCGCTTTTGTCCTTGTTTTCTCTGCTGGTAGATAGCCTAACACGAAATCTTTGACTTGGAACATGGCACCGCCAGGTAGGTAGATATACACAACATGTAGCACCACCATACATGACATTTAGTCTCATTTTCGGCCACCAAACACTTCTAGAAAGATATACACGGAGTGTATAGGTTGAACACAGTGTGTCCCCATCAGGCGGTCGTATGGGCGTGTAGACATCTACTCATCTTCCAACTGCTTCTAGAAGGGTATACATGGTTTGTATAGGGTGAACATGGCGTTTAATAGATTTGTTTGCTTGGCCATGTACTTTTCCTAGTCAATCCATGTCTAAGTCTGAATGTACATGACATGTGTATATGTACGCTCCGTGTAGTTTTTATGTTTTTCTCTGTTCTCCCCAGTTTTTTGTGTTTGACCATAAATAATTTGGAAATGAACAAGATCACCAAAATCAAAGTATTTTTCCACTAATCAGTAAGTAATTTTTGAAATCATCTTCTTATTTTCAATAAATTATGTGAAAATGTATACAAAAATCAAGTTCATTAGTAATTAATTGGTAAGTTAATTATTTACAAAGATGAACTAATTGTCAGCAGATAAGAGTATGATGATCAAAAAATAAAGTTAGTATCATTCAAGTATACTGAATCCAAAAAAAAAGAAAATGAAAAAAGAGAAAATAGAAGATGAAAGTTATATTGATAGTGAATCACCACAAGAAAGTGATGTGAAAATGTCCCATCTCACAAAAAGATTTAAAATGTTCTATAGGAAGAATAAAATTTCCAGAAAGCCTAGTTTCAAAGGAAAGTATGATGGAAAAGGAAACATGAATAATGATTAGAGGAAGGATGGTGATAAAAATGAGGTAACTTAATTTTAATAAAATAATATAGAACATGTTAAGGAAGTATTCCCAAAATTAAAATAAAAAAAGAAATATGAGGACAATGAAAGAAAATTAATGAAATCCATTAAAGCTACTTGGAGAGCCTCTAATTATAGATCCAGTGATTTAGACTCTACTCCTAAAGAGAATTCGAAAAGTGCTTATATGTGCTTCAAGACTAATGTCCTTAAGGCACCTTCTATATCCTCTATGCTTGTTTCTAACAATTCATAATATGAAAAAATTGATGTTGATATGAATAAAGACTAAAGTTTGAAATATATTAATATTGTCGAGGACACATTCAATGAACTTTAGGATAAATATAAATTTCTAAAAAAATGAATGTTTTATCTGCAAATACTAAATATAACCTTGTTGTGGATAAAGATAAAAATGATCAGTTGTTAAAAGAAGAATACTGAACTTAAATTTTTTAATTAACAACTAATGAAATATTTTGAAAATTTTACCAGTGGAAGAGAAAAACAAACCATTATTATAGGTAAAGATATTGATCCAATGTAAGTTATAGGCCTAAGATATTTACCTGGATTGAGAAGAATAGTTAAGAGGACATTTATACCTAAATATAATTCCAAGATCTCTACTTTCAATTATTATTCTATAGGACCAAAATAAGATTTTATATCAAAAATCAAAAATTATATTTATTAGAGATCTATTAAACAACTATGGGTTCCAAAATCCCTGATTAATAACAAATATGGACCCATAAAAATAGGGGTAAAAAAATCATTCCTCGTATATATATTGGTTTATAGGAAAGATGATTGAATACCTTCGGTAAAAGTATATGAAACAATGACATTGGATTATCAAGGAATATGGAAGGAGATTGACCATGTTTCTAGAGCCTAGTTAAGGTTTGTATTGGTCATGTCAACTCTGGTGACAATACTAAAGGGAAAATCATCATCCTTAGCCAAATCGATAACACCAATTCTGTTTTAATTTCCAAAGTATTGTATTTCGATGGTTTGAGTTATAATTTTCATTGAATCTCAAAATTATGTGATGATGGTTTTCATATTAAAATTGAAAATAATACATGAAATTGTTTTTTTATTATAAAGATGCTTTATAATTTACTGCACTAAAGAATGATATTTTTTATGTTTTCAATCTTAATTCATTAATTTTAAAAAATCTTTTTTGATTGAGTGAATTTCATAAATAATATTGTTCCTGAAATAGGAGACTAGGCCACTGTAATATTCATTCACATAAGAAGCGTACTATGAAATATTTTTTCAGGGATCTACCCAACCTTGAGTTCCCAAATGATAAATTGAGTAATCGCTGTGAAAAATTAAAACAACACAAGTTTTATTTTAAATTAAAGAAATGAGTTTCAACTTCTCAACCTCTTGAGTTGGTTTACATGAATTTATTTGGAATATCTAGATTTTAATGTTTAAATGGGAAAAAATATATTTATGTACTACTATATGACCATTCTAGGTATATTTTTGTGTTTTTTCTATCCCACTAAATTGAATTATGTTATTACATTACCAATTATGCTAGATATATAGAAACTTTATGTGGACATGGAATTAAGAGAGTAATAAGTTACAATGGTCGTGAGTTTGAAAATAAACACATTGATTTTTTTCTATCAAAATGGATATAGTAATAACTTCACTACTCTTAGGACCACTCAACAGAATGGATTTATAGAAATAAGGATTAGAAAACTTAAAAATATATCATAAACTATGTTAAATATATATGACATACCTATAAACTTTTTCAATGAGGTTGTGAAAACAACTTTTTATATAATCAAAAGAGTTTTAAATAAACTATCTTGAATAATAACTCTTATAATAGTTTTTATAATATAAAGACTAAGTTTAATTAATTTAATGTTTTTAGTTTCAAAGTAATTATTCTTAACATTAAGGATAATCTAGAAAAATTTTCCTCGAAAATTGATGATGGAATTTTCTTGGGTTATTCAACCTCTAGAAAATGTTATTGTTCGCTTAATAAAATAACCAAGAATGTGGAATATGATGTTCTTATATAAATTTATGTGATATATTCACCTGATCCTAAGACATATTTAGAAAAATATGATTATGATTTATCTTCTCTGAACTTAAACTATAAACATATTTATTTTTCTGTGACGAAATCATAAAATCCATCTAGTTATGATGAACATCCCGAACATGAACTCAAACCTATAGATAATCCTAAGGTGACCATCCACCTAATTTTCCAGATCTTTATGTATTCTTATGTTTCATTATTTAAATTCTATACTTGGATACATAGATATAAGTACACATACTAGATTATCTATAAGATTTTATGTTGAACATCAGGAGTTTTTATCACAGCTTGAACCAAATAACATGAATGATGTAATAATTGATAAACTATGTGTAATGAATATGTAAGAAGAAATAAATAAATTTGAATGAAATAAATTATGTTAAATTCCAGATAGGTCCAAATAAAAATTAACTATTGGCACTAAATTGTTGTTTATAAAAAAATTATATGAATCAGGCACAATAGTTTGGAACATGTCTAAATTGTTTCACAAGGATATAATCAAGAAGGATGAATAGAATGTAAAGAGAAATTTTAACCAATATCCTAAATTGAATCCTTTATAATACCTCATTCCTATATATCTCATATATATTTCAAACTTTATCAAGTGGATTTAAAATTTTAAATATAATATTGGTATATAATTAAGGTTGTTTTTATTGAACAACCCCTAGTTTTAAGAAATCCCCATTTTCCAAATCATGTATTAAAATATTAAAAATAATTATAAGGTTTGAAACAGGATACCATAGTTTATATGATAGGATCACATCTTTTCTTATTTAAAAAGGTATAGATGGTCTTACCCTTTTTATAAAATGAATTTCAAATGCTGTTTTAGTTATAAAAATTTATGAAGTTGATATTATTTTTGGATCTTTAAGAAAGTATTTATGTACTAATTTTTAAAAAAATAAGAAAAATAAATTTGAAATGAGTTTAAAGTGTGCCCTTAAATTATTTCTGGGTTTTTAGATTTTTTAAAATAAATAAATAATTATTTTCAATGAAATTAAATATACTAAGGATCTTTTAATACATTTTAACATGGATAGTAGTAAGATTAGTGATACTACTATGAGTACTACCTATAAATTAGACCTTGATGAACCTAGGAAACTATTATATCAAACCATTTATAGAGGTATGATTTAAAGTCTTCTCTATCCAACAAATATCTAATATAATATTATTTTTAGTGTTTTTGTGTGTGATCATTTTCAAAAAAAATCAATTGAGTCACAATTAGTAGTTGTAAAAAGAATTTTCAAATACCTCAAATATAAAGAAAATTTAGAACGATTATACCCAAGAGTAAAATAATTTTACTTGGTTAATTATTGAAATGATGATTTTTGGGGATGTAATATAGATAGAATAACAACTTAGGGAACATGTCACCTTTTCAGAAATTCTATAGAGTCTTAGTGTATTTAGAGACACAAAACTATTGAAATGTCTACTAACAAAGATGATTATATAAATGTAGGTAGCTAATGTGAAACAATTTGGTGGATGAAACACACATCACCAGATCAGGGATATCAATTTAGACATTTCCATATAAATTTTGACAATAAACGTGATATAAATATTTTTATGAAACATGTATCAAATTCTAGAACAAAATATATTGATGTAAGAAATCACTTTTTGAGAGAATATTTTTAAAAAGGTGATATCACACTTGAATATATTGGTACAGAATATCAACTTATTGATATTTTAACTAATCCTTTGAATTCTAAGAGAATAAATTACATCAAACATGATTTAGATATGATTAATTTGGGTTGATCTTAATCTAATGAGACTCACCATTGTAGATGTCTCACCATGTAAATTTATCACCTTAATGAATGTCTCACTTTTGTTAATGTCTCACATTTTTGAATCTCTCACTATTGTGAATGCCTCGTTATTGATACTTATAAGAATTGATTCTTCTCATTTTCATGAATGTCTCAATATTTATACTCCTTACCATTCGCACTTCTCAATTTTGTGAATGTTTCACTATTGGATGTCTCAAGTATTGAACATTATGCCTTTTTTATTTTTCACATGAATAATTTTAAGTCGCTGTTTTTAATATTTATTATTATTTATTTTAATTTTTACTCAGTTCAAATTCAATTATAATTTTCAATTTTTAATTTTTACCTCAATTTTAAATTTTCATATCACGAAATCCCTAAATGATATAAATTTAAACCTATCTAATTTCAACATTCACGTGTCTCCCACAAAAAATGTTTCAACCCTTAACCTATTGATTGTGTACATTACTCTTCCATCCCTAAAACCAGTCAAGATGATATCAATGTCTAGAATAAAGATACCTTCAGATTCTTCTCAAGACAAGTTATGTCCTGCTTAAAAATAGAATGGAGATTCAATCTGTTCAACTAGATCTTTAAAGCCTCTAAATCAAGATATTTTGAAGAGGTTTGTAGTACTTGAGAAAGAATTTTGGCTAGAGTGGTTTCTATCAAGTAATTATTTAGTGATTCATGTTTTACAGAACCAAGGAAAGGTGTAGTGGCTATCTTTCAACTAGATACCTTGCTATCCTAGGTTGGTATATGAGTTTTACCTTTTTTGGAGTATATATTCAAGGATAATGAAGACTAAGTGATAACTAAAATAAATTTTCATAAGGTTCTATTTTCTTAGAGAAATTGGGAATAATGTCTAATGGTTCCAAAAATGGGTATTGAAAATTATTACTGATAAACGATTCCAAATGATAGTGATGATTTTATTTATGAAAAATCATTTGATGATTTGACTAGAGAGGGAATAGTTTGAAGACCGAGTGCATCAGAGATTAATGGTGAGTTCATACTTCTTTCTAATTTCGTTTATCACATGATGTGTCATAAAAAAAATAGACTTTCATTCTTTGAGGCACCGTCTCGTGGTGTATGTTCTTGGTAATATCCAGTAGGATATTATGAGAATGTGACTCTCTAGTATGAAAACCACATTTATATGCATCATTGGATGATCTTATCTATGGATGCGAGTACTCTGCCTTAGATATTAATATTATTATTATTGACTATTACAAGTTTCACTCATATATGTGCTGATGAAAATCATGATGATAGATGTTCGTGGTGAGGTATGAAATGTAGGGTGCATCTTGAGTAATATTCAATTAATGAATAACACAAGAAAAGATTTATCCATTCTGTTCATTGAAGTAAGTTAATATAATTATATATTTTATGGAAAATATAAATCTCAAATAAACCCATGGCCATTGTGTTCTATAGGTACGTTTTATTGCTAGATATTCAAAGAAATAGATATCTAGAACATAGGTTGATGGAACTAGCCTGAAAACTGCTCGATTAGAGATATTTTTATAAAGGGATTATATTACACGGTAAGCATATTTAATAGGTTACATGTCATTTATCATTAAATTATTTCTATTTGGGTGCATTAGTTTGTTTCTAGATGCTAAACTTGGGATTTAGGCTACTTCTCTTAATGCCACTAAGAGAGAGGCCTATAGGGTTACACACTAAGCGTATCCAAAATCTCATTAAATAATATATTATTATTTATTTTTTAAGACATTGAATAAATTTTATTCCCTCACGTGGTTCAACAACTAATAATGTATGATTGATCTCATTTATTCCATCATTAGTTATTTAAGATAATATATTGTGAGAGGAATATTTAATAAAACATTATTTGTTGTTTATTGAATATAATATTTTTTTATTTATTGGTGAATAATGAAGTGATTTTTTTAATAAATAAATATTTATTAATCCTGTAACACCCCAAGCTTCTACGGTACACTTCTCTTTGAATAATGTGATAGCGTGTGTTGTACGCAACACCGAGTTCTAACACACCATAACCAATCAAACTAGCCGTTATGAATAGTAATACCTACTTTTTGAAATTATATATATTTTATATTTCAAAAATGGACTTCATTTTTGGATTCAGAATATTGAATTCAGCCTAAGGTGAAATTTTGGTACTTTTTGGATAACTTTAATATTTTGATGAATAGTGAAAATTACTAAATTTTAATTAAAAACAACTTTTTTAATCAAAATAATTAATAGTGATAAATTATGAATTTGAGTGGTTTTAAAGTATATTTATAATATATTTTTACCATTTAATACAATTTTGGTCATTGTATATAATTTTACAATTAAACCGGACATAAACAAGTGTCAATCTTTTGATAGTTAATATCTCTTAAAAACAAGCTTTTTGTTTTAACAATGGGAATTAATTTTAAATTAATTTATGCCACTTATGTGTTTTGAATTTGGAAAAATGGATTCCATATTTGGAATCAGGATGTTCAAATTGTGTAAAAAGGAAACTTTTATTTTTAAAAATTTTGAATAATTACTTCGGTAAATATTTTATTTACCATGGTTAAGGGTAAATCCGATAAATAAGGGTTAAAAAATAATATTATAATAATACTAAATTACCCTAAAACGTGTCCTAGTCTTATTGGTTGATACATGTTCGACCATAGTCATCTTTGGGTTGATTTTGGGACCCCATGGAGCCACTTGTAGTTGATAGGGACACTTAATTTTAATTAAGTTAAAATGAACACAAAAATGACACAAGCATATATCTTTTAGAAACAAAATTTTTACATAGGGTTATATATTTTCGATTTTCAACTATAAATATTAGTTAGAAATCTAAAACGATTTCCAACATAATGATACTTTATTTATAATTTTTAGAGACTAAATAATTTAACTTATTTATGACACAATGATGGTGCAGTAATTACCATAATAGTGAAAATTTAAAATAATTGATATTATAAATACCCAAATAAATATAATTTGAGACTTTTAATGAATTAAAATAATTTTCGAAGATAATATGACATATTAGGATTGATTTAATGAACTTTTTTTGAATAAATAATTCTGTTATGAGTTTCAAAAAATCCACTATTGAATAGTGTCAAAATTGACATAAAAGAGTTTTTAAAACAAATATTATATTATTAATTGATATTAAATTCCTAAAAATATAAGTTTCAGCCAAGAGACTTATATCATAATAGGTGTATCATTAATGGACCACTTGGGGGTATCTTGGATGTATATAGTATGTTTATTAACCATATAATATAAAAATACAAAGAGACATTGTAAAAGTGAAACTAATTAACTTAGAGTTAATACTTAAAGATAAGGTTAATATAAGTACCCAAACCTGTCTAAATTCTATTGGTTGAGTGGTTTTCGACCCATCCCCACCTTAAAATATAAATAATCTACTTTGGAGCCATTAGAAACTTAATATGAATTTATTATAAATTAATATTTCTAGCTTTTCCAAAGGTGCCCCTCACCCCTCTTATAAAAGGGAACTCCTCCTTCTCATTTCTTCACACATTCAAAGCCTTTTTGTTCGGCCAAACTCTGCCCAAATAATCTACCAACATCCCTAACTACAACCTAGAGGTATTAGTGTGATCAGAAAGCCAACCTAAGGTGTCCTTTTGATCAAATCAAAAGGAAGAACCCGAAGAAGAGGTAATGATTTCACCACCCTTTTCCAAGTTCCTTTCTTCTTCCACTTCTTCTTTATTTGTTATTACCATTATAAAATAATAACTCCAGTATCATATATATACTGTGATGTTATTATAAATATGGTACAACCATAATAATTATTCTATCCACCCTTTGAATAACATGTCACCATACGTGCGTATGTACGGCTTACCGTCTCCACGTCGTGGTGTAATTGTTATTCAATATATTATTATTTGGATGGGTATAATAATGATGTGTAACTCATGTAAATGATAAATATAACATGTTAATAATTCTGTATATATGATATACCATCCATTTATATATTATTTTAATATCAAAAGAATGATATTGTCGCTCGTGCGTACGTACGGACTACCGTCTCCACGAACGCGATGAGATTCATTCTCCATCGTATCTATTCAAGTATAATTCTCATTTGATGATTAATAATAGTATCTGAGGACTTGATATCATTCTGGATATGATTAATATAAAACCTATCCATGACAAACATGGCTTATGTAACAAAACATATAAAATAAAATGATTAAGTTAACACCCGAAACAACGATAATACTAAGATATTATTAACAAATCAATATTAAAAGATCATATATGATATCATATGAATGTATATGATTCTTGTATAATTTAATAATAATTATTTCACCATTATACCGGAGTTTAAACTACCCTAACCAAGGAAAAGTACAAGGTAAGGGTTTATTTCACAATCTCTTCATTATCCGAGGTTGTTTATACGTAATAATCTACTAGGATCTATTTATCAACCACATCCATGTTTCTTGAAAATGTATTTCAAAACATTTTTACTATTTACAAGAATATGGGTTAAAGTCATTTATACCCTTTTTTGACTTTTTATAAGTGGTTTATAAAGGAATATTTCCGTCATTTTCCAAACAAGGTGCTTTTTAACCTTTTCGATAGAATTAAGGTAAGAATGTTTTTTTAACTTATACGGCGGGTGCAGTTATTTTCTGCCGTTATAAAATCGTCAAAGCTTCCCTTGCAAGATTATAAAAATATTTTCAAATAAAATGTTTTATTTCATAAATATAGGACTCTTACATGATTTCAAAATAGAAAGAGATATTTCTCTAAAAGAGTTTTGATTTAATCTATGTCAACATCCTTTGATAGATTTTACAATTATTTAAAGTTGATTTATTATGATACAAAACTTCTATATTGTATTTAAGGTTTTGTGATATGTTTGACTCTGGATGTGCTATTTTTATACCATTCATAGTTTATGGTGAAAGTATTGACATTTCGTATGCTAGTTTTAATATGAATGTTTATGTTATGTTTAAACCTTTTCATATGGGAATGCATTGGACTTAATATGTGACGGGTGGAGCCCGCTATAGCTCCTTGATGCATCGGTAGGTCTCATGAGACAAACTAGTGTCATGGCACAAGCCCTTGAAAAAATCTTATTTGTAGTCTTGGCACGAGGCCTTGGCTATGTGGTTATGATAGTCTGGCATTATGCATTCTATCATTATGAAAGTGGTTATTGATATAGCATGTGATTATTCGATTAGTAGAATATCCATGTGAATAAGTAAATGACATTATTTCATTTTACTTTTTCCATACTATGTTGAAGTTCAAGTTTAAAAGGCTTTTGTTTTAGTTATACATTTCCTTAAATGTTTATGCTTATTTTTGAAAGTTTCTGCTATATTGTTATCCTTACTGGGCATTTGAGCTCACCCCTTTTCTATGTTTTATTTTTCCTAGGATGTGAAGAAGTAAGTTATGAATGACCTGCAGGGATTTTATGTGGGGATATGAGTGTGGAATATGGAGACTATGTTGTTGTAGTAGTTTTTCACTTTATGATGTAATGTAAAACTTTATGAATATATCTAGTGTTTCCAAGGCTACTAAACCAATCGGTCTTTTGAGATTTGATCTTTCTTGTGATCATGCCAATATTATGTAATAATGCATCGACTCTGGGTAACTGGGGTCGGGGCGTTACAGTTGGTATCAGAGGAAGTTTAGTACAAACCTTGGAAGCTAGATTTAGATAAACTCTGATTAGAGCACATAGATTTAAGATGGACAATGAGGATTTGTATAGAAGAAATTCCTATAATTTTGGTATTGTAGAGATTTTGTGAGTTTTCCGAGCAATACATCCCTGTCTGGATACGAGAAGGTAGAGGTGGCTCTGGCATAGATGTACCTAGGGGTAAAACCTGAAAACAACGCTTTGAGATAGACTCGAACGGGAACTAGTGCACGACAACGGGCCTTGCTGCACTTTTGGTTACGACACTCTAGGGGGATATGCTTAGGATAACTCTCATTTTCTTTACAAATCATTATGAAAGGTTTATGAGTATATACTTCCTCAAATAATTTTTTTTATGATTATGGATTATATCCATAAATAGTTCAATTTATGTTAAGTGTTTTATAAGTATGGGATTATGTATTTTGATTCATAAACTGATCTAGTTTATGACATTGTTTAGAAATGGCGCCTAGTGGAAGAAATGGAAACCGTATCAATGCACGAACTCCATGTAGGGATTTCCCTTCTGCTCAAGATAATTATAGTGGAGCTGGTGATGCAACTGGTGCCGATCAACTAATCACCATACTGGGACAACTAACTCAGGTTATGAATAATAACCTTACCCGTATGGAGCACCCTGATCCGCAACATGGAGGATCAATGTTAGATCGATTCGTGAGGCAACAACCACCAACGTTCAATTGGAGTACAAATCCCTTAGTAGCTGAGCAATGGATATTTTCCCTAGAGAAAATATTTCAGGCTTTGGGGAGTAGTGAAAGAGAAAAAGTTATCATGGCACTTTACCGCCTCACTGGAGATGCTGATCAATAGTGGTCATTGATTCAAAATACAAAGGAAGATGATGAATTATCAAATATGGAATGGAGGGAGTTCAAAGATCTGTTTTTAGAAGAATACTTTCCTCGTGACCACCAAGCAAATATGGAAAGGTAGTTTCTGAGTCTGAGACAAAAGGAGGATGAGAATGTCGCAAAGTATGAGGCTAACTTTACAAGGTTAGCAAGGTATGCTGGAGATTATATACGTAACCCAAGAAGTAAGATTGATCATTTCTTTGATGGGTTAAAACCATTTCTCTGTCGAGCATTAGTCTCACAATCCTTTTCATCGTATGAAGACATTGTCTCATGTGCTATCAATACCGAAAAGGAATTATCTAAGTCTTATGACTTTAAAGCAAAGAAAGAGAATAAGAGACCTGCTGATCAATCTGGGAATGGAAATAAGGGGAAGAAGGGAAAGGTTGAATATCCATCATGTGGTAAATGTGGGAAGAAACACCTCGGTACTTGCTTGAAGGGAATGGGAGTCTATTAAAAGTGTGGTGAAAATGGCCACCAAGCTCGTGATTGCAAGGGGAAGAAGGAAGCTACCAATGTTCAGTGCTACAATTGTAGGGAGATGGGGAATTATGCAAATGAATGTCCTAAGCATCAAGAGAACTTACCTCAGAAAAGGCCAAGGGATCAAGGCCAAGCTTATGCTATCACTACTGCTGAGGTAGATGCTCTGAAAGACGTGGTGGGAGGTAATTTATGGTTTCCTCAAGTTTAGGAAATGCATTATTTGATTCGGGATCATCGCATTGTTTCATATCTTCCCAGTTTGCTATGAAAATTAGATATTTCCAATTTGATTTGACATGAGAGTTGTCAGTTAAAACTCCTAAGGGAAGTATCATTGCAACAAAGCTTTGTGAATCAGTCCCCATTAGAGCACATAAATGTTCTTTATCTGCTGATCTGATCGTCATACCTATGATTGATTTTGATATAATCCTCGGTATGGACTGGCTTTCGGACTATGATGCAAAGATTTATTGTAAGATGAAAGAGGTTACGATTCTTGATGATGATGATAAGAAACACCTTATCTTTAGATAAGAATCGTCACCACCTAATTCTTATTTAGATCCACCCCGAGTAGCTCAAATAAATTCAATTATTGGGGAGGAAGAGAATGAAATGACAATGGGTGAGGAAAGGAATGTTCAAATAGAGGATATACCTGTTGTGAAAGAATTTGTAGATGTATTTCCGGAAGATTTACCTGGACATCCTCCAGAACGAGAAGTTGAGTTTTCCATTGATTTAATTCTTGGATCAAGGCCTATATCGAAGACGCCTTATAGAATGGCCAATGTAGAATTAGTTGAACTAAAGAAAAAACTAAAGGAATTGAGTAATAAGGGATTTATTCGCCCTAGTGTTTCTCCATGGGGATCCCCTGTTCTTTTTGTTAAAAATAAAGATGGATCCATGAGGTTATGTATCGACTACAAGGAGATCAATGCTATAACAATAAATAACAAGTATCCCCTACCACACATTGATGATTTATTTGACCGACTGCATGGAGCTCAATACTTTTCAAAGATTTACCTTTGATCTGGATACCATTAGTTGTGTGTGAAGAAGGAAGACATTCTGAAGACAACATTTTGAACCAGGTACGGGCATTACGAGTTTACTGTAATGCCTTTTGGATTGACTAATGCACCCTCTGTATTCATGGATCTGATGAATAGAGTTTTCAAGGAGTATCTCGATGAATTTGTGGTGGTATTTATTGATGATATCTTAGTATACTCCAAAAGCTACGAATATCATAAAAATCACTTGCGCATTATCCTGAAGACTCTGAGAAGACATGAATTATATGGGAAGTTTAGCAAGTGTGAATTATGGCTTCATGAGATTTCTTTTCTTGGCCATATTGTCTCTAAAGATGGAATCTATTTTGATCCTTCTAAGACTAAGGCAATCCAAGAATGGCCAGCACCAACGAGTATAACTGAGGTACGTAGTTTTATTGGTTTAGCAGGTTATTATCGACGTTTCGTCCAGAATTTTTCCCGATTGGCTAACCCATTAACGAAGCTCACACGTAAAGGGGTTAAATTTGTTTGGACAAAAGAGTGTAAAGAATGTTTCGAAGAACTGAAGAGAAGATTAGTCAATGCTCCTATATTGACTCTACCATCAGGGAATGATGGGTTTGTTATTTATAGTGATGCATCGAAGAAAGGACTTGGTTGTGTCCTTATGCAGAATGATAGGGTTATTGCCTATGAATCACGACAGTTGAAAATTCATGAAAAAAACTATCCTACTCATGATCTCGAGTTAGAAGCTGTGATCTTTGCTTTGAAGATATGGAGGCACTACCTCTATAGTGAAAAATGTGAGATTTATACTGATCACAAGAGTTTGAAGTATATTTTCTCACAAAAATAACTCAACATTAGGCAAAGGAGATGGCTTGAATTACTCAAGGATTATGATTGCACGATACACTACCACCCGGGGAAGGCAAACAAGGCGGAAAATGCTTTGAGTAGAAAAGATCATGGAGTTTTGAACAATATGAGAATTGAAAGGGATCCAATTTTCATGGATCTAGTGAAGATGGACATGGGAAAAACCAGGGAAGAAGAAACATCAATTCTTTTTCAAATGGTTGCCAAACCATCTTTACTGGAAAGGATTAAGAGTTCTCAGACTAATGATAGAGAATTTCAAAAGGAGATTAAAGCTGTGAATGATGGGAGACTGAGAGACTTTGTGTATGAAGATGGAATTTTGAAATTCGGGAAAATACTTTGTGTTCCCGATATACCTGATCTAAAAAGGGAATTGCTGGATGATGTTCATAGTTCCAATTTCTCTATACACCCTGGGAGCACCAAAATGTATAGAGATTTGAAGGAACATTTTTGGTGGGACAACATGAAGAGGGAGATTGCTGATTTTGTATCAAGATGTATGGTTTGTCAACAAGTGAAAGCTGGAAGGCAACATCCTGGAGGAGTCATGCAACCTCTTCCCATACCGGAGTGAAAATGGGACAATATTACGATGCTATTTGTCATGGGGCTACCAAAGACTCCTAGAAAGAACGATGCAATATGGGTTATTGTTGATCGTCTTACCAAGTCAGCACATTTTCATGCTATAAGAGAAGATCTACCACTGGAACGTCTAGCAAGACTATATATTAATAAAGTTGTGAGACTTCATGGAGTACCGCTATCGATTGTTTCTGATCGTGATCCCCGTTTTACTTCAAGATTCTGGAAGAGTCTTCAGAAATCCCTGGATACTGAACTTCATTTGAGCACTGCCTACCACCCTCAGATAGACGGACAATCAAAACAGACTATTCAAACCTTAGAAGACATGTTGAGATCCTGCTCACTTGACTTTCAGGGTATGTGGGATCAGTATTTACCTCTGGTAGAATTTTCCTATAACAATAGCTTCCATTCGAGTATTCATATGGCACCATATGAAGAGTTATACAGAAAGAGATGTCGTACACCAACCTGTTGGGATGACGTTGGTGAAAGAAAACATCTAGGTCTAGAACTGGTGGAGGAAACGATGGAAAAGGTGAAGGTAATCCAAAATCACATCAGAGCAGCTCAAAGTAGGCAGAAGAGCTATGCCGATAATCGAAGGAAGGATTTGGAATTTCAAGTCGGTGATCATGTTTTCTCGAAGGTATCTCCATGGAAGGGAGTCATACATTTTGGTAAGAAAGGTAAATTGAGTCCCAAGTACATCGGACCTTTTGAAATTCTAGAACGAATTGGGGTTGTTGCTTTTTTTTGACAAAATAAGACGAATCCATTAATTATGGAGATCAGCAGAAATACAGTCACATAACCACGATGGGAAATGATTAAACCAGAGCAAATCCTTGTAAGGAGGGAAAACGGCTGCCATCTTGTGAGCGGCTTCATTCGCTTCCATTTTAATAAATGAGAAATTGCAGGATGTGAAGCCTTGTCTCAGAGAGTGAATACACCGAGTAATGGAGCCGAAAGGTTGAAGCCCGCCGTCAGTGAGATTGATGGCATTGATTATGGTGAGGCAATCAGATTCGATGTAAATGGAATCCCAACCACGGTCTTTTACGAAGTTTAACCCAGCAAGGATGGCGGCGACCTCCGCGACTGAGGACTCCCAAAGTGCGTAGCGTGCTTCGTATTTGGATGCGATAAGATTTCCTTGGTTGTCTCGGGCCAGCAAACCTAGTCCAACTGGGCCATCCTTAGGGAGAGAGGCATCCACATTGATATTAATAATCCCTTCCGGTGGGGGGAACCAATGTTGGGAATGAGGAGAGGGGGTGAAAAGTCTTTGCTGCTCAGGGTGGTTCTGCCAAACCGCAATCCATGATGATGCCCAGTCAATCCAAAATCTGGGGGGCCTCCGAAAAAGATTGAAAATGGCCTCGTTCCACCTATCCCAGATAATCCAAGTCAGAATGCACAGGGTGCCTGCTTTAGCCGGTAAAAAGGAGGAGCACCATCATATCAGGAGAGAGGTAAGATCCGAGGCGACGTCCAGGGACAGCTCCGTAGTAGATCCCCAGCCATTCCAAACCTCCTGAGCCCCGGGGAATTGAATGAGAGCATGGAGAGGGGATTCAGGCACAGAAGGGTAGAAGGGGCATGAGTTGTCATTTGAAAAGTGTCTGTAGGCTAGGAGGCTCTTAGTAGGAAGGATACCGGTGAACACCTACCACTAGAAAAAGCGGACTTTAGGGGGAACATTAAGCTTCCAAATGGATGTCCATGGCCTCGAATCTCCTTCTGTAATTCGATTAGTGAGAGATCACCGGTAGCCAGCTTTCACCGTGTACTCTCCTGAGGTATCGTTTGTCCAGTAGAGATGATCTGGCCCTGCGTCTGGCACACAGGGGATACTCAGAATAATTCTCCTGTCCCTCTCATTAAACCACGAAAAGAGTTTTTCCAGACACCATCCCACCCCTTGATTATCAAAAAGACAACAGACTGTGGCGTGTTCGGTGCCTGGATAAATAGGGGATGATGCCTTTGCGCCTTCCTGATCAATAAGCCAGGGATCAGTCCAAATCTTGACCGTTAAACCATTACCAATCCTCCAGCCTAGTCCTTTCCTCAGAAGATTGCGAGCACCCCAAATGCTTCTTGAGAGAAAACTGGGTCGATAGCCAAGATGGGAATCCAGGAAATCCTTATGTGGGAAATATTTAGCCCGGAGAACTCGCGTTCATAGGGATGATGGGTTATTAATCATACGCCACCCTTGTTTAGCCAGCAAAGCATCATTAAAAAGTGAAAGGTCCCAGAATCCCATTTCGCCTTCAGATTTTGGTTGGCAGAGAGTAGACCAGGCGATCCAATGGACTTCATTTTTGCCGTCCTTTCGACCCCATCAGAAGTTAGATGTGCTGGATTGAATCTGTGAAAGAACCATGTCAGGAAGTTTAAAAATAGACATCAAATATCTGGGGACAGATTGAAGTGCCTCCTTTATGAGTGTTTCCTTCCCGGCCTTGGAGATTTTTTTGGGGGTCCAACCTTGTATTTTTCTTTCAATTCGATCCACAATAGCTGAACAGATTTCTTTCTTTGACCGTCCAACCACTGTCGGGGGCCCAAGATACTTCTGGTTCTTATCGACCAATTGGGGCTGTAGCTTACCGATTGGCAATGCCGCCAAGTGTCTCCAAAGTTCACAATGTGTTCCACGTATCTCTGTTGAGGAAATACATGCCTGACCCAACACATGTACTCACCTATGAAGAATTAGAACTGGAACCTGATCTGTCTTATTGTGAAGAGCCCGTCAGGATTCTTTATACGAGAGAACAAGTTCTGAGAAACCGGACGATGCTTCTGGTAAAAGTTTTATGGAGAAACCATAAGATGGAAGAAGCAACATGGGAACCCGAGGAACTTATGACGAAGAACCACCCGAGTCTTTTCATGTGATAAGTATTCTAGAAATTTCTAGGACTAAATTATTTGAAGGAGAGGAGAATGTAACACCCCAAGATTCTACGGTATGCTTCTCTTTGAATAATGTGATAGCGTGTGTTGTACGCAACCCCAAGTTCTAACACACCATAACCAATCAAACTAGCCGTTATGAATAGTAATAACTAATTTTTGAAATTATATATATTTTATATTTCAAAATGGACTTCATTTTTGGATTCGGAATATCGAATTTAGCCTAAGGTGAAATTCTGGTACTTTTCAGATAACTTTAACATTTTGATGAATAGTGAAAATTACTAAATTTTAATTAAAAACAACTTTTTTAATAAAAATAATTAATAGTAATAAATTATAAATTTGAGTGGTTTTAAAGTATATTTAGAATATATTTTTACCATTTAATACAATTTTGGTCATTGGACATAATTTTATAATTAAACCGGACATAAACAAGTGTCAATCTTTTGATAGTTATTATCTCTTAAAAACACGCTTTTTGTTTTAACAACGGGAATTAATTTTAAATTAATTCCTGCCACTTCTGTGTTTTGAATTTGGAAAAATGAATTTTGTATTTGGAATCAGGATGTTCAAATTTTGTAAATAGGTAACTTTTATTTTTAGACATTTTGAATAATTATTTCGGTAAATATTTTATTTACCATGGTTAAGGGTAAATCCGGTAAATAAGGGTTAAAAAATAATATTATAATAATACTAAATTATGCTAAAACGTGTCCTAGACTTATTGGTTGATACATGTTAGACCATAGTCATCTTTGGGTCGATTTTGGGACCCCATGGAGCCACTTGTAGTTGATAGGGACACTTAATTTTAATTAAGTTAAAATGAACACAAAAATGACACAAGCATATATCGTTTAGAAAAACAATTTTTACATAGGGTAATATATAATGGATTTTCGACTATAAATATTAATTGGAAAGATAATAATATTTCCTACATAATTATATTTTATTTATAATTTTTAGAGATTAAATAATTTAACGTATTTATGACACAATGATGATGCAATAATTACCATAATAGTGAAAATTTAAAATAATTGATATTATAAATACCCAAATAAATATAATTTTAGACTTTTAATGAATTAAAATAATTTTCTAGGATAATATTCCATATTAGGATTGATTTAATTATCTTTCTTCGAAGTAATAATTCTGTTATGAGTTTCACAAAAATCAACTATTGAATAGTGTCAAAAATGACATAAAAGAGTTTTTAAAAACAATATTATATTATTAATTGATATTAAATTCTTCAAAATCTATGGTTTCGGCCAAGAGACTTATCTCATAATAGGTGTATCATTAATGGACCACTTTGGGGTCGCTTGGATGTATATAGTAAGTTTATTAACCATATAATATAAAAATACAAAGAGACATTGTAAAAGTGAAACTAATTAACTTAGAGTTAATACTTAAAGATAAGGTTAATATAAGTACCCAAACCTGTATAAATTCTATTGGTTGAGTGGTTTTCGACCCATACCCACCTTAAAATTTAAATAATCCACTTTTGAGCCACTATAAACCGAATATAAATTTATTATAAATTAATATTTCTAGCTTTTCCAAAGGTGCCCCTCACCCCTCTTATAAAAGGGAACTCCTCCTTCTCATTTCTTCACACCTCCAAAGCCTTTTGGTTCAGCCAAAATCTGCCTGAATACTCTTGCAACATCCCTCACTAAAACCTAAAGTCCTTAGTGTGATCAGAAAGCCAACCTAAGGAGCCCTTTTGATCAAATCAAAAGGAAGAACCCGAAGAAGAGGTAATGATTTCACCACCCTTTTCCAAGTTCCTTTCTTCTTCCACTTATTATTTCTTTGTTATTACCATTATAAAATAATAACTCCAGTATCATATATATACTGTGATTTTATTATAAATATGGTACAAACATATTCAGTATTCTATCCACCCTTTGAATAACATGTCACCATACGTGCGTACGTACGACTTACCGTCTCCACATCGTGGTGTAATTGTTATTCAATATATTATTATTTGGATGGGTATAATAATGATGTGTAACTCAAGTAAATAATAAATATAACATTTTAATTATTCTTTATATATGATATACCATCAATTTATATATTATTTTAATATCAAAAAAATGATATTGTCGCTCGTGCGTACGTACGGACTACCGTCTCCACGAACGCGATGAGATTCATTCTCCATCGTATCTATTCAAGTATAATTCTCATTTGATGATTAATAATATTATCTAAGGACTTGATATCATTCTGGATATGATTAAGATACAACCTATCCCTGACAAACATGGCTTATGTAACAAAACATATAAAATAAAACGAGTAAGTTAACACCCGAAACAACGATAATACTAAGATATTATTAACAAATCGATGTTAAAAGATCATATATGATATCATATGAATGTAATGATTCTTGTATAATTTAATAACAATTATTTCACCATTATACAGGAGTTTAACCTATCCTAACCAAGGAAAAGTACAAGGTAAGGGTTTATTTCACAATCTTTTCAATATCCTAGGTTGTTTATACGTAATAATCTATTGGGATCTCTTTATCATACACATCCATGTTTCTTACAAATATATTTCAAAACATTTTTACTATTTACAAGAATATGGTTTAAAGTCATTATACCCTTGTTTGACTTTTTATAAGTGTTTTATAAAGGAATCTTTCCGCCGTTTTCCAAACAAGGTGCTTTTTAAACTTTTCGACAGAATTAAGATAAGAATGTTTTTTTAACTTATACGGTGGGTGCAGTTATTTTCCTCCGTTATAAAATTGTCGAAGCTTCCCTTGCAAGCTTATAAGAATATTTTCAAAGAAAATGTTTTATTTCATAAATATATGACTCTTAAATGATTTCAAAATAGAAAGAGATATTTCTCTAAAAGAGTTTTGATTTCATCTATGTCAACATCCTTTGATGGATTTTATGCTTATTTGAAGTTGATTTATTATGATACAAAAATTCTATATTGTATTGAAGGTTTTGTGATATGTTTGACTGTGGATGTGCTATTTTTATACCATTCATAGTTTATGGTGAAAATATTGACATTTCGTATGCTAGTTTTAATACGTATGTTTATGTTATGTTTAAACCTTTTCATATGGGAATGCATTGGACTTAATATGTGATGGGTGGATCCTGCTATAGCTCCTCAATTCATTGGTAGGTCTCATGAGACAAACTAGTGTCTTGGAACAAGGCCTTGGAAAAATCTTATTTGTAGTCTTGGCACGAGGCCTTGGCTATGTGGTTATGATAGTCTGGCATTATGCATTCCATCATTATGAAAGTGGTTATTGATATTGCATGTGATTATTCGATTATTATAATATCCATGTGAATAAGTAAATGGCATTATTTCATTTTACTTTTGCCATACTATGTTGAAGTTCAATTTTAAAAGGATTTTGTTTTAGTTATACATTTCCTTAAATGTTTATGCTTATTTTTGAAAGTTTCCTCTATATTGTTATCCTTACTGGGCATTTGAGCTCACCCCTTTTCTATGTTTTATTTTTTCCAGGATGTGAAGAAGTAAGTTATGAATGACCTGGAGGGATTTTATCTGGGTATATGAGTGTGGAATATGGAGACTATGTTGTTGTAATAGTTTTTCACTTTATGATGTAATGTAAAACTTTATGAATATATCTAGTGTTTCCGGTGCTACTAAACCAATCGGTCTTTCGATATTTGATATTTCTTGTGATCATTCCAATGTTATGTAATAATGCACCGACTCTGGGTAACTGGGTTCGGGGCATTACAAATCCAGGTGTGATAAATATTGTGGAGGAATGGAAGACCAAGATTAATGACCCATAAAGAAATAAAAAATATTGAATATTATTAAATTAAATAATATTTAATTATAATTCTCAAGTTAAGAAAATGTTGAGAAATAATAGTATTACTATTATTATTTGACATGGGGTTTTTATAGGATTAGATAAATAATTAAGGTAACTTGTGCAATTATTTATTTAACCCTAGAAATATAAATACCCAATTATGTTATTTTATCAGGATCCAATTCTGTTATGAACAACAAATCCTGGAAGATATTATCAATCCTAGGGAGATACCTTCTTTAAGAAAACACCCATGAACGATGAGAAATACTAATCCATCAGATCAAGGAGAATGCTTTGGAAGGGATTCTTAAGGCAATCAAGGCGGATGACGTAAGTGTAAGGATCTTCTGTGCTAGTTCCTAGAGACTCCACTAGCGACATTTGGATATTCATAGAACATGTGTGGATCACTTCTAGAGAAATATACACTTGGTTTCTACAACATAATGTTGGTTCACCATAGATCTTTCACTGGATTCATCAACGAAGAAATAATTCCATAGTGCTAATTCTTTATCTAATTAAATTAATTATAAAGAATATGTGTTGATATCCTCTCTCTAGTTCCATCTTGATTAATGTTGTCTATATTGGATTTTGTTATATTGATCATTAATATTAAACATCATATAGATCATGGATTGAACATAGATCATGAAGAAAACAATGTGGGGTACCACCCATTGCATGCTTTTACTGCACCCAGAACTTACATTTTTTCACCAAGGCCGATCTAAATTCTTTATTTGAAAAACATTTATCAGATTTGGATTTGATTTTGAGAAACTAACCCCCTTTTGTAAACACTTTAAGTGAAAATTTTGAAAAATATTTGTTCGGTCTAGTGATATATCATATTCAGTCGAAGATGATGCACCACATTTAGGATGTGGATATTGAGAATTGAAGACTTTCCAATGAGATGAGGTCATTGAAGTTTGTTCTTTAAGGTATGCAGTAAAACTTTGCTGCTTCTACAGATTCCTTAGTTGTGCAAGTAGGGAATCTTACTTCAGCTGCTTCCACCTCTACTACTCCACCTCCCTCTCTTGATATAGTTTTAATCATATCTTTAGTGAGAGAAGAACTCAGTGGTATTTCAAATTATTCTTCAGGTGTGGCATTTTCCATACCTTATACCACATTAAGAAAGTTCGAGCATAATAATGATCTTGCCTATATGATGATCAATGAGTCAATAAAGTTTATAATGTCTAACATAGAAGCAATAAAAAAATTAATCAAGTATTATCTTACAAGGATATCCTCTGGGAATGATATCAATACTCATTTTAAGTATCTAGTAGAAAATATGGTGATGACTCCATTATGTCATTCCTTTAAAGGGAATATAAACTGGTTGAACATTCTGAATCGAGAGCTTCACCTGTTTATGGAAGAGAAGAAAGATTTAATCAGTTCATTGGAAAGAGGTGGTAGTATCATAGTGGATTTTATCAATCTAATGAAGCTATTTCTACATGTTCATAGAACTTATGTATTGGATCATGAGGCTATTCAAGTTACATCTCATTGGTCTCCCCCCACTACAGATCTAGAGTACTTCAAGCCTACTGTGAATATAAATCTTCATGCACATTTTCCAGCACACTTATATCATTTTTTAAGATCTCCCATAGAATATATACAGCACCTTAGACAAATCCTCATAATATATCCTCATTAACTAATAGATGCTACAATAGTTATTCTAATTGAAACCCCAGTATCAGTTGCTATATCCTATGCCTCTATCAAGGAAATGGAAAAGATCATTTATTTCCCTCTACCCAACAAGATAATTTGTTTGATCTTAGACTCTTGTCTCTGATAGGGTAGTTTAAGATATTTTTGTAAAATTCTTTTACTATAACATTTTGTAGATCCAGTTCGGTTGGTTTCTAATCAAATTTCTCTTATCCATATAATGTTTTCTATGAATTTCCTACTTTATAATGTAGTTTTTTATAATCCTAAAATAGTGAAAAATATTATATATTATTTCATTCTAATACTAACTATTTAATTTTCTTTGATATGATAGTATTTTATATTAATTATTATTATGTTTATACCTTAAAAGAAATTCCATGTTTTTCTTGATTTATAACTTTAAAACCATATGTGTTTTATTTATAAATACAAATTGTATAAATTTTTTTAACTAGTTATCATCAAAAGGGGGAGATTGTTGGAACCTCTATTGAGGTTTCTAACACCATTGTTTTAATGAACAAAAAATCATGTTTATTATGATATCTAATGGGATTTTTATTTTCTATTATCATTTTATCTTATGAGATAGATTGTCAAAATTTTCATGAGTTACCATGAAACAATGAATCACAGTTGAGGTTCATTCATAACCAGATGATATCTCCCGAACACTATAAATAATGGATAAGTGTTGGAAACACTCACTGTTACTTTTATTCACTACCAAAATGTAATATTGATAAACTATGTATTGTATCACCACTAGGGATGAATCACCGTCAGAGTTAAGTCAATACCAACAATATCTTTTAGAAAATTACTACATTGATCTACCACTGAGTTGTGTCATTGAAAGAATATAATTTTGTGAAAGTATGGGACGAATCATTGTCCCAGATGAGTCCCCTTCAGGACAACAAATATGGATAAGTAATGGAATAACCTACCATTGAGGAGAGACACCAATAAACTAACATACCATTGAGACATGTTATTGTAAGAATCCAAGTCACCACTAGGCTCCATGTCACCACCAGAATCTAAGTCATTAGCTAATCAAGACACCACCAGAGTGTGTCTCACTAACAAATTAAGACACCGGTAGTTTATGAAACCACCAAATTGTGACAGAATTCAATAGACTCACTACAATTGTTTTATATTCATTTTAAATTAGAAATATCTAATGACTATTTTATGGAATTTAATTCCCCAACATATTTCAGTTATTTCCCATTAATTACTAAACAAATATGCATAAATATTGGGTTAGAATGTGCAGTAAGAGGAGCAAAGGATCTAGTGTATTCTCTTTGCTAATTCTACTAATAAAAAGATCAAGTATACTCTCTCATAGAGATATGTGATGTTTTGAACAAAAAAAATTGTATGTACTCATGAAGAGAGATGAGTTTCTATAAAGTGTATATAAAAAGAAGTATTATTTACAGTGATCAAATATATATAAATCAAAGAACATTAAACATCTGGAAAACTTTTTACACATTCACAAGGATTTTAAAACACTCTGTTCAACTGAATATTTAATAAAGATAACTAGAGATGAATTTTAAACTATATTTAAGGATTCAAGAGAATAATTTCTTATCATACATAGAAAAATTATTATTTCTTATACCTTAACTTGCTCTAATTTTTATTTTAATTACACTATGATAAGTGTGTGTATAATCTATATTTCTACACACACTGTCTCTTTTATTAAACTAGAATATACTTAGATTTATTCTCAAATACCTTATTTCTCTTGTTTACCCCAATTACTATAGGAGATTTCCTTTTGTGTCATATTATCATCTACACTCCCATGATTACTATTGAAGGGGTCTTATGTGGATGAGATAGTTGTTATACTATTGTATAATCGATCTAGTTTGTGGATAAAAATGATTTTTTTATATAAACTACATGGAAGCACATGATTACCCAGTGGATAGAACTAAGTATCATCTTGAGACTTAACCTCTTATATCCATTTCTTCTATGATTTTTCATTTTCATTATTTTATGCACTTTAAAACCTCATAAAATTTAAACGTAAAAACCATTACTTTATAGTTGGTCTTAATTATTGTTTATATGATATTTTTATTGAGTAAATAGATTTCTAAAGTAATAATTGTTTTTGAAATTATTTAAATTTATACCACATAAATCATTTTAGAAATATTTTAAAAATATAAAAATTATATCAATAATTATTTTGATAAACTAGTTAGTAATTTAATTAATTGGGGGTTTTATTTTAATTTATTTTAACATAATTTTTTATTGGGTACTAAATTAACCCCATCTTGAGGTACTCACTATGAAAAACATTTCATTCTCATATTCAAAATAGTAGAGAAAGGAAAGTAATATTTTAGTGGTACTGATCCATTGTTCATCAACAAGTAGATCAACAATTCCACTAAAGGAAGGTGGATATTTCCTCATAAAGGAATCAATAGAACATTGTTCCCTCCTTTAAAAATTTGGAATTTAAGTATGATTAATTTATTAATAAAGATGTGATAACATAGACGAAATGTTTTTCATTACATATCTCATAAAATTTTGGTTCTCAGGAGTAAAATCATTTCATTTTCCATCTCAAACAGTATTAAGTTTGTTTATTCAAGTTCCATCCCTTGACTACAACCAAGAAACACAGTGTAATAAATTGTTATCATTATGGGAATAAAATAATCATGAGAAATCACTTATAAAATGTAAAAATCACGATACATTCTTCCTTAATCTATGGAAACTTATTTTTATCCTAGGTAATTCATATTGATCATCAATTTAAATAATTCATGATGGTTCATAAATATTTTTTCAATTTACAAGTCATATCCCCTAGGATTGTCAAACTAGGTGTGTATCAAGGATCGTGGTCGATCACAATTTCTCTATTGAGTCTATATCAACATAGTTATTTCATGGGTTTTAACAATATTTAAATATATTCTAGATCTACATCATCTTTTAGTATTAATAGAGGGTTGTAATTTCATGGAATCCACTCACTCTATCCTTTACCAAAATTACTGAATCATTTCTTATATATTAACTCATCCTTATAATTATCCATAGATATATACTTAGTAATCTCAATAATAATTTATCATCTTAGTTTCCAAAGGATAAAAAAAACTATCCTATGATACCAAATATAGAAACCTAGGATTAACATGTATAGAAATTACATCATTTTTATGCAATATTTATTATATTAAAAAAACACACGCCTGAGAACCAATATATTTTAGTGTCTTTGGAAACTTGGAAACATAAACACTAGTCCATATGTGACCTACATCATCTCCTACTACATTATTTGGAACTATTACCCTTATTAGACCTATCATACATTATACATATATTCATAACTCGGGGAAATGAAACATAAGAAAGGGTGACCACATATGTAGAGAAACGTTAAACAAGGGAGATAATTAAACATATCATAAATGTAAGGGTATCAGAAAAAGAGCCTAAAATTTGAAAAAAATACCCTAAAAATAAATTATCATGTACATGAGTTAAGGAATAAATATTATTAGTTCATTAAAAATAAATCATAATATAATTAAAGAACATGATACATAACAGCACACCATTAGAATATGGCGTGAAATTTGTGGAAAAAACATAAGTATAGAAAACCTTTTTATTTGAAAATTACTTTGAAAACATATAATGGAAGCTTTGAATAAATGATTGGAAAAGATTTTGGAAAATTATGTTCGTTATTTATACTTTAAAATGAATATTCCTTTCACATTTTCGGTAATATCCAAACACGAATTGTTTGGAAAATGACATGAAAATTCCCTAAAAATATTTTTAAATTATAAAACATGGGTAAATATGTAACATTCCAAGTAAGTAATGAATAATATATATTTTTATCTATGTCTATTTATGAATTAGATAGTGTTTTAGAGGCTTAAAATGAGAATAAATCCAATCTTAAGCATGTAATACACTAATATTTTTAAAAGATTGTTTTACTGCCTTTTGATGGAAAACCATTTTTTTAATCAAACTTTTAACAATTTTATAGAATATATTTTTCAAAATAAACTTATTCTTTATGATTGGGACATTGAAATTTATATTGGATAATTTTTTGGTATTTTTCTAACAATGTTCATTTTTAATGAATAGTGAAAATTCTGCATTTTACATCAAAACTGCTTTTTCATCTAATTTAATTACATGGATAGATTATATTTTTAATTGGTTTTAAAGTTTAAATAGAATATATTTTTACCTTGTAATCTAATGGTGGTCATTGGGATTAATTTAACTTTGTAATTGGTCATAAACAAGTGCCAAACTTTTCATTGATATTGTTTCTAAAAAACCCGCTATTTGTTTTGACAGCACGAATTATTTTTAAATTAATTATTGCAATTTAGTTGTTTGGAATTCGGTAAAATGGATTAAATATTTGGAATCAAAAGGTCCAAATTATTTAATCAAGACTCTTTTGTTTTTGGACATTATGAATAGTAACGACGGTAATTATCTTTAATTATCTTGATTAATTAGTAATCAGGTAGTTAAGGATAATAAAATAATATCATAATAATAACAAATGACCCCAAAATGTGTCCTAATTCTACTGGTTATGTCATGGAAAACCATGGGATACCTTGTGCCAAAATTGGGGACCCCATGGAATCACTTTTGTGTGATAATGAGTATTTATCTTTTTATTTTTAAAGAAAGTTAAATATAACAAATAATGTATCACCTGAGTACAAAATTTTTAATTTTGTCTACATAAATGATCTATTGGACTATAAATATTCATTGGAAATAGAAAAATATTTCCTACATCATAGTATTTTTTTATAATTTTTAGACATTAAATAAATTAAATTATTTATGACATCATGATGATGCAACGATTACCTCATTAATGAACGATTTAAATAAAATGAAAAGATAATGTAAAATATAAGACTTAAACTTTTAAAATACATATTGGATGAGTATATTTAGAACCCTTATCACCTTATCCTCGAAATACATTAATGTGGGACCTTTAAAATCCGAAACTCATTTGAAAATAAAGTAACATTTTATACCTTTCCCAGAGTGCCCCTCCTCTCCTCTTATAAAAGGCCCCCACCTCTACCTCCTTACCCACACTTCTCAAGCCATTGTATCAGACATGATCTACTCATTTTGTCTCTCCACATCCATCTCTTCATCCTATAATCCTTACCTTAGGCAGAAATATCTTCAAGAAACCCTTTTGGTTCTAACCAAGAGGAGTTACCTGATTTAAAGGTAATGTCTTCACTTGTGTTCTTGTGTTTTATTTTGCTTCTCCAACCCCCTAAACTCCTTTTATTAATTTATTTTGTAACAAAAACTATATGGTAAATATACTAGGATGTTTTTATAAGAATTATTTGAGCTACACTTACACACACCTACATCTAATGGTTAAAGAACATACTGTTTCCGTGGATGGCGAACTTCTGCCTCACGAAACGATGATTATTCAATATTCTTGTAACACCTTAAAAGGTGGCCATTAAGATCTCACTATATTTATATATGATATATAATATGTTTAGGTTTTCCTTAATATTCTTTTTTTTCATTTATGGCATACCTTTATGGCATCCATTATTGGTATATGCGATATCTTCATTTTAGGAAGTGCAGACTACCACCCACTCAAAGTGATTTGATTTGTTAATACCATATGTGGTAAGTATAAAGGATAGATTTTATGATATTATATATGATACCATACTGGAATTATAATAATGTTATGTATCATTATGTTTTAATTCCATTAAATATGAAATAGAAATGGAATTAGCGTTCATGCGTACGTACGGCTTACCGTCTCCATGAACGGTGCATTTCATTTCTTACCTCTAAATGTTATGTAATATTATAAATGCATGTATATATTGGATATATATGATATATATGATATCTACATCATGAATATAATTCTGGATATAATGGATATTTTACCCCATGAACTACTTGTAATTATAAAGAGTTTATTTTTGACTCAAGTACCAATGATCGACAAAACGACCATTATTAACTTAAATAATTACATAGTATTCATAAATGGTATTAAGTGATATAAAATGAATAATTAACTTGAAAAAGGTTCTTAATCAAGTATAAATTAACTCAAGTTTATTATTCAGGACGTTAAAGAACGATCGAGTCAAGTCGGACCCGAGGTAAGGGACTTCGTCTCAATGTCCTTTCATTGAGGCATATTATGTTTTATACACAACTTTATTTTATATGGTGTATAAAACCCTTTGACTTTTACATTTTTTCAAAAGTAATCTTTTTTATACGAAGCGTTTACTAAATGACAAAAGGGAATGTTTTTTTGTTGTACGTATGCGGTGACAATGACTTCTTTGCCGTCGTGACCATTATTTGAGCTTCGGCTTCCTCTATAAGCCATAAATTTTAAAAAAAATGAAAAATAAATACCATGTTTTACTTTTATTTTATTTTGGTATTGAAAATGGTTTTCATAATGTTTTTATATCAATGTGTTTTATTGATATCTTGTGATTGAAAAGTGGAAATGTTATATTTCCTTTATGCATGTTTTATGTGATATGATTATATTATGGTTCTTGGACATTGTTATAAAGACGGGTGGTCCCTTGATAAACTAAGGGCATGCGATCCCGATATAGCTCTCCAATGCATTGGGTAACACAAAGGAGTTAAACGTTAAGGTTTCTCCGAAGAGATTTAGGAAATATACTGTGATGGGTATTCCAAACGTAACCATGAGGGTTACTCCCTACGTAAGAATGTTATTAATGCCTCAAGTTACCTTTATGTCTTATGATTTCTATGATTTATTCATGATTTGATGAGGTATGTTAAAATGCTTATGTTTTATGAGTAAATTATGATTTCATACATGGACTAATGTTTTAATTTCGTACTTTTATATCCCTTACTGAGATTTTTATGCTCATCCAATGTTTTTGAAATTTTTTTCACAGGTCAAGGTAAATGTACATGATGTGATGATAGGGTAAAGGAAGTGTCATGAAAGAATCCAGGTTTTGTTTTAAATATGTTTCTATTGATGGGAAAAAATGAATACTATCTTTTATGTAACCAATTTGTTTAAATATGGAATGTAATGCATGATTTATGATCTAATTCTCTAAAAATCTAAACATGAAAAGATCCTCAATGTGTAATCTTGTAATAACTCAATATTAAGTAATGTTTAAGGTTGGGGCCTTATAGTTGGTATCTGAGGTCGGTTTAGATAACTTTAGGAGTTAGAATTCTATTAAATGATTATCCAAAAATAATTTTTTATGGTCAAATTGAAATGATATAGCATTTGAAGATTACCACGTTGCTTCATCTAAGACATATTTGTTCATAATGGTGTTCCGCAGAGGAAACAGTGAAGCAGTGATAAGAAGGAATACAGAAGGAAACGACCTTCCGAATCAGCATCCTGAGATGGTCAGAATTGGAACTAAACAATTTGTTTTAGTAATGGCGCAGTTGACTCAAGTGATAAATGGTGGTGGTATCCATGCACGAGATCAGCCAGATGAACCGCAGAGGAACATGTCAGTGGTGGAAAATTTCATGAGGCAACATACCCCATCATTCAGAGGATCATATGACCCTTTGCTAGATGAAGGGTGGATTAAAGCACTGGAGAAGATTTTTGATGTCATGGGGTGTTCAGAAAATCAAAAGGTTATAATTGCTATTTACCGTTTGGAGGGTGAAGTAGATCAGTGGTAGTCGATGGTTAAAAATATCAGGGACGCTGATGAGATTGATGCTCTCGACTGGGATGAATTCAAAGGTATGTTTCTTAAGAAGAATTTTCCTAAGGATGTTCGACTTAGGATGGAAAAACAATTCCTAGAATTGAGGCAAGAGGAAGACTCAGTGGCTGCCTATGAAGAAAGTTTCACTCGGTTGGCAAGGTATGCTCCATATTTTATCCGAGACATTGATAGTAAAATCAATCATTTTTACTCAGGATTAAAGCCAAAATATTGAAGGGATTTAGCTTCTAGCGATTTCAAGAGTTATGAAAAGCTTGTTCGATGTGCTGAGAAGGTGGAAATGTAGTTTTCCGATGATCAAGTGTTCTATAACAACCAGCAGAAGAAGAGACCGTGGTGGCAAGAGAAATGAAATAATTCTTCAAAAACGTCTGACGGTAAGAAAACTAAGTTTCGAATTTCTGATAAATGTGGTAAAAGGCATGCTGGAGAATGTCTTCTGAATTCTGGAAAGTGCTACCAATGTATTAAGATGGGACATAAGGCTCGTGACTGCACTGAAAAAGATCAGGGTGATAGTAAGACCAAATTTGATTTACAGTTAGTGAAATGTTTTAAGTGAAATGATATGGGTCACTATGCAAATGAGTGTCCGACAAAGAGCTCGGCTGATGGGAAGAAGTTAGACTACAAGCAGAAAGGGGTAGTGAAATCCTTTGCAACTACTTCAGCTGATGTCGATCCATAAAATGAAGTTGTATCAGGTACTTTGTTTGTTTTTTCAGATTATGCCAGTGTGTTTTTGATTTGGGGTCTACACATTCTTTCATCTCTGAAAACTTTTCGAGTAAAATGAGAATAACATCTCAAGAAATGACTCCTGAACTTGTGGTAAAAACACCTGGGGGAATTGTTGAGGCAAAAATAATTTATAAGAATCTTCCTATCCTTATCTGTGGAAAGAACCTACTTGCAAACCTTATTGTTTTACCTCAAGTAGAGTTTGATGTTATCTTGGGTATGGATTGGCTCTCTATTTTCCATGCTAAGATTGAATATAGAGCTAAAGAAGTTTCTTTTCAGAAAGACTTTCAGTTTGTGTCCAAGAATGAAACCTTGCTGTTGAAAACATATCAAGAGGCGGAGAAACTTATAAAAGATGGAAATGAATGTTACCTTGCACATATCATTGAAAATAAGGGAACTGTTCAGATTAATGATGTGCTAGTGGTAAATGAGTATCCTGATTTTTTTCCTGATGAGTTGTCTGGAATAATACCATATTGGGAAGTTGAATTTACAATTGACTTAGTTCCTAATTCTAAGCCAATTTCAAAACCCCCTTATCGAATGGCTCAAATTGAACTTTTATAGTTGAGGGAGCAATTTAAAGATTTATTAGAGAAAGGTTTCATTCGATCTAACACATCACCATGGGGTGATCCTGTTTTATTTGTTAAAAATAAATATGGTTCAATGAGACTTTGCATTGATTATAGAGCCTTGAATAACATCACTGTTAA
Organism: Viscum album; assembly: GCA_963277665.1. Taxonomy (NCBI): domain Eukaryota; kingdom Viridiplantae; phylum Streptophyta; class Magnoliopsida; order Santalales; family Viscaceae; genus Viscum; species Viscum album. The sequence goes on from OY728125.1 coordinate 580,899,571, forward strand.
GAATAAATATCCTTTGCCTCATATCGATGATTTGTTTGATCAGCTCCAGGGAGGTCAGTTTTTTTCAAAGATTTACCTGAGATCAGGGTACCATCAGTTGAAGGTAAAGGAAGCTGATATTCCGAAGACCATGTTCTGTACATGATATGGCCATTATGAATTTGTAGTTATGCCTTTTGGGCTAACCAATGCACCTACTGTATTCATGGACCTTATGAATAGAATTTTCCATGAGTTCATGGATAAGTTTGTGGTTATTTTCATTGATGATATTTTGGTGTTTTCTAAAAGTAAAAAGGAGCATGAAAGACATTTAAGGGATATTTTAAAAACCTTAAAAGAAAAGAAATTGTATGGGAAATTCAGCAAGTGTAAGTTTTGGTTGCAATGAATTTCTTTCCTTGGTCACATTGTTTCTAAAATGGGATAACTGTTGATCCTACAAAAACAAAGGTTGTTGAAGAATGGCCAAGACCCACAAATGTAACTGAGATTCGTAGATTCCTTGGTTTGGCATGCTATTACCGAAGTTTTTTTAGAAAATTTTCCTAGTTATTTAGTCTAATGACTAAGCTAACTCGGAAGGGTGTTAAGATTATCTGGACAAAAGAATGTGATGATTGTTTTGAGGAATTGAAAAGAAGATTGGCGAATGCTCTAGTTTTGGCACTACCTTCCAGAAATGGTGAGTTTGTTATCTACATTTATGCTTCATTGAAATGACTTGGTTGTGTCCAAATGAAGAATTATCAGGTAATGGATTATGCTTCACGACAGTTGAAAACTCATGAGGTAAATTACCCTACTCATGATTTGGAATTATCTGCTGTTGTGTTCGCTTTAAAAATTTGGAGGCATCATTTGTATGGAGTTAAGTGTGAAATATATACCGATCACAAAAGTTGAAAGTATATATTCACTCAGAAAGAATTGAACATGAGATATAGGAGATGGCTAGAATTAATCAAAGATTATGATTGTACAATTCATTACCATCCAAGAAAAGAAAATAATGTGGCTGATGCTTTGAGTCGAAAAAGTAATGCTTCATTAACAATGTTGTGTTTGGAACGTGATCCTTTGGTTAAGGATTTGATGAACCATGGAATAGATGTTGTTGGTTCAGGATGTTCTTCTATTTTGTTTTAGGTATTAGTGAAATCTTCTCTATCAGATAGAATTAAGCAAGAACAGAAGCAAGACAACGAGTTGCAAAAAAAGGTAGATCTAGTTCAGAATGGTAAGTTGCCTGAATTCAACATTGATAATGATTGTGTTTTGAGATTTGGGAAGAGATTGTGTGTTCCATGTGATTCACAGTTAAAGAGAGAGTTATTATGTGAAGCTCATAGTTCTTTGTTTTCAGATCATCCGGGCAGTACTAAGATGTATAGAGATCTTCGGGAGTATTACTAGTGGGATGGAATGAAAAGAGACATTGCTGATTTTACTGTGAAGTGTTTGACTTGTCAACAAGTTAAAGCAGAGCAGCAGTTACCTAAAGGGATGCTTCAGCCTTTACCAGTGACAGAGTGGAAATGGGAGAATATATCCATGGACTTCGTTGTGGGATTACCGAAGACACTTCGAGGTAATAATGAAATCTGGGTTATTGTTGATCGCTTGAATAAATCTTCTCATTTCCTTGCTATATGAGATAATTTTTCCCTAGATAAACTTTCCCGTTTGTATGTTAAAGATATAGTTAGGTTACATGGAGTTCCTCTCTCCATTGTATCTGACCGTGATCTCAGGTTCACTTCTAACTTTTGGAAAGGCCTTTAGAAGTCATTGGGTACTGAATTAAATTTTAGTACAGCTTTACATCCTCAATCAGATGGGCTATCAGAATGAAAAAATCAGACTTTGGAGGATATTCTACATGCTTGTTCGATGTCTTATCATGGAAGTTGGGACCAACATCTTTCTTTGGTTGATTTTCCTTATAATAATAGTTTTCATTACAGTATACAGATGGCTCCATTTGAGGAATTATTTGGGAAGTGGTGTCGAACTCCATCTTTTTGGGATGAAGTTGGTGAAAGGAAGTTGATGGTACCAGAATTGGTAGAAGAGTTGGGAGAAAAAGTTCAGCTGATACAGAAACACAAGAGAACAGCTCAGAGTAGGCAGAAGAGTTTTGTAGACAACAGGAGGAAGGATCTCTCTTTTGAGGTAGGTAATCATGTTTTTCTCAAAGTTTCACCATGGAAAAGTGTGATGTGATTTGGTAAGAAAGGAAAGGTGAGTCTAAGGTTCATTGGACCATATGAAATTCTGGAGAGAGTTGGATCTGTTGCATACTGAGTGGATTTACCTCCGAGTTTATCTCAGGTACACAATTTTTTTCATGTTTCAATGTTAAGGAAGTACATTCTAGATCCATCTCATGTTTTGAGTCCATAGGTAGTTTAGATGGAAGATAATCTATATTATGAGGAAAAAACGGTCCAGATTCTTGACCCCAGAGAGAAAGTGTTGCAGAATAAGGTGATTCATCAAGTAAAGGTTTTTTGAAAAAACCACATGAGTGAAGAGGCAACATGGGAATCTGAAAATGCAATGAGGGATAAATAACCCCACTTATTAGATAAGTAAATAAATTGTGGGGACACAATTTTCTAAATGGGGGAAGGATGTAACATCCCAAGTAAGTAATGAATAATATATATTTTTATCTATTTCTATTTATGAATTATATAGTGGTTTAGAGGCTTAAAATGAGAATAAATCCAATCTTAAAAATGGAATACACTAATATTTTTAAAAGATTGTTTTACTTCCTTGTGATGGCAAACCATTTTTTTAAATAAAACTTTTGAAAATTTTATAGACTATAATTTTCAAAATAAACTCATTCTTTATGATTGGGACATTGAAATTTACATTGGATAAATTTTTGGTATTTTTCTGACAATGTTCATTTTTTTAATGAATAGTGAAAAATACTGCATTTTACATCAAAACTGCTTTTTCATCTAATTTAATTATATGGTTAGATTACCTTTTTAATTGGTTTTAAAGTGTAAATATAATATATTTTTACCTTTTAATCAAATGGTGGTCATTAGGATTAATTTCACTTTCGAATTGGGCATAAACAAGTGTCAAACTTTTCATAGATATTGTTTCTAAAAAACCCGCTATTTGTTTTGACAACGAGAATTATTTTTAAATTAATTATTGCAATTTCTGTGTTCGGAATTTTGTAAAATGGATTACATATTTGGAATCAGAAGGTACAAATTATGTAATCAATACACTTTTTTTGGACATTATGAACAGTAACGACGGTAATTATCTTTAATTATCTTGATTAATTAGTAATCGGGTAGTTAAAGATAATAAAATAATAACATAATAATAACAAATGACCCCAACATGTTTCCTAATGCTACTGGTTGTGTCATGGCCGACCATGTTATGCCTTGTTCCAAACATGGGGACCCCGTGGAATCACTTTTGTGTGATAATGACTTTTTATCTTTTTATTTTTAAAGAAAGTTAAATATAACAAAGAATGTATCACCTGAGTAAAAAAATTTAATTTTATCTACATAAATGATATATTGGACTATAAATATTAATTATAAATCTAAAAATATTTCCTACATCATAGTATTTTTTTTATAATTTTTAGACATTAAATAAATTAAATTATTTATGATATCATGATGATGCAACGATTACCTCATTAATGAACGATTTAAATAAAATGAAACGATAATGTAAAATCTAAGACTTAAACTTGTCAAAGACCTATTAGATGAGTATATTTCGAGCCCTTATCACCTTATCCTCGAAATACATAAATGTGGGACCTTTAAAATCTGAAACTCATTTGAAAATAAAGTAACATTTTATACCTTTCGAAGAGTGCCCCTCCTCTCCTCTTATAAAAGGCCCCCACCTATACCTCCTTACCCACACTTCTCAAGCCATTTTCTTGGAAAATATATGCTCATTTTATCTCTCCACATCCCTCTATTCATCCTATAAGCCTTACCTTAGGCAGAAAGCTCTTCAAGAAACCCTTTTGGTTCAAACCAAGAGGAGTTACCCGATTTAAAGGTAATGTCTTCACTTGTGTTCTTGTGTTTTATTTTGCTTCTCCAACCCCATAAACTCTTTTTATTCATTTATTTTGTAAAAAACTAGTATGTTCAATATAATAGGACGTTTTTATAAGAATTATTCGAGCTACACTTACACACACCTACATTTAATGGTTAAAGAACATACTGTTTCTGTGGATGGAGAACTTCTGCCTCACGAAACGATGATTGTTCAATATTCTTATAACCCCTTCAAAGGTGTCCATTAAGATGTAACTATATTTATATATGATATATAATATTTTTATGTTTTCATTAAGCTTCTATATTTTTCATTTATGTCATTCCTTTATGGCTTCCATTATGGGTATACGTGATATCTTCATTTTAGGAAGTGCGAACTACCACCCCCTCAAAGTGATTTAATTCGTTAATACCATATATGGTACGGATAAAGGATATATTTAATGATATTATATATTGATACCATATTGTAATTATAATAATATTATGTATCATTATGTTTTAATTCCACTAAATATGAAATAGAAATGGTAGTAGCATTCATGCGTGCGTACGGCTTACCGTCTCCATGAACGGTGCATTTTAATTTCTTACATCTAAATGTTATGTAATATTATAAATTCATGTATATACTGGATATATATGATATATATGATATCTACATCATGAATATAATTCTGGATATAATTGATATTTTACCCCATGAACAACTTGTAATTATAAATAGTTTATTTTTGACTCAAGTACCAATGATCGACAAAATGACCATTATTAACTTAAATAATTACATAGTGTTCATAACATGGTAATAAGTGATATAAAAGGAATAATGAACTTTAAAAAGGTTCTTAAGAAAGTATAAATTAACTCATGTTTATTATTCCGGACGTTAAAGAGCGATCGAGTCAAGTCGGACCCGAGGTAAGGGACTTCGTCTCAATCTCCTTTCATTGAGGCATATTATGTTTTATACAAAACTTTATTTTATATGGTGTATAAAACCCTTTGAATTTTACATTTATTCAAAAGGAATTTTTTTATATGAAGCGTTTACTAAACGACAAAAGGGAATGTTTTTTGTCGTACGTATGCGGTGAGAACGACTTCTCCACCGCCGTGACCATTATTTGAGCTTGGACTTCCTCTAAAAGCCATAAATTTTTTTAAAAAATGAAAAATAAATACCATGTTATACTTTTATTTTATTTTGGTATTGAAAATGGTTTTCATAATTTTTTTCTATCAATGTGTTGTATTGATATCTTTTGATTAAAAAGTGGAAATGTTATGTTTCCTTTTTTGCATGTTTTATCTGATACGATTATGCTATGGTTCTTGGGCATTGTTATGAAGACAGGTGGTTCCGTGATAAACTAAATGTGGGTGAGACCTATATAGCTCTCTAATTCATTGGGTAACGTGAAGGAGTTAAACTCTAAGGTTTCTCCGAAGATATTTAAGGAATATACTGTGATGGGTATTCCAAACCTAACTATGAGGGTTACTCCCTACATAAGAATGTTATGAATGCCTAAAGTTACCTTTATGTCTTATTATTTCTATGATTTATTCATGATTTGATGAGTTATGTTGAAATGATTATGTTTTATGAGTAAATTATGATTTCATACATGGACTAATGTTTTCATTTCGTACTTTTATATCCCTTACTGAGATTTTTATGCTCATCCTAAGTTATTGAAATGTTTTTCATAGGTCAAGGGAAAGGTACATGATGTGATGATAGGGTCAAGGAATTGTCATGAAAGAATCCATGTTATTTTTTAAATATGTTTCCGTTGATGGGAAAAAAATGAAAACTGTATTTTATGTAACAACTTTGTTTAAATGTGGAATATAATGCATGATTTATGATCTAATTCTATAAAACTCTAAACCTGAAAAGATCCTAAATGTGTAATCTTGTAATAAATCAAGATTAAGTAATGTTTAGGGATGGGGCCTTATAAAATATTTCTTTAAAAATAATTATATATTAATAAATATTTTGAAAACATTTTTTGAAAAGATTATTTTTAATGAAAAATGATTTTTGACCAAAGAGTAAAATAAAGTCAAATGTTCTTAAAGACAATTTGTTAATAATTTTAAGTATCAATGTGTGGGAAAGTGTAAAAATACATCAATATATAATCAATATATATATAGTAATAAAATTCCTACCAATTATTGAGTGTTAGATAATGATATTTCACCATTAGAGACTTGATCATAAATAATCCTTACAAATGATGAGATTGTAACATAAAATCATTACAACATTATCAAGCATGAATTGTTAACCCCATGAGCGAGTAACATAAAATGAAACATAAAAATATAATTAGTATGAATAAATTAATGATATTAAATGTAAAAGGGGAAATTTATACCATTTGTGAAAGAATATTGGTGCACAATATAACATCTGTATCAATGAAAAAAATTGAGGAAAAAATACTTTACTACTTGAGTAACCTTTAGATCATAATACCCATGAAAAAATAAAATAAATGGAAAATATAATTATAAATAAATGAGATATATTCATGATATATAATTTCATAAAAAATTAAATAAATCATATATAGAAACAAGTGGTGAATATGAGGCATGTCACTCAAAAATACAAGTGAGACTAGAAATCTCCATTCCTTAAGTCCTAACTTCGATCATACACATTAAAACATCTAGAATATAAATATAAGTCTTTTATAATCATATAAAATAACCAAATTAATATATAAAATACTATATAAGATTATATTATGAAATTATATTACTAGTTTATTAACAATTTCATGTTGATGTTCCTTTTTTATTAATAACCGCTTCGTTTTTCATATATGTTTTGACTTTTTATTTTTTTTCCTCTTACTCTGATCATAATTTCATCATATATAAAACGAAATTTATGATATAAATATTATATATATTCATTATATATGTAATTATATGAATCCATATAATTTAGTGATATGAAATGATGTGTGGTATTCATGGAGACGGTAGGCCATAAGCACGCATGAACATTTTTTTCTCAATTTCATGTTAGTTTAAAATAAAGAAAATTAAATGACGTATTATAATTAAATTATAATTTTTATTTCATATATATTACATATTTCTATTAAATAAATCCACAATTCATACCATATAATGTTTGAATATATAACATCACTTCCTATGGCGGCAGTCCTCTACACACACAAAGAACATTATCATATTCCAAAATATAGAAAGAATAGATTAATGGATGATATAACAATAAAAAATGAATGAAAATATAATTTATATCATAAATATGATATATAAATAGTATATAAATCATTATTCATAACCTTGATATGTATTAATGAAAAAACTAATGACATTTGTTCATGAGGCACTAGTCCTTCATACACACGAACAATGATTTCAAAACCCATTTGATAGAAGAGTGTGTGGTTGTAGGTAGTGAAATTAACATAATAAAATCTATGTATATTTAATATAATCAGGTTATTATATAGGAATTAGTTTAAAATAACTTAAGGGGTTTAAAAAATAAATAAAACAGAAATGTTCATTGATGAACGTTACCTCTTCTTTGGGTACCCTCTTTTGATGTGCCCTAAAATACTTCGTTTTAAGGAATTATTTCCAATATATGGAATATAGGATGAGGTGACGGAATTTTCAAGTGTTTTTTAGACCTAGGACAAAGAAATTGGATCATATGGTGTGATGATTTTGGGAGAGGGTGTGTCCTTTTATAAGGGAGTTGAGTGGCACTCTTGTATTTGTTTTTAAAATATCGAATTCCAGCCATGGTTTTTTCATTCCAATAGACCCCAATAATATTAAATTATCAAGAATAGAAATTATAGACTCATGATATGTTCATATATTGGGTTTTGGAAACGTCTTTTTGTAAGTTTAACACTTTATATTCTATGTTTATCCACTAAGTAAACTTGTTTTTACCTTAACCACTCTAAATAGTTTTATTTGTTTCACTAATCACATTGCTAAAACAATTAATTTGGAATTATTAAATGTTATAATCTATGATTATTAAAACTTTTTAGTATATTATTTCCAAATTCTAATCACATAAGTGGTATAAAATAATTTAAAATTAATCTCATGGATGAGAAAGGAGGTTTTTAATGTGAAAATGATCAAAACTCTACAATGTTTTTATATTCAATTTCAATATGAAATTAATTCCAATGAAATAAATTTAATCATTATATTTATAATGTATATAATTAAACATAAAAACTAACATAAAATATAACATTATAAATAAATAAAATAATAAGGCAATTTTCAATTAAAACTCGGTATTTTTCACTATTCATAAAAAATGAATCTTTTCTAAAAAATATCAAATATTAATCATAATATAATTTTGAAATTTTTAATTAAAAAATAAATTTTATTTCATTAAATTATTTTTCTATAAATTTCAAAAAATAATTTTATTATTATTCACAAAAATGAATAAAATACATTTTTTTGAGAAAATAGTATTCTTAAACATATAATGTCTTACCAAAACCTATGTATTTTATTATCAATATTTTTAATTTATGTAAAATAAATATATTTAATAATTAAAAGTTTTTTATTAATATTAAATTTCCAAATTAAATTTTTTACATTATAACAATAAAGCTTATGTGACTATATTATTAATATTTTGATGTTTTGTTAAAATTTAATGTCATGTTGAAAGAACGATTAATGAGTGTTGCATGTAGTAAAAGATATCACATGTTTTCATGTAACACATTCTTGAATTTTTGTTTTATATAACCAAATATATAAATAAAATTTAACTTAATCTTAAATAAGAATTTATAAAAAGTCATGGTGTTACGTTTTAATCTCAAATTGGTTGAGGTAAAGAAGAATGTGTGACAATAGATATTTATTTTACGGATGGATTCCATGATGAAGTGAAACAGGGTAATGGTTGGGGAGTTTCTTTGGATGACTATGTGGATTCCTATAGGTTCTAATCTCTCCAAGTTAATTCTAGTAAATCACATTGATACTTCATTGAGATGATGGATGGGACTAGTGCATCGCAAAAAATATCTCACACACCCTTAAAAACTACTCTAAGAGAAGCTGGTTGTCGAGGGAATATTTTAATGCCTTCCTCTATGTTATGAAGTTAGAAATGTATTCATTAACTTTTTATATACAAATAGAGAGATCATTGAAACCTTTATTGGGTAAGGTTGCACTGAATTGGTAGAGGAAATAACGTTAGATATGCTCTTAGATGGTGATAGATCATAGCACCACATGGTTATACCAGATAAAGTAAGGGCCTTTTAGATTCTAGAAAATATATCAGATCTTTGTTTCTTCTTATTTATTTCAGGTTCCCCACAACATGACACATAAAGAGGGAAAATGGGTTTGGTTTTTTGCTTCATCACCTATACAAGTAAAGGTGGGTAAGCTCAATTTGCTGAAATGTAGTTATGGGGGAGTAAGATCCACCCAAACTATAAATGAATTTCATATAACAATTATTTTTCCAATATATATTAAACTTTTTAATCCATATAAATTCTTTAATATTTCCCCCTAATTCTCCATAGAAGATACTCTTCTAGACATTTCATACTTTTTCTATCTTCTAAACTTGGGGAAATAAAATTATAATAAAGGGGTCAGAATAGATGCTCTATAAGGGTAAACATATATAATGATAGTAAAGTATCACAAGTGACCATAATATGAGAAAATATATATAATCAAAGTATATGAAAAAATCATTCCTAATAAAACAAAGATTATTAAATAAGATTATTTGAATATTACCTAACATAACATGATAAATGAATTAAAAAGTTTGTGGAAACATGAATCAATAAACGCGAGGCATGTTATATTTACCAATGAAAATTAATAATCATAAAATTGTGGCATAAAAATCATAGTAACATATTTTGAATAAATACTCCTATATTTATTCTTCATGGACTTAGAAAAATTCATGTATGTCTACACAAGTAGTTGGGAATAAACCCAAGTATGTCCACACTTCATTATCACATGATATATAAATCGTTAACCAATTCATTGGATATAGATATAGGACCCTACCCATCATCATCTATACATATGAGGGTATCTTGGAATAAATCGTCCATTATATCATAAATAACACATTGATAGAAGATGGGTTTCATATCATTTTCAAATGGGATCATATAGTGAAAAAATTTATTATTACATCAATAATCATAACATGATATATTTGTGAAAAATATATAGGAATCTAATGAAATTAAATAATATTATAGTTAAATACCATTCAATCAAAACAAATAACATTTATTATTTAAACTATATTGATAGTGTATACAATTAATTAAATAATTTCACATATTAATCGATTATTTAAATAGATTTGAACACCCTTCATTCAATGGAAGAAAATATAGACTGTTCAATGAGAAAATACATTGGATGAAAAATCATAACCATTTAATGGATAAGAAATTTAAAGTAGTAATGGATTTCCATGAGTTTAAAACCTTGGAATCATATAAATGAATTTGGAAGGAAAATGTTTAATGGAAATTTCCATGGAAATAAATATTTTTTTGATAATCTATAAAATTTATGTGAATCCATAAAAGAATTTTGATAAAATATATTTAACATTTTCATATAAAAGTTTTTGGTCACCTTTAAAAGGATTTTTTTCGAAAGGATTTGAGTTTTATTTTTAAATTTATATTTAAAAATAATTCCAAATTATTGATCCTTCATAAATATATAATGGTTATATTAAAGAAATTTTCAGTATAAGATAAATCAAATGGTTATGGACGGAAAACCATTTGTATATTTTAAAATACATTTGTTAAGGAGCATATCGGGGAAGGGATAAAAAACATCAATTTAAAAATTGAAAATGGAAATATAAATGGTAACATGATATAACACATAATTATGTATCCAAATATAATGTAGAAAAATTGTTATAAGTACAAACCTGGATATAGAGGATAAATCCTTCATAATAGAGGGAATTGATCATATAAAATTAAATTTTCAAGAAATAGGTGACCCGTCATTGAATTATAAATTTATGTGGAATATGATTTCCTTAAGAATTTGTTGTAAATATATCATAACATCATCATAAGGTAGAATAAATAAATCATGAAATATTATAGTCAAATAATAGTGATGATGAACCAAGGAAAATATGAGCATCAAGGACCCCTCTTAGGAAATAATTTTTTTTTGAATAAAAATCCCTTGATGTATATGATTTCAAATGAAAATATAAATAACTTGAATAATTAGAGGATAATCATATAAAATATTCAATTAGTTTTAAATTCACTATTCAACGCATAACATGGTGTATAATACTAATAATTTCAAAATAGGTAAAAATTAATAAAATAAATCCTTACCTTATTTACCTACTTATCTCAATGCTCTCCAACCTATCATAAAATAAAATATCTTTCATCATATTTTATGGAAAATGTTTTGTATTTTTTGAAAAATAACATTTGTTAAATAATGTTTTTATAAAATAGGTGAGAAATAAGGTGCTAGAATTTTTCTCAGAAACATTTTTAGAAGGTTTTTTTGTGAAGGTTTTGTTATGATGTTTCAATAAGAAACATGATGTTTATTTAAAAATATTATTAAGAAACACTATAAAAAATATGATTCAATGATGTCAACAAAGTTCCTAAACATCATGAAAATGTCATCATTTATGAATTTTTAAAATTATACAGTTTTATAATTGGATGAAAATTAATTGTTTTCATTAAAAACTATATGGATAATTTTTAATTCATAAAATACATTATGTGAAGTTTTAATGTTAGAACATTATAATGATGGTCATCACATGAAGATTTCATAAAGGGGGTTTCTAAACAATTATAATGAAGAAATAATGTTGTTGAAGTATATATGAGGTGAGATTTCATAATGATACTAGCTAATATTTTAGTGTTAAATTTCTAGATATTCTTTCTATAGGAATTTTTCATAACTGCTCAACATAAAGACATGATCAGAAAGTGAATTGTATGAAATTTTTTTTTCTGTGTTTTTTTGTTATCAAAGATAAATAGAAAATAAAAATTTGAATAAGTAGTAAAATTTTAATACCCATAAAGATTCAAAGGGACAAATTAATTTTGTAAAGTTCAAGTAGTTCACTAAAAAAAGAATGTTGAAATTGAAAGATGTTTATAAAAGTTTAAACATGTATTCAACAATATTTACTGGGTAAATATAATCAAATGGATGATATTGTTTATTAATTCAATTGGATCAAGAGCAATGGACATTGGGATATTGTTTTTGAAACAAAAATTATATATGAAGTATGGTGTTGATATTTTTTATATTGGTTATATTTCATTAATGTAAAATTATAAAGTGTATTCCTAAATGAATTTACTTAGAACTAACATTACACATATGAAATTCCATTAGACGATTATTTTTAATGAATTCCATTTGATGAAAGTTTCTAGGAATGTTTTTTTAAAAAATTTGATCTTGGTTAAAGAGATCATATTGAGAAACATTGATAAGATGGATAGAAATTTCTTATAAGAAATATTGGTTGAAGAAATGTTGAGGAAATTTTATTAGAAAAATAGTGTTCAATGTAGAATTTCTTATGATTTCATCAAACAAACAAAGCTATTTGTCAAAGAAAAATTAGAGATGTTGAGTTTATTTTAAATAGATGAAAGTTTCTTAATTTTTTTGGAAAAGAATTTACCATAATATAATTTTTGAGAAACCTTACATAACATTATAATGTCAAATTTTGTGAAAAGTTTTTGAGGGTTTTTTTAATTTTGTTCTTTTCAAGTTTAAATTAGGAATTTTTTTAGAATTTATATAAGATCAATAGTTAAGGAATTTTAATGTAAGTTGAAAACACTAGTTAATTCAATGAATCTTAAATAATAATCTAAAATAATATAGACTCATCCCATTATTTTAAAATATGAGAGATTATAGGTTTTTACTATGTTAGTATATGGGAAAATAAATTTGGTTTCCTATATTTTCTATATTGGGATCACATATATAAGGTGATAATGAGTACATTTACTTACCAAATGTTAAATGACAAAAAGATGAATCATTGAAGGATTTTCGTCAGATTTGAGTTTCCAACTAACAATTTATCTCATGTTAAAGAATAATTTTAAGGAGAGATTAATATTTAGAGACTCATATAGAGATTCATTTCAGGGTTATCTGAAAGAGATGGACAGAAGGAGTTTATGATAATAACTTATAAGGCCTAGTATTTTTGTAAAATAGAAAGAACACTTGTTATAAAATGTGTAGTTTCATTTAATTAAAATAGAATTTCAATTTTTACATAGAAAAGGAATATCTGATATACATTTAAAGATAGATGATAATAGATGGAGAAATCCAAATATATTTTTTAATAGATAATGTTACATATTTTTACACCTTTTGTGGCTAAATGTTGTATTAAAAACTATTAGATTGATCGGAGATAGTATAATTATAATTATCTAGAGATATAATGACTCTAACATGTGTTGTCTCAATGTTTTATTAAATTATTTCTAATAGTGAATTTCTGTGGACCCACGAGAGTGGCCATGGAAAGGATGTAGTCTATCACACTGAGGTTGAAACTTTTAAACCAATTTTTCCATGTTTTAATTCTCATATTTTAATATTTGGAATATTTTTATAAAATTTGATAAGGAAAATAGCTCTAATAAGTTGTAGGGGTTAAATTTCATAATGTTGGAATCTCCATAAAAGTGCACCACTAATTCACCCCCTTATCATTGGTTCAAAAATCATTATAAACTTCAATTTTTATGATAGTGAAGGTTTCCCTATTGATTCATTATCACTAAAATTATAAATTCAGTCATCAATAGAGTCATTCAAACTTTGATGGAAAACATTATCATGGTTGGAAAAAAACAATACCCTCTCTTATGTCACATGGCATGCAGTTTATTTATAAAAATACTATTGGTTTTACACCCAGAAGAAAAAATGTTCTTGTGCCTTTTTATAAGAATACAAACATATATGTTGAAAAAATTATGATGAGTTCTTCACTAGAGTTAATGATGTTGTTTGAAATATTACATTATTTTGTGATGTCTTTTTAGATTCTACCATTGTAAATAAAATCATGAGAAACATACTTGATTGGTTTAACTCTAAAATGTACATATAAGATGGAAAAGATGATTTATATCTTGATAAATTTAATAAATTTATTATTACATATGAGATAAATAAGATAAATCATTAAAGAACAAGATTAAGGAAGAAATATATTTTAAATCTATGGTAAATCTGGAAATCCATTATATTGAGAACTATAACCTCCATTATTTTATGGTACAGAAGAAGATGAAATGAAATAAAAGGATAATGTATCTCATCTCCAAAAAATATCAAAGACTTAGAGGAAGGTAGAGGGGAAAATTTACACTAAACTTTTTAGTGTTTTGGGGAACTGGTAAATTTTCTACAAATTGACCAAAGAATAAATTTGGTGAATATAAAGATCATTTTGAATAAAAACTGTGGTATATGATGTTTAACAAAACTTATAAGGAGTATAAGAACTTTCCCAATGGTATGAAAAAGTTAAAAAAAGAAAAATAACTATGTTGAGTATGCATATTGAATAAGAATCTATAGAGAAAATTTCTTCAGAATAATAAAGTCCAAAAAATTAGAACATATTTTTTTCAATATTGATAAAAAAAGATTTATCAAATAGTGAAGAATAATAAGGATGATAAAATCTTACATAGAATATCAAATCAGATCTGAACATGTTTCTTTTCTTTAAATAAAAACACATAACATAAGAAATCAATTTGAATAACGGAGAAAAAAAGAGTGAAACAAAATGAATAAATGAATGATATCCTTAATCTAGAAGAGATTAAATTATAGAGATTGAAAAAATTAAAATGAAAATTGTTGAATGGGGAAATATAGTAAAATATCTCAGTAAGTATCATATTGTTAATGAAAGATAATCTTTTTAATAATCAATAAAATATATTGATTCTGAAAGTACCTTAACAAAATTGAAAAAAAACAAGGATTCATATTTTAAATTTAGATCTTCTAAAGTTGATGAGAAACCTTAGACCCAAAATCAAGTGAAATATCTGCCCAAAAAATGAATAATTTTATCTTATTTTTCTATTAAATTAGTGGTTTATAAAAAATATTTGGAAATCACAGATTGAGAAAGGATATGATAAATCTATCACATTTACAAAAGTTGAGAAAAAAAATATAATAATGCTCCATCACTCAAGGAAGAAACAAAAATACAATGATGTTATGAAACACAACTAATGTATTATAGAGAAAGTTATATTTTTTATAGAAGATTGATATTTAGTGGATATCGTGGGTGATATGGTGCATTTAGAAATAATGATTATAATTATTGGAACAAATTTTATCCTCTTGGAAGTGGGTATAAAATAATGTGAAGAAGCATAAGAAGAAAATTAAATAGCACTCATAAGAAATCGAATAATAGAAAATAAAAATATAATAATGTTAGAAAATTTACCAAGAAAAATTTATTTGAATTAATGGGGGAAGTTTATAGAATATGTGATCGAGTGGGTCACTTTAATGATGTGTTTTGGTCTACTCTTCGTAGAAATGATTCATATGCGAGGAAAGAAAAATATGAAATAAATAGAAAGTTAAATAAAGATATTATGTCATTGAGATAGCTCTAAAAATAATAAAATAGAAAAAACCATGGATTCTTGATAGTGTTTATTCTTCAAACATGACACATGATATAAAAATATAGAATGATTTTGAAAATAATGATGGAGGATTAGTAACTTTCAGAAATGATAGTTCTTTTAAAACCAAAGGAATCAGAATAATTGGGAATAAAGTTGAGAAACTAAAATCTAAGGAAGTTATATATATTTTTGGTATCAATAACAACTTAATTATTATGAGCTAACATTGTGATGATGGAATGGATTTAATTTTAAGAAAATATCCATACATCATCATAAGGGTGAAATATTGTAATGTTGTTAACATGGGACAAATAAATAATACATATATCTATCAAATTCGGCAACTTGGTAACTTTGGTTATTTGTTTGATGATAGTGAAAACATATTATGGAATTAAAAGATCATGAATCATGGAAATAAAAGTATGAATAATATTTTTAAATAAGATGTTGTAAAAAACATTAAAATGATGAAAAAAGAATATGATACTTGTACAATGTGTTAAAAAGGAAATATGATTGATGGATTTTATAAGAAAGTTAAAATTTATTCTAAAATTCCTCTTTAGATTATTTAATTAAACTTATTTATCCTGGTGAGACATAAATCAATGAAATGTTATTTATACAATATCACTTTTTATAATTATTTCACTTAGATGGAAAACATTCTTTCATTGAAGCATAACTATGATGCTTTAGAAATATTAATATTTTTATGAAGTGACGTTAAAATAGAGTTGGGTGTTTATATAATGAAACTAAGAACTGAAATTGGAAAGGTGTATAAATTAAATGATTTTGAATCCTATGAAGAAACATAGAATTAAACATCATTATATCTCTCAATTCACCCTTAACAAAATTTTGTGTAAAAAGAAAAAAAAATAAGTTTGGTGAAATTGGTAGAAATATTCTAGATAAGTATAAAATTTAATCTTTTTTAGAGATAAGTTGTCGGTATTGTTTTACATGTAAAAAACATATATTTGTTACTATCAGAATACAACATGACATCATATTAAATGTGGTATAATAAAAAAGTTCATTGAAATATTATATGGTTTTTGTAATTCTATTATGACTAAATAATAAAAATTTATATCATTTGGAATTTTATGAAAAATATGTGGATGGAATTCTGATGGTATATTCACCTAGCATATAAAGTTATAAATTTTGTATTACTTTTTAAAAAAGTTTGTGTGTTCCTTTGATGTGAATGAAATTAAAAATAAAACTTTCTTAACAATGGTTCATTAGAATGTTTTGTGGTAGAAGTTAAATAATACCAATGAGGATTAAAAAATTGAAGAACAAAGTGATCCAAATCAGTGACTGTAGATTCATAAGATTCATGTGTTGGTGAATGTTAAACAAGAAGAAAATAATTTTAATTTCATACTCTATAAGATAGGTTAAATATGAAAATATAATTAGAAATTTGAAATCACTAGTTTAGACAAGAAGAATGTTTATATTAGAAAATAAAACATTACTTATTTAAGATATTGAACCAGAATCAGTTTCAAAAGAAGATGAACATAAAGAATAGTTCAATTCTATGAGTGAATAATTAGATCATATTTAAAAAATTGACACTTTATATAATTTTACATGACCAATATGTAATAATACAGTAGGAAAAAATAGGTTTTTATAAATAGGATTAACAAATATGTTGATTTTTTAGTAAAAAATGAACTAATAAATTGAAATGTTTATTGACAGGTTAAAGGGCATGATTCTAAAGAAACGTTTTCCCCCATTTTGATATGGGAAAATATCTTAATTTTCATAGTACTGGATTTACATCATTGTTATAAAGTATATCAGATGTATATAAATTCAGACTTCCTAAATGGATATATTAAGGGAGAAGTTTATATTAAACAAACTTATGGGTTCTTACTTGAAAAATGTTTTAGAAAGGTATATAAGTTTAAGAAAGACCTATATGGGTTAAAATAATCTCCCTACATATAGCATAGTAAACAATATTGTTTCATGAAAAAGGAAAAATTATCTAAATTAAAATTTGATAACAACTTATATATGAAGGAGATAAACTTAGGAATATTGATTTTCATTAATTATGTGGATGAAATAATTTTTATACGCTATAGTTAAAATTATTGTAAATTAGTTTCTAATGAAACGAAGAATATTTTGTAAATGTAAATACTAGAATAATTAGAATTTTTTCTATCAATTCAAGTGAAACATAGGTAAAGATATATTTTCTTATCACAAGATGAGTGTACCAGGTAATTATGATAAATTTTAACATGGTATATTCTAAAGAAGATTCTTCTCTAATTTCAATTGGCACAGGATGAGTAAAGATGAAGCTGGGAAAAGTATGAATCAAAGTAATTTTTAGAAGTTAATAGGAAGTTGGATCTATCTTGTATATTCAAGTTCCAAAATAATTTATGATATTAAATTGTGTTCTAGATATCAGAGTGATCTAAAATAATCACATATGATGGAAGAAAAAACAGATTTTGAGATATGTTAAAATGAAATATTCAATGGAGTGTTATATAAAAGGAGTCTTGATATAAACTTTCCTGGTCATACTAATTCTGATTAGGATCAAAATTAAAATGATAAAAAATAAACTTCAAGAGGATTATTTATCCAGGGAGACTGTTCTATGAGCCGGAAAAGTATGAAAAAAATTTCAATGACTTTGAGTAAATTGAATATAGAATATATTTCAACCACTACACCTCTAAAAAATTGTTTTGGATGAATGTAAAACAAGATAAGTAGAATATTTTATAGTAAAACTTTCCACACCATTGAAGATCCTTTTTAATAATCATTCTTCCCTTAATAATTTGAAAAATCATGTCCGACATTCAAGATCAATACACTGTGATATAAATTATCACATAATGAAAGGGAAAGTTTATAGTGGAGATGTTATGCATGAATATATTTTTGAAAAATATAAGATTTCATATGTATTCGTAAAAAATATTATAAAAGAAATATTTGTGGAATTGATGATGAAATTTCATGTATATCCTCCACCAAATACTTCAAGAAATATATAAAGAAGTCCCCCACTATAATTTTGGTTATATTGATAAAAGTGAATGGAATGTAACATCTTTGTAAGATTTTTTTGAAAATATTTCTATAATGATTCAAAATATATGTTAATAATAAAATAAGGGAGAGAAAAAAAGATGGTGAGTGAAAGTGAGAGTTGAGAATTTGTAAGAAAAATGGAGGAGATAAAAAGTGAGGGGAATTTTATCATAACATGGACATAAATCCATTTATATCCAGGGTATGTAATCCCTTAAATTATATCTTTATATTATAGTGTGATTTATGGAACTTATCTATGAGAAAAGATATATTTTGGTAAATGTTTAAAAAATGTTGAGTGGTGAAAAATCATATATAGTGAAAATTTATTATGTAATGTTTTTAACAAACCTAAAGGGGTATATTTATGATCCTTTGTGATATTTTTATAACATATTTTATTACTCTTTGAAATATAACATTTAAATGAATGTTTTTTTAAAACAGGTGATTTGAATGAGATGGGATTTTTGTAATAATTGTTTTATGAAATATTGGTATCAAAGTTCTATTATTATGTAACCAGAGGAAGAAATATGTTGGTTAATAATGTTTATTTATAAAATTTATAACTGATGTTAGATGATGTATGTTGACCTAAATGTTCATAAAAAACCATAAATTATTATGATTAATGTTCTTTTAAAAATAGGGAGTTTGATCATTGTATGACCAGTCACTTATTTTCAAACAAACCTTTTGAAATATGTTTTCTAGATAGAAAGCATTGGTTGAAGTTTTAATGTCTCATCCTCATGAAGAGATGAATCACATTATTATTTTATAAATGGATAATTATAAACAAACATACCAAAAAATTAATTTTGTTGCAGTATTTAAATTGGGAGTTTTCAAAAAAATATGAGACGATCTTTCGAGGATATATTTTTGAATGAAGTTTTTATAAGAAGCTCCCATATCAGCATAATGAAAAAACATAATTAGAATATGAATTAAATGAAATATTTTTTTATAGTTTGTACAGTATTGGTAAAGTATCAAATAAGAGTAAGAAATAAAATGTGGAACAAGAATAAATATTTCAATATCAATAGTAATTAAAATAGGGAAATCAAAGAAGTTAAATCCAAGAAGTGTACCAAATAAATAATGTTGAATGTGACATAAGTCTTTAGAAGTTAAACAATTGTATTCAAACATCTTTAGTGCGTCAAGATCAACATAAAAGTTAGATTTTTTTATTTCTTAATTATGGGAATGAGAAATCAATATATTTTGTTGAGTTTCTAGATAAGAATTCTATAAATTTATTAAAGTTAATATATTTTTTATATGATAATGTTTGAAGTTGTAAAGTTATAAAGTTTTATATTAAAGTAAATATGATTGGACTAACATCTTACTAAAAACATCCATTGTTTGAACATTTGTAAGGATATCCATTGGATTGATGCTTCTAGAAAAGTGGAATATAAATTTTTTCCTAAGGTAAATTGACCAAATGGAGAAAAACTAATTAAACGGGAAAACGTTTCTTATGGAGAATAATTGTTTGAAGAAAATATGAGCAAATTTAATAGACAAATTATTCCAGAAGGAGAATTTGTTATGGATTCATTATAAAAACAATATAGTTGGAAAGTGAAAAGTTGAATTAGAGTTTTTGTAAATGTATATGATGTTTTTAAAGGTTTTATATATAATACTTTCCTAGATGGAGATTTATGAGAAACATTATATGAAATTTTAATGTCCCAAATTGTTAAATTATTGATATTTTTTTGATTTTTTTAATATCAAGTTAAAATGATGAAGTTTTGAGAAGTTCTTCAACATCATATGTTTCTGAAAATTGATGTATGTTACTAATCTTGGATAATTATATGAATCTTAAAGAAGAATAAAGAGCACTATTTAAGAATCTAATTATTTTAAAAAATATGAGATTGATTATATTTGTAATTCTAGTTAGTAGGAAAATAAATCTGGATTCCTGATTTTGATAACTTGTGAGAAGATATGTAAAGGGATGAAATATACATTAAAATTAATAAATTTTCACTAATAATAAATTTAAGCAATGATGAGTTTTTTTCAAAAGATAATTTCAAACTGATGTTTTGTTTTGTGTGGAAAAATGTTTCAGAACATAGTTTAATGTTTAAATAACCCAACATAGTTTTGTTTCAAAGTTTCTAAACATATTAAAAAGGAGAGATTTTCTAGTAAAAGATTCTGAGGCATTGTATTTTTGTTAAATGGATTCAATAGAAATCAAAAAAGGTTCAGTTTAAATAAGTCTCAATAGACAGTCAATTGTGAATAAAGAATAAAGCGTCAAAAAGACATTTCTAGAGAGTGGAAAATAGATGATGAAATAGAGATGAATATTGTGGGAGATGAAGTTACAAAGTTACAATTTTTTTATGACTAGTTTTGTAATAAATAAATTTAAAATAAGAGTATTCAATGTAATCATACCTATCAAGATATAAAAGTAGTCTAATGGTAGTTAGATAAACATTAGATTTACTTATTTCAGATAGTGAACTTCTATGGACCCACATGAGTGGCCATGGAAAGGGTGTATGTTCTAACACTAAGGTAAAACATTTGTAAATCATGCGTGAATTTTTTAATTTCTTATATTTTCAATTTCTAATATTTTTATACATATTGATATATAAAATAATAATAATTATGTTTATGGGTTAAATTTCATAAATTTAAAATTTTGTGAAAATCCCACCACGGATCCAACCCCCTTCTCAATGGTTCAATGATCATTATGAACATAAAAAAAATTACTATTTTAATATTATATTTCATAATCTCATTCATTTACATTACCTTTTATATATTTTATTCATTATCATTTATTAAGAATATAATAGTTAGTTATAAATTATTTTTACCATCTACTGTTAGTTAACTTAATGTTTTCACATATGATTTATGATATCGATTTAGGTACTTATTTCTTATAAAAATTTCATTTTTACTAGATCATTTCAGTTATTAGAATAGAATAATTATTTTCATTTATAAATCACTGTTTTCATTCTATATGTGTTTTAGTTATCATGTATGAGAGTAGAATCAATGTTGATATATTTTTGTAACTTTGTTAATTGATGATGAAATTTTAATAATAATTTAAGTACTTAATATAAAAATTATAAAACCGTAACCGATAATAATTTTATTATTAACATATTGAAATATAATTATTTATGTATCTAAATAATTCCATGATATATTTTCATAATTTTTTTTAGTAGATAGTTAAATCGACCCAAACATGAGGAGACTATAATGAATGGATGATTGGGGTTCCTAGAGTGTATTTTGTTTGAATAATATCATATTATATAATATTAATTATATTATATAGATATTTTTAATGTTGTGAATTTTATTTGAATAGATTTTAATGAATAAGAAATAATTAGATTCAAAATGAGATATGTTACTATGTAGAGGTAGTAGTCTGCATACCGCATATTTAACATTATCATTTCTCAATGAATGAAAGTGGATGAGGGTGGATTATAAATTTTATTTTTACATTTTTAAATAAATTTTATAAATCATATTTAATCATCAACAACATAATTAAAACCATCCCTAAGGGATAGTTTTGAAAGAAAGAAGATGTCAGTTCATGTTGGTGGTAGTCCATGAAAACACATGATTTATGTTCTTTTGTTTTTTCTCAGTGGATGGGAAAGTGTAAATAATGATTATATAAATAGTTCCTCTTCAACATATACTCAAAACTTAGATTAGGGTGAATCAGGTTTGAGAACATTCTATCCAATTATAACATATTATTACTTACCTCTTAGATGTGGCAGGATCTTGATTTTTGTGTTATTTTCTTCTTATCCTAATCATGTATATAAAAGAATGTAAAAGATGGAATGTGATATTTTTAATAGTTTCACTACTCAATTAGAGTATCTATTCCTTGATGTGTATAGTTAAAACCAGTACACTTATTTTCCACTATAATGAGATACCTATGATAATGTGTTTTCTAGAAAACAATAATTAGCTTATGTGTGCTTCCCTACACATTAAGAGGAGTAGAAGAAAACTATCATGAATCCCTATATAGGTGATGACCATTTCTTATTTCCATATTCTTGCTAAATATTCATACTAATTATATGGAAAATATCAAACTTATTCCTGTTACTTCATAACATCGAGTAAGTGTTCCACCTATTGAGGCATTTTTTTAGATTTCACAGCGTTTCTTTTTTCTTCTTACTCAATCAATGTAACCATCACAAAAATGAGTAATAACCACTATTTCTTCATAAAAAATAGAATAAAATATTATTCTACCACTCTAATTCCATTATTTAAAAAATTTCTATATTATCTTTCTATATGATGCATGTTCATTAGGTGAAAATTCATCTAACCTATACTTTTTTCTTAATTTAGTACATGGTTATCCAGTTCTCAAACTCCATACAATAAATTATTCATAATATATTACCTATACTTCCTATACCACAAGATGGGAAAGCTCTATATGGTATCACTTCATCCCTTATACACTTCCTTGACAAGTGATCAACTGCTTTGCCTGGTGATTTTTCTTTGTATGGTGCCCCCCACATCATCTAGTACCTCTTCTTCAGATTCATCGACCCAAATAAGAATAATTATCAAGCCTCCTGGTAGAAACATCCGTAAAACAATTTTCTTAATCAGAATAATCAAATTTAAAATACTCACACTCATAAATCATAATACAATTTAGAATATTTATGAAATAATTACATGTTCTAGACACATAAACACCCAATTATATACTCATAGGTTCATTTTAGTTCAAAGAATAGGTGAACCAATAAAATTAAAAATTTATATATAAACTATGAAACATACAAATTTAAACATTCAATTATTGACCATATTAAAAATTACTTAAATATGGGATTCAACCATACATCGTAGGAAACATATTTATATCTCATCATCAATATTATTCTATTACATTCTTAAAATTACCTCTAGAATCATGATTTTTATTTCATGATTTTTGAAATTCTAAAAATCCAGATCAACATCCCCAAAATTAAATAAATTTATAAAATCTTTATAATTTTCACTAAACCTTTTGTCTGGTAGAACATATTTACTCAAAATTGTCATGGTGTTCTTTATAACACTTCTTTCATCTGGATAAATTTTAATATTGTTCCTATCAAACATCATCATAATATATCAAAAGTCTTAAGAATGTTTCTTCATTTGATTGATAAATTATTTTTTGTATGGTATGTTAAAAATTCCTTTGAAAATATGTCCCACATACATTCACAGAGACCATCCTTCATCATATGAGTTAGTATATTTTTCTATGATTTCCTCCATATAGTGAACCCTTAGAGAACTGATATGATTTTATTTTTTATGAATTAATAGAACTATGTTAGAGTAATTTTAAATACTCATACCATTTTCATTGAAACACTTTTTTAATGAAGTAGCTCGAAGTCTTCTATCAGATGCAATTTTTTGACAACCACATCAACCACTATCCACTGATCATTAAAGGAAGGTTAATTTTGATGAACATTACTCGAAAAACTATATTCTATCACTTAATTTAAATAAATCTTCATTCAATTATTTTTACATGTTTCCTCTATATGATGAATTTTATAAGAAACCACTTCTTAATCATTTTAAATATTCTATTTTATAGAGTTTATTTAACAACACACAAAGTTCTTTGGACAAACATTATATCAATATTCATTAGTTATAATCACATAAACACTTGATTCATTATATTATTAAGACTTATTCACATCACAACTCAATCATTATGAAATTCCATATGATGTACTTCATATATCGATCAACACACATTAATTTTTTAGATCACCTCATTTGGGAACCACCATGTTCCTAAACCTTTTCATCCGCCAAAATTCATTATAGATTCAAAAACATCATCATGATGTTTACCACAATAATAATATGAAACACATCACCTAAATAATATCTTTTTTTCTAACTCTTTTTTCTTATTCTAAACATGTTGCATCATATCCTGGCTTACCCCCGAACCGGTTGCCATACTATTCACCACATGACATCAATCACGTCTCCCCAAATGTTAGATATTTTCAACTAGTATCAAGGGTATATTAATAGTAAGTGGGAAGACTATACCCTCATATTCATAGTGTACAATAGAAATAGATTACAAACTCAGAAAACAATAGAAGCAAATATAAGTAATAGTCAACTATATAATGA
Organism: Viscum album; assembly: GCA_963277665.1. Classification (NCBI taxonomy): domain Eukaryota; kingdom Viridiplantae; phylum Streptophyta; class Magnoliopsida; order Santalales; family Viscaceae; genus Viscum; species Viscum album. The sequence continues at coordinate 580,924,817 of OY728125.1, forward strand.
AAATGTCCAATGTCGGTTTATATAATATATCCATGTCATAGTGATTCATATGGAAAAGAAGTAAACAAAGAAAAATGCTTTAAATTCCAGTACAAAAATAAAGAAAATATTCAAACCCCAAGGGAGATCTCCACGAGCATCCTGAGCTCCCACTCAATCCTTTGCTCCTAACTCCTATGTACAAGAAACAATCACAAGAAATGGTCCACAATCCTACAAACAAGAATGTCTACTTAGGTACCCCAGTGAAATAGAGGCTGGAAGAGGGTGCGAGATATACATCTCAATAGGTCAGGACTATGGGTTTTCTAGCACAATTTAGAAAATGAAATATAACAAAATTCATTTCAGATAAAACAAATCAATAACATAACTGAATAAATAACCAACAACACATCCAGGTTCTAAAGGGACATCTGACGACGATACCTACTTCAGCCCACAGTTGAAATAAGAGTATGCACTAGAACAATATATATATATATATATATAATGTATAATGATATTTTTATCACATTATTTAATATTGTTTGTTTAACCCCACAAAAGTGTGATCATGTTACTATTCTTAAATTTCACCCTTTTGAATGTCGTTATCATTTCATAAGTCAAAAACACTTGAATGTCTAATTTATTATTCCATGCTCACGCACCCACAAAATTCCATGTTACCAGTCCATACTCATAAACCCATTAATTTCCAGGTTACCATTCCATACTCACAAACCATGAATTTTCATGTTTACATTTCATACTCACGCACCCAGGAATGACCATGTTACCATTCCATACTTACGCACCATGAATTTCCATTTTATCTTTACATACTCACACACCCATTAATGTCCATGTTACCATTCCATACTCAAGCACCATGAATGTCCATGTTAGAATTCTATACTCACACACCCATGAATGTCCATGTTACCTTTCCATACTCACGTACCCATAAATTTCCATCTTACCATTCCATAATCATGCACCCATGATTATCCATTTTACCATTCCATACTTATTCTCCCATGAATTTCCATGTTACTAATCACTACTTCAAGATATCATTAATTAATTAATTAATTATCAGCATCAATCTCATTACTAATTAAATAATTATTTAAACACAAGAAGTCATTTAGTTAACTCAACAATTAACTCATCCAAACAATTATACTAGTTAATTAAACAATTAGCTAGTCATAAGACAACCATGTCAATACCACAAAATTAATTCTTAAATTTATTATCTCTAGGAAACCATCACTATATCACTTAATTAATTCAAAAATTAACAATATCACCATATATCCAAATCAAAATTTCATAATTAATCCCTCAATCAATTATCTATATTACAATCTCATAACACATAAATAATTCATAATTAATTATATCAACATAACTAATTTAATATCTCATAATTAATCTCCCAATTAATTATCATCTTAACGAGCATAATAAATTCATAATATATTATCTCAACTTAACCATTTTAAAATCACAATATTAGTCCCTTGATAATTATTTTCTCAAAGAACATAATTAATTACTAAAAAATTATCCCAAAATAATCAAATTAATTTTTCATAATTAATCCCTCGATTAATTATCATTTTATAACCAAAAAGAAAATAATTAATTCATAATTAATTATCTCATTCCCCAATAAACAATTTAATCCAACATTACAGTCAATATAATCAAAAGTAGTAAATCAACAAAACTTAATTTTATTAATTAGGGAATGTTGAGAACTTTACCTCAATGAATACTTCCCAGCCAAACATTTTTAACTTAAAATACCATATACTAAAGTATATTCTCTTCCATAAAAACATGGGCACACTTAAAATTTATTGCATCATCTTAACAACAACAACTGACACCCAAGATTAGTGTGGAGGGGACCAAGGGACACCAAATAATCAACTACAACTCAAATACACCATAAGAACCCAATTCAGGGGTGAAACCCCAATAATCAGGTATATAGACTTACTTGAATATGAAGGAAGTGAACAAAAATGAGCCAAAATAGATATCCTTCAGCGATAATCTTTGGAATATGGACCAATGGGTCCCGAGACATCATCCACACCACCTATAATCAGAAGAAACTAAAAAACTGAATCAATCCTGGACCTTAGGGTTTTGGCCTAATAGTGAGTAGGTGGAGATCTGAGATGGCCGATGCGAAGAATGAAACATGTGGAGAAGTAATTACCTTAATGAGATGAACAATTTTAGTGAAGATACCAGGATAAACCAACACTTGAAGAGGGTTCTATGTTAAATGGGTGGAGCACCACCCATGGGAGAGCAGAAAGGGGGAGGGTCATGCCTCACCTATGTTGTGCGCCTCTACCTCTCATTTTCTCAATAAATAAATTAAATTCCTTGTTTTATTATAAGAATTAGTTTAATATTGATGATAATAATAATAATTATCATCTTATTATTTTTCCCAATTAATATCACACATCTTTGATAAACCCCAACTCCCCACATAAACATCATTTAATTAAATTCCTCTCCAATGAATTTAATTAAAAAAATTCTCCAACTCATAATTATTTACTAAAATTCTCTCTACAAAATTTATTTAAATAAAACCCCAAATTTTTAATCAAATCATTAAAATTCATCTTAAACATGAATCTAATTAGATACAACCCAAACTCCATATTTAAGAAATCATTTAATTAAATTCATTTCCAACTAAATTTAATTAAATAAATTTTATAACACATTATTATTTAATTAAATTATTTCAACATAATTTAATAAAAAGACCCTAATATCTCATTAATTTTCATTTAATTAAATTAATTCTAACTGAATTTAATTAAATAATTTCTCTAATTCTTGTTATTTAATTAAATTTTATAAAAAAAATTTAATTAATTTAAAAATAATAACTCATGAAAATTATTAAATTAAATTCTCCCAACCTCACTTTTATTATATAGTAACTCCCATTTTACAAAGACTAATTAAATTATTCTTATCCTTGAATTTAATTCAAATAAAACCCCCATTTTTTATTAATTAATTAAATTCCTCATTACCATGAAAAGAACTAAATGAAACCCCAAATAATCATTTACACATCATTTAAATTTTACCATTTAATATTAACCTTATTTGATAACCACACAACTCCTCATTTATAAGTCATTTAATGAAATTCCTCTCATCTCAATTTAATTAAATAAAGACTCCAACTCATCATCATTTAAAATAAGTTTAATTATTTTAATCTCAATTCAATTAAATAACTTCTTCATCTCAACATTATTTAATTTTATTCTCTCAAAATTAATTTAATTAAATGGAATCCCCATCATCTAATTTGATTAAATTTCTTTCAACCATGAATTAAATTAAATTAAATTATCTCAAAACTCAAAACTGGGTAAGTCACACAGTTTAACTCACAGGGTTTGACAGACCATGTGCAGACCATGCACCCGCTATCAGATAACTAGAGTATCCATCATGGCTGACCCACATGGTTTGAATAACCATGTGCATCCTGTGTGAATGCCTATACCTTACCTTTTTAAAAACTGAGTCTTTGGGTCCAGTGCTTTTGAAACCCATATAGCCACCCGGGAAACTCTTAGAGCCTTTACTCAGGCCTGATATCAACACATAAAATGAACCCAACTCGTGAAATGTCATCCTGAAGGATGTGTTTAAAACCAACCCAAGAATTAAATGAAATAGTTCAATAAAACAGTATTTTAACATGATTAAAAAACATAGGACTTTAAAATCTACCCACATTAAAAACTTATCATCCCTGAGAATCCATTGGGAGTTATTAAAACACTATCCAACCCACTAAGGTCAAGAAGTCTTGTTTGAACAATCATGTTGTATTCCCAAATGTTCAACACATCTATAATCATTTTAGAACCCCAAGAAATGACTATTTCTTTGAAATAATTTGTCGAACCCTAAAAACCTTACCCGTCATTAAACTGGGGATGTCCCTTTAAAATTATTTCAACACCAACCTCATGTACGCCAAATTACTTAGTCGAATTCTGGTGACCTATCTATGTCATTCAATCCCAAGGATAAATTAAAACTAACGTGACCCGACATGAATAATGGTATAACCTAAAGAACCACACATACCACGTACTACCTAGATAAAAATCACATTTCAATCCCAATGAATTTTAAAACATTAGCACGACATAATATCGACACCATCTCAGTGCCTCCAAGATGTGGTCAAGATAGGGGGCATGCTTGTCTCAATTAGAAGAAAAAATATTTGTAAACCCAGGTCACCAAGAAGGTCAAACAAACTATCATCAATCAACTCTTTATGAAAGGATCAACTTCACCTGCCGATGCATCATCAACCAAAACTTGATGCCTATTTCACCCAATTAATTCATATTCATTCAAATCATACCACTGAAAATCTTCCAAAAACAAATGAAGTTTCTAAAAATTTACACACATCACCAACCTCATTGTGTCATGCTACCAAGAAAGCAGTGACACATTTACCTAAACCGATGTGACACTACCCACCATTGGAGGTTCCATGTCATGGAAAGAAAAGACTAGATGCTCCCAAGGGTGATATTTCAAAAACACCTTAAACACACGTGTGATGTTGCATAAACCATGATCACCATGTCAACATCTCGCATGAATGATAAAATTTTAATCCAAATTGTGTGTCAAAACACTTGACTCCAAAAAATTTCACCCGAGCAGTGGGATGATCTTACCATAACACCTCAATCTATCTACTCTAGAGTTATCCCAAGAATGTCTTTAACGGCTGACCATGTACAAGGCATACCTAACCTACTGAACCAAGAATTATTCAATTATCATTCCCAATATTAGATTCACGATAGAATGACCACCCCTCAAAACAAGGGTGTCATTCTTTAAAGTCCAAAATTCCTTCTAAGGACAAAGACACTTAAACTATACCAACATCAAAAATTTCACAGTAGAAACAAAGAAAAATACACCTTTAATCATTTTACATTCAGTGTCTTTTCATTTTAAACAGATAATTTAGCATATAAATTACTTTTTAATATAGAGGCAACCTCTTGGGGTCCCACTTATTCTAATATAGGTTCTTTCAAAAGCCACCAAGAACTGTTAATTCACAAAACTTAATAGTTTTACATTTATAACCATTTTAAGACACATTATGGTTATACAAGGCTCAATCACATGGGTGGACATCTATCAATCGACAAGGTTCACATACACCTTACCGCTGGCATTTGGCTCCCATTTATCATATTCAATTTCCATTTAACATTTTTAACTTTAGAACCCATTTTTCAATTATTCCAATACACATGTTACCATTTTCCCATTTATATGTCTCTCATACACCTTATAACTGAAATTGGATCCCGTTGTAAACACAATTAATCAATTTCCACTCATGCATCAATTTATACAAAAAATCATCATTAGAATGTTTTCATAAACAGTAACACAATAGCATGTTATAACACAGAAGCATGGAATATAATAATCGAAGCTTTTTATACAAGTAGGAATGCTAAAGTAGATCAAAACATGGAATTCCACCCAAGGCACGCAATCAAAATTAGTACACATCCTACTAATGCAACTACATGGCATGTCATATGCAAGGTAGGTGAATATACATGTTCCTAAGGTGATGCATGTGATGTAATTTCCTTTCTATATCAAGAAAGGAAAATTTTCAAAATTCTCAAAAATCAATAAACAGTGGAAAATACACCAGTCACTCAATGTGAAATCACATAAACTATAATATCAAGCAGTATAAACATCAATTCCAATCTCTGGTTACATGATCATTTCCCGTACATCGGGTGATCAGTCCCAAGAATGAATATTAACTGAGCATCGACACTTTCATAGTCTCCTATCTACGAAACCAATACAAAATGACAAAGGAAAAATAATGAAAAACTGAATCCTCTAATACCACTTTGTAACATCCCGGCCCAGTTTAACCCTGAACTGGTATCTGGATTAGTCACCACATGAACTCATGTGCATCTCCCCATATGTCAAATATTACCAACTAGAATCGAGGGTATGTGGATAGTTAGTGGGGAGACTGAAGCATCATATTTAGAATGCACAATGGAAATATATAATAAAATCAGACAACAATGGTAGAAAATATAAGAAATATTCAACTGTATAAAGAAAATGGCCAACGCTAGTGTATACAATGCATGAATGTCATGGTGATACATATAGAAAAGCAATAAAAAAAATATACTCTACATTCCAATAAAGAAATAAAAAAAAGACTCAAATACCAAAGGGAGATCTCCACGAGAATGTTGAGCTCCCACAAGGTCCTTTTCTCCTAACTCCCATGTAGAAAAAACAACAACAAGGAAGGTTCCACAGTCCTATAAAAAATATTGTCTATTTGGGTACCCCAGTGTAATGGCGACCAGAATAGGGTGTGAGATATATGTCCTAGAAGGTAGGGACCACCGGTTTTCAAGCTCAATATGAAAAATGAAATATAAAAAATAGTTTGAATATATAAAAAGGTAATAAAAAAACTGAATAAATAACTAACAAACCATTCTTGTTTCAAAGGGACAACTAACAGTGATACCTACTTCGATCCATAGATGGAATAAGAGTCTTCACAAGAACAATATATATAAAAAAAATGTATAATGAACTATTTATCACATTATTTAATATTCTATATTTAACCACACAAAATTATTGGAATGTTATAATTATTATATTTCATCCATTTGAATGACGAAATCATTCCATAACTCACACAGACTTGAATGTATGAGTTATCATTCCATGTTCACGCACCCACGAATGTCCATGTTACCATTCCATACTCACGCACCCATGAATTTCCATGTTACCATTCAATACTCATGCACCATGAATGTACATGTTCATATTACATAACCACGCACGCATGAATGTCCATGTTACCATTCCATACTCACGCACCATGAATGTCTGTGTTACCATTCATACTCACACAATTGTGAATATCCATGATAACATTCCATAATCACACACCATGAATGTCCATGTTACTATTCCATACTCACACACCCATGAATTTCCATGTTACCATTCCATACTCACACACCCATTAATGTCCATATTACCGTTACATACTCACGCAACCATGATTTTCCATGTTTTCATTCAATACTTACATACCTATGAATGTCCTTGTTACCATTCATAGCTTCATGATATAATTAATTCATCAATTAATTATCATCATCAGTCTCATTACTAATTCAATAAATAGTTAAACACAACAAGTCATTTAGTTAACTCAATAATTAACTCACCCCAACAATTACACTAGTTAATTCAACAAATAACTATCCACAAGGAAACCATGTCAAGAACACGTAATTAATTCATAAATTAATTAACTATAGGCAAACAACTCAATATCACATAATTAATTCAAGAACTAATTATATCATCTTAGTCTGAAATCAAAATCTCGTATTTAATCCCCTGATCAATTATCTATATTACAATCTCATAACACATAAATAATTTTTAATTAATTATCTCATCTGAACCAATTTAATATCTCAAAATTAATATCCCTATTAATTATCATCTCAAAGAACATAATAAATTTTTAATTAATTTTCTTAACTTAACCAATTTAATATCTCAATATTAATCCCCCAATAATTATTATCTCAGAGCACATAATTAATTCATAAATAATTATATCAACTTAATCAAATTCTTTTCTCATAATTAATCCCTTGATTAATTATCATTTAACTGAAAATCATACAATTAATTCATAATTAATTATCTAATCCCCTAATAAACAATTCAATCCAACACGCAGTCAACATTATCAAAGTTAGTAAATCAAAAAAGAAACGGAATTTTATTAATTAGACAAGGTTGAGAACCCTAGATCAAAGAATTTGTCCAAGACCAATATTTTTAACATAATCTTCCACCTGCTCACATACACACACATATAAAAAAAAATACACTCGGAAGTGATATCAATACCTTAACAAAAAAATCAACACCCATGATTAGTGCGGCAGGGACCAACACACACAAAAATAATAAACCGCAACTCAAATACACCATAGAACCTAAATTAAGGGGTGTGAAACCAGTTTTAGAGTTTATAACCTTATTTGAATATGATGGAAATGCACCAAAATGAGACAAACCACTTCACCTTCAGTGGAAGTCTTTGGAACATGGACCAAAAGGTCCCGAGACATCATCCACACCACCTAGAATTAGAAGAAATGTAGAAACCAAATAATTCTAGGACCTTAGGGTTTCGGCCTAACGGAGACCAGGAGAAGGAGATCTGAGAAAGCCGATGCGAAGAATAAAACCTGAGGATAAGTGCGTACCTTGAAAAGATGGATAAATTTTGTGAAGAGACTTGTAAAAACCAACATGTATAGAGGGTGCTAGGATAAATGGGTGGTGCACCATCCATGGGAGAATCGAGAGGGGGAGGGGTCGTGCCTTACTTGTATTGTGCGCCTCTCCATCTTGTTTTCACTATAAATAACATAAATTGATTATTTTATTAAAACAATTGGTATAATAATAATAAAAATAATAAAAATAATAATAATAATAATCATCATATTATTATTACCCATTAATAACACACCTCTTTGATAAATCCCAACTCCCCAATTACACATCATTTAATTAAATTCTTCCCCAAATTTTTTTAATTAAATAAATTCTTAAACTACTCATTATTTAATTGAATTATATCAATACAATTTAATTAAATAAAATCCCCATTTTCATTAATTAATTAAATTCATCTTAACCTTGAATTTAATTTGATAATACCCCAAATCCACATTTAACACATCATATAATTATATTTTGTTCTAACTGAATTAAATTATATAAAAATTTCAACTCATTATTATTTAATTAAATTATATTATAATAATTTAATAAAAATCACTTGACTCCTCATTAATCATCATTTAAATAAAATTTTCCCAAATGAATTTAATTTAATTATTTCTCTAATTCATGTTATTTAATTAAATTCTCTGAATATAATTTAATTAAATCAAAATCTCCAACTCACGAAAATTATTTAATTAAATTATCTCAACCAAATTTTAATTAAATAATAACCCCTATTTCACAAAGAAAAATTAAATTCTTTTTAACTTTGAAATTAATGAAAATAAAACTTTCATTTTGAATTAATTAATTAAATTCATATTTACCATGAATTTAATTAATTGAAACCCCAAGTCCTCATTTATATATCATTTAAATTTTACAATTTCATATTACCCTTATTTGATAACCCCTAACTCCTCATTTACAAGTCATTTAATTAAATTCCTCTGACCTCAATTTAATTAAATATAGACTCTGCATTATCATTATTTAAAATAAATTTATTTATTTTAACCTAAATTTAATTAAATAATTCTCCATATCAACATCATATAAGTAAATTTTATGAAATTTAATTTAATTAAATCAAAACCCAAATAACTCATTTAATTAAATTCTATTCAATGAGAATTTAATTAAATTCAATTATCCTAAAACTCAATACTAGTTATGCAGCACGGTTTAACTCACACAGTCTGACAGATCGTGCACAAACCATGTGCCCGCTACCAGATACCTAGAGTATCCATCATGACTAATCCAAATGGATTAACTAACCATGCATAGCCCTTGTGAATGCCTCTACCTAGCCTTTTTTAAATTGAATTTCCAAGTACGATACTCCCGAAACCCATTGAGTCACCTGAGAAACTCATAGAGCCAAACAAAACCCACACACAAAACTTTATCTCGAAGCATGGTTTTAAAACCAACCTGAGCATTAAAAAAAGTTCAAGAAAATAATATTTTAACCAAGTTCAAAAACACAGGACTTTACAAAACATCATCTTGAATCATATCCAAATAGAATTGTGATGTCTTATCAATTAGAAAACATCACTTTGTAAATATCTAATTTGGTAGTTCAAATAATTATTGGTCTAATGTTGTTGGATTTGGTTCCCTAGAACCAACTTCTGTGTACTTTATGGTAACCTTTATTGATAGTGTTTAATGTTAATGACCTTATAGTGACATCATGATTATTCTTCTGTTTAACATTGTAAGTGATAATGTCCTAAGAGTAGATATCACACTAAAAGGTCATAGGAGTTCCCGACTATGATGAAAACCTATAAGTTCCATGGAAATATTCATAAATATATGTTTTATATCCAAAATAAATAATTTGAGGGATAGAAATGATTCAGTCTCTCTAGGGTAGAGACTCATAGAATGTTGATTCATCTTTCTATGGTGTATACCCTTGTCTATATCTAGTGTAGGATATTATGAGAGCGAGAACCACATGTAGGAAAACCAAAATTATATGTTTTGATGGATGTTCCTATTTTTAGACATTTTGCATCGATCCTTAGAATTTAATGTTATTATTAATGAGTATTATAAGTATCATTAATTGATATATTGATAAAAACCATGATGATATATGTTCATGATTATGTATGATACATTGGTTGTGTCATGAGTAATATTACATTAATGAATGATGCAATAAATTATTTTTCCTTTTTTTATTTAAAAGAAGTTTATATATTAGGGCCTTTTATTGAATTGATATAGCCTAAATAAATAAATGTTCTAGATTTTCATTCCACATGTTCAATTTCTAAAAATTCAAAGAAAGAGGCATTGATCACATAAGTTGAGGGTACCTACATGCAAACATATTGATTAGAGATATCATGATAAAGGAATTATATTACACAATAAGTGTTGGTATAAGGTATTATGTCATTTATTCATTGACCTAATTATCTATGGGTTCCTTGATGTGTTTCCAGATTCTAACCTTGAACTTTAGGCTCCTCTACTAAATTCTACTTAAACAGAGGCCCATATGGTCACACACTAAGTGTATCTATAAACTCATCTGAATAATATATATTATTATTTAAAATTTTGAATAATTATTATCCCTACTAGTGGTTTTATAAATATTTAGGTTTTCTAGATTTCATATATTCTATCAATAGTTATTGAAGAAAATATTTTATGATAAAAATATTTAACAAATATTTATTTTTATTTTAGTAAATATAATATTTATTTATTTATTGGAAAATAATGAAATGATATTTATTTGTTAAATAAATTTTCATTATTCAGGTCCTGATTAATATTCTTGAGTAATAGTGGACCAAGTTTTAGATCCGGTGAGAAATATTATATATTTAATATTATTTGAATAAATAACATTCAATTTTAATTCACGATTTTAGTGAATGTCTAGAAATAATAAAAGAAATATTATTATAGAGATGGGGTTCTTCAGGGATTAAATAAATATTAATGGTCTCATATAAAAATATTTGTTTCTAAACTCTAGTAGTATATGAACTCAATTATATTATTTTTTAGGAGTGCAACTCATTTTTTTATTATTCACAATGAATCTGAAGAATTCCCTTGAAGACATAGAGATGTGTCATATCCAATAACACTCCCTTGGTTGTAGAGGGATAAAACTCCACCTTTTACTCATTTTCTAGAGATATCATGGAGTATCCTTTTCAAGAAAATAATATGAGGATCAATGTAGAATGAAAAAAGTAATAAGATATTCCATGCGTGCACCCAAAGATTCCTACAACAACGTTTAGAAATCTTTGGAACACGTGTTGATCAACGCTAGGGGAAATCATCTCTTGATTCCTATATTGGAACAATTGTAAAATGTAGATACATTTCTATATCTATAAATGAAAAATATTTTCTCACAATTTAATTATTACAATTATTATATTAATTATAATTAATTTTTTATTATCGTGAACTGTAGTTCCTAAATTTTAAACATTTTATGTATTCATTAATTCAATTTCTTCATTTGCAGAATTTTTCAATATATAAATAAAAAATTGATCATCGATCATAGAAAATGAAAAATTTTGGCATTATCCAATTTACACTTCTGTTATACCTAGAAGCTATAGATGTAAATATAAATGAAATCGGTCAAAAATTTATTTCCATCCATCTTTTGATAGACTCAACCAATTAATGTTAGTCTTTTGAAATTGTGATTGTTATTTTAGTAGTCTCCCAATTATTATAATCCATGATTGGACATTACTTCTAGGTCTGCCAAATGTGATATGATAGATAAATTTGGAATGATACATCTAATTATCTTTGTTTTAATGTATTTATAATATTCCTTTTATAAGACAATCCATCTTATGTAACTTCTCAGAAACCTTCATCTTATTACCTTTGTCTAAATAACTTCTTCTGACAACCTCAGTTAAATTTTAATTTTCTGATTACCTTATAAAACTAGCCTCTATCTGTTCATATTTTCCATCTCTATATATTCATCTTCTTAAACTTAATGAAATTTCATAATGTTGATAGCAATCTTTTCCAAACATCAATAAAATATTTTATACATAATGAATATCTAATCCATTTTCATATGTTAACTCAAAGTATTCAATTAAAATTATCCATTTAATTAAGGAATAATTTTGAAATAAACTACAAAAATAAAGACATGTGTATGTTTATTAAGATAATAAGACCTATGATCATAGTTTATTCTTTAACTATTACTGCATGCTTCATAAATATGTATACCAAGAAAGGATACTTCAACCAAACTTTCTAAAAAGATTATAATTATAACTTCCTGAACATACTGATGTCAATGAAATATTTATATTTCATTGATAACTAATAACAATCATTAACTAAAAAATACAATTTTCACACAAAGTTGGATCTTCAATCTCTCACTTTGTATTTTTTCGAAATACCTACAATATACTTTCCAAATGAATATGTCAATATGTGAATCATTCCAACCATTTTTTCTCAAAATTTATCTCCCCATTAATTTTCCCAACATCCTTTCATTCATTTTTCTCTAATCACTATTGTTAATAAATTCAATTATCATTGAAAATGGGTATTAGTTCATTATTAAGAAATTTTTCATACATCATTTCACTCTATATCTACGTGATCCATGTTTAGTGTAAAAAATAGGATTTTATTTAGACATGAAATGTATCCCTTACCAACTGATCTTGATAACTTAGGGAATTATTACTTATAATGTTATCATTAATATTTTTCCACTCATATTACAAGATATTACTTTAGGAACATTCCCGTATAATTTTATTTATAAGAAGTAATGATTATGGTATCAAATTCATCATTATTCACTTACATCCCCATAACGATACCTTCCTTATAATCATTATAATGATAAATAGAATCAATATATATACATTATAAACTTTATATTGAGAATGCACCAAAATGGATGTTTCTTTCACTTCAATATCATGTGTTAATGATAATCACATTAAAATAATTTATGATGGTCCTATTACAAGTTTTAAAGTAAAATAAATTAATTATCATTCTTGGTGAAAAACTTATTTAATTAAATTTATCCAATGATAAAGTATATTTCTTAATCTAATATTCTCCCCCAGATATTTTTCATCACCATTAATTACCTATCATGAAATAAAAAATTTAGTATACAGTTATTTAAGGAATAAGGTTCTATTTATTTATTTATTATTATGAAAATAATGATTTTGATAGTTTTATATACCATGTTTCTATATATAATATAGAATTCATGATTTCACATTGAACTTCAGTTCATATTTTTATTGCAAAAAAAGAATATTTTAACTTCTTATACATATTGTAGAGATATTTTCTTCTTGACAACATTCACAGATGATGAATTCTTAATTAATTTAAGAACTATTACTTTTTTGTAAAGAATGGTTAAATAGCCTTTTGTAAAATGTCTTTCCTTATTACATCTATCACATATATATTCTTTAATATATGTGTTGTATTTTATGGAAAATGTCCCATGTACTATTTCTTTTTCACGTGGAATCATTAATTTCTTTTTCTCTATATTTTGATTATGCTTCATCCATTTTCCTAATTATCTCTAAATATTTGTGCTAGATAAATAACTTATCATTAGGAACATTTGAATCATTTTTGGGTTGTGCACTTGGTTTCTTATATGTTCCATCAATTTTTATTAGTTCTTTTGGATGATAATCATTTATTTAACATCTTTAATTTAAAATACATGGGCATATAAACTTCTTGAAAACATGATTGAATAATATTTGTTTTCAATAGTCTTTTACTTACATTCTAAGGTTTATTCTTCTTTCATAACGCAATTTTGTGGTATTGTTTTCTTAAGATTAGAAAACTTGAGAGGGGGCCTCTGAGCAGCGAATCTCTTCCATCACGCGTCTCTAGGGTTTCCTTAGTGGCGACCCGAAGGGGGGAGGTTTGTGCAGTCTTCGTCATTCACTAGGAGGTTCCTCTCCGTCGCCTCCCCCTTCCTCTAGCTCCTGTTTTTCTCTTTCCTAGGTGTGGGGAACGTTTTGTTGTCTTTGCTGGTGGGGCCTTATTTTTGTGTTCTTACAGCGCTGTCGTTGCTGGAGTGGCTTCGTCCTTCCTCGTCGGCCCCTCCCACTTCATGTGGTTTGTCTGATCCTAAATCCACTGTGGGTTCTTCCACGGTTTCTATCTAACCTATTTCAAGCCCAGAGTAGCGTTTCTAGCTCATATCCACTCGTATCCCCTCAACGATGACGCTCCCTCGAGGTGTGGTTGGGTCTTCTAGTCCTGGGTGACGAAGTCTCAGCTACATGATCCTTGGTTCTTCCTCCTCTTCGGGTTGCTGCGGTTGTGGTGTCAGAGAGCGTCTCATGGATGTGACAGGGTTATATTTTCTTCAGTTCCAACGCTGGGATGCATATTTCTATGGAGGATCTAAGCCTATTTTGGGTTTGGTGTTTTCATTATCATGGTGGTTCTAGTTATAGTTTGATATTTAATTCTGCTATGATGGTTTGAGCACCTGGTGGTTCAACAGGGGTCCCTTACCGGGGATAGGGAAGCTGTTGGTTAATCTGTGAAGGCTGATCCAGAGGATTAAGAAATTAAGGGTATGAATTGCATGACTTTTACAGGGATGACCTTTGGTTTTGGTATTTTTTGTGTTTTGTTTCACAAATTGGTTGGAAGAAGGAATTCATGATTTACTCCCAGACTCAAGGTAACTGCTGATTTGTGGATTTTTATCCTTGCAAAACGCCGCTCTCAGTTATACCCTTCCACTCAACTCTGCCCTGGATTTTTAATTCGATGCTCTTGTCCTAGTTTTCTTAGTGCGTTGGTTTGGATGGATCTTTGGGATGTGTTGTTCGAGTGGTCGATATATTTCAGTAGGCACTCTTCATGTCATTTTCTTTTTTATCTGCTTATCTGGTGATTATTTTGGACTGGTTAGACTCACGATGGAGTTGGGAATGTGGAAAGTGGTGAGGTTCTCTAGAAACTGGTGTGGGATAGTAATGACAGTGGGCCTTATAATGATTATGGTTGGCGATGTGATGTAACTTTTGAAGTTGTGGGTACACATGGCTCGAGGTCACTCGAGATGATGTGCATTTATTTTTGAATTTTGAACTTCTTTTCAACCATTTTGAACCTGTATCCCATGCATTTAGTTTTTGTTACTGCTAACCATAAAGAGGCTTATTTGAAAATACAAAAAAAAAAGATAAGTAGAGTGGTATTGTTTTCTTAATATGTTTATATTTGTCGAGATGAACATGCACTATTTTTTGGTGACCATATTTTTCAAAAACATAATTTTTTCAACCATTTAAAATTTGTTCAAATTATTAAAAAATTCTCTACTACATGAATTTTATGTCTTTATATCTAGAATATTATCACTTTAGATGGAATTTATTTTTTATTTTACATTAAGAGGATTGTAACATAAATCCAATTGGCATTTCTTGAATCTATTGAAAAACCATGATTGACCCAGAAACATTGATCATCCTATTTATTCTCTACAATGTTTTAAGGATTTCTTCATAACTTATTTTCCTATCATAGGGATTCCAAAATAATTTTAATATCCAGAATAATCATGTTGGTAAGATTATTATAACCTTTATTCATCCAGACATGTATGTTTTCTTCCAACCATTAATATTAATGAAAAAATATATAGAAACCATATAACAAGATGGTTTTCATGGAACCTATTTAATAATAACTTCATAAGATAGATAATTGGAAATTTCATGATATTATTATCACATGTTAAAGGTATTTTAAAATTAAAATCCTACAATAATCATTGTGTAGCAATTTCAAATTCCCCTTTATTTTTAACAAGATTATATATATCTTCTCAAGATTAAAAAAATTGACTTCTAATGCTAGACATTACATATTAATGATCTTTTACTAATCATAAACTATAATCAACATATCTTAACAAACATTATTCACTCTATAAACGTTCTCTTCATGTATAATAACTTTTTTTTTGTAATAACAAGTCATTTTTTGGGATCTTAATGGATTTTACTCCCAACTGAATATCATTGACATAAATATTATTTTACAACTTTTATTTAAGATCATTAATTTTTTCTTCTAGAGACTTTATAACTCTATATTTATATTTAACATCATTGATCCATTTGTATTAAAACATTGAGGTAATTATTTCAGGATGAACCTTTCTAAATTCAAAGCCTGTATCCTATTTGGGGGGATTTATACATTCACCAATTTTTACCTACAAAGTCTTTTCTATGATATATTTTTCTTATTCTAGTTGGGTGATCTATTTATGTATAATTTGAAAGACACCACTAATAAGATAGATGATGCATTTGAGAATAAAATGAATGTTATCATAAAAATTACTAACTGATATATGTTGACAGGTTGTTGACAGATCATTATAACAACTTATTATAAGAACTTCTTCTTGAGGAAAGTTTTTACAAATATTTTCACATACCTAATGATCACATAAAATTATTGATTCACCTGAGGTAGGAATGTTTTTATTCCCCTTGGTTGTAAGTAAAACCAACTGTTATTTACTTTTCAAGCTAGATATATCTTCATTATCAGAAATAAATTGATAATATGATACTTCCACCTCATTAGATAAGAGGAATATATTTTATATAATTATTTTCTACTTATTTTTCTTATTCTTAATGATCATTGTAATAATATAATTATACTCACATACAACTAAATAATCACCAAAATATCCTTAATTATTAATATAGGAAAGAAAACAAAACCATCAAAATAGAATAACTTCAATGTATAAAATTTAATAGAGGTAAACCAAACCTATGATACATATTTATAGGAACAGTTCTGGATATACTCTGCACTAAGAGTGGGTGAGTCCATGTTGGGATATTTTTAACCAATTATAACTTCTTAAACCTTTACCTATTAGAACCGTTAAGATATTTATTTGTCTATGAATGTTTTATTATCATATAAAAGTATATCAAATCAAGTAAAATATGGAATATGATGTTTTAAATTGTTCACTTCTCAATAAGAATATATATTCCTTATTAAATTTGGGGATGAATAGTACATGGATTATCCACTATAATGAGATACGTATTATTGTGGTTTTTATTTGAAAAATTCCATAGATTATGTGTGGTTATCTACACTATAGTAGGGGGATAAAAAATAATCACAATATGACTACCCAAATTTAATTTCACCATAATTAATGATTTATTACATAAAGATACAATTAATACAAACCTAGTTGATATTGAGGCCTGGTGTATTTGTGAAATTAAGTAAACAGAACATTAAATTAAAACATCGGTACAAAATATTTATTTAAAAACTATAAAACATGATATTATATTCCTTTTATTTTCAAAAATTGCATGGAACAACATGGAAATATACATATGAATGGGATGAACTATTGTAACACACCGAGATTTTATGAGATATATTCTTTTTCTATTGTACAGTACACCAATATTAGCTTTTACTATATGCAACATTGTATTATCTTGCATCATATGCAATACTAATCTTGTCTTGTGTTACACACAATTTCAAGTTCATTTTGTAGAAATTATTCTACGCAAAATTAAGTATAGATTTTGTTTAATGTATAAATTAAACAAGTTTTTATTATTTTATACGCAACATAAAAGTGAGATTTCCCTACACGTAGCCCTGACTTGGCTTTCATTACACATAGGACCATCCTGGACAATCTTGTTGCCCGAGACGAACTATAAAAATGTTTCCCTTTAAATATGGATAGTAAATGGATCAGACCAGAACAAACCAGATCAAATCTCACACTTTGAAGATTCGAAATTATAAATCTATTTAAACCCACATTACACACGAACTTCAAAAAATAATTTTAGTAGTACCATTTTATTTTGGACCCGCATAATATTAAAAAGTAAAAAAACAATACAAAAACATTTGTTTAAAACTAAATCTGTATTGGTTGAACAACTACTAAAAATTAATGTCAAAAAAGGATTTAAATCATATAAAAACTTCGGTCTTCTATATATATAAATAATTCAAAACAACCCTCTTTTATTAAATAAAAAAACTGTACACTTCTTAACCGATTAAAACACTTCAAAACCGATCCAAAAAGACGTTAAAGTATGTAAAAACTAGTCAGTTAAACCATTCAAAAAAAGAATGAATCATCCTCATCATCATCTTCACCACTCACTTCTTCTTCTTCTAAACCTATAGAAATTTGAACCTACAAATTTAAAATAACATAATAGCTATTTTCAAAAGAACACTTCTAAATAGTTTAAAAAATTACCAATTGGTGTAAAACCATAAAAACAACATCATATAAAAAGTAAGATTGGTTTTTTGGAAGAAAATAACACCAATATTTGTTCAACCCATGTCCTCCAATGCTAAAATTTGATTCAGATGCTGTAATTATAATAATTATTCTTAATCAAACATGGTAAATAATCCAATTCAAAGAAAATAAAAAATTACAAATAAATAGAGCATGACATACGAGAGCATGTTAGAAAACTTCATGAACCTGATTATGGTAGTTTATAATCCAATTCAAAGGAAAATTCTTTTCATTTAATTTGTTGATGAAAATTCTTCAATTAACTCATCATAATTAATACTATCCAAAAATTAATTTTCAATTGAAATCATTTCCAATGCACACAATCTCTCTTGTGACATAGTAGTCTGAAGATAAGTTTTAATCAACTTTAGGTTAGAAAAACTTATCTCTTCTGATACAACTATAACAGGTATAGTCAACAAAATTTGATATGCCAACAATGTCATTTATAACCCCCGATCCTTCCATTAAGGCTTGATAAAATCAAGGATATCAATCGAATTTATAATTTCACTTAGCAACATTGACTTCAAATTTATTAGGTCTTGAAATAATTCATCCCCACAAATATCATCATGTTCATCGTGTTTCAAAAAAAATTGAAATTGAGTGCAGTGTTCCTTCAATTGTTCTTCAGAAATATTTCTAAAACTTTCTTTCAACAAAAATACAAATATTTCATCGAAGAGTTCAAACAGTATAAAATGTTCTCTCAATGACAAAAGGGCTTGATCAATAATTTTAAGGAAATAATTTGTTCTAAATTTTTCCTCAATAAACAAATTTCTAATAGCATCATCTTCCACATCCTCATCAAATTTTTTCTTCCTGTGAACAACTCTTTTTTCATTAAATATTGGATCAATTCCAACTTCGAGTGCACGTTATTTTTCTTTATTTATTAAACCTTCAAACCCCTCCGCTCGAAGTTCTTCAAAGAAAAAAATCAACTCTTTTATTTGTGTACTTTGATATTCAATATCCATCTCTTCTCTTTGAAGGATTTTACCGAAATGATTAACTTTATCTAAAATTTTGTACCAAATGCATAAGCTAATGATGAATTCAAAATTCTCTAATGCATTTGAACACAATCTATTAGCATCAAACATCACAACATCATCATGTTTAGAAATATTGGCAATTTCAACCAATTCATTTCTTAACTCGGGTGTTTGTATTCTTATATATCTAATAATCTTGATGTGACTTTCCCAATGAGTTATTGATAAGGGTTTTGATGTCAAAACCTTTACATAAGTCCTTAAAACATTCCATCGATGTGGTGAACCTCCAATAAATGTATTAATCTTTTGCACATATGAAAAAAAATTCTTAGATTTCACACTAGATTTTTCCATGTCACATATAGCAAGATTGAGGCTATGAAATCCACATGGATTGAAAAATGCTCTAGGATTTACATCAAGAAGCCTTTTTTGGGCACCTTGATGTTTACCTTTCATGGTTTATCCATTATCATAACTTTTTACTCTTATGTCATCCATGTTGAGTTTAAGGTCAACCAAATCTTCTTCAAGTGACTTGAAAAGTCCACGATCGGATGTGTCATCCACATTTATGAATCCAGGAAAAAATTCCTCCACCTTAACTTTAAATTCTTCCTCGACATCCACAAATCTTATGATAATTGACATTTGTTCTTTATGAATTAGATCTAGAGTGCAATCAAGGATAATCGAAAAATAATTTGTTCTCATGATCTTCATTAAGATTTTTTCTTTAATCGCATTCCCCAACAAAATTATCAATTCATTCGGAATTTTATGACTAAGATAATGCTTTTGAATTTAATTATTAACAACACGATGAACATGATCTTACATCAGTGGTTCAAATTCAGAAACAAATTAAATAAGTTTACAAAAAAGACCATTATCTTTTTCATAAATCTTCTCATTTGTTCCAAGAAATTGTAAGTTATTTTGTGAAAGTACCTTCAAAAATCCAATGATTCTAGTATGTACCATCTTCCAATGAACTCTTTCCTTCTCAATGAGACATTCGATATTTTTATCAATTGTTTGTTTATTTTCAAGTCCTCTATGCATGTACACCCACTTCAAAACATTAGAAATGTGTTCAAAATTTGATTCATGCTCCCTAAGTCTTGTTGGAAGCTTGTGCCAATCATTAGATACTCCTTCAGTCAGAGCACTTTTCATTGATTTCAACTTAAAAAATTTACAACAAAAACAAAATACTTTTTCCAACTCATTAGAATACACTAGCCACTTCCTCTCATGTTTTTCACCATTAGGAAGTAGAAAAAAATAATGATTAGATGTAAAGTGTCCCCTACAACTGACTTCCTTAGTAAATGCATCATTTTCTTCTAATATTTTAATTGGGCCACATCAAACCAACAAAATTCTCTTAACATCATTGATATTACCACATAATCCTGGATCATAATTCACACCTACTTATTTCTCATGATCAATCATGCTTTGATCGCCAAGATCATGAATCATATGAATAATATTTTCATTATCATCCTCCCTATAA
Source organism: Viscum album (assembly GCA_963277665.1). Lineage (NCBI taxonomy): Eukaryota > Viridiplantae > Streptophyta > Magnoliopsida > Santalales > Viscaceae > Viscum > Viscum album. Next base: position 580,946,202 of record OY728125.1, read on the forward strand.
TCCACATGCACACTTTCATTTATCATATCAACACTATGAATCATAGTTTCCTCTATAGATTGTTCATTCGGTTCAAAAAAATTGTTGCCCATAGATTTCTCATTAAATTGAACAAATGAACTTTATTTTTCACTTCTTGCAGTAAATAATTTAGAAATCAAACCCACTAGTGTTTTTTAAATTTCATTCTTTCTTTGATTGATTTTTCTATTTTGAGATCCAGATTTTTGATTTCTCTTCATTCCAGTACCTACAAGTTATAAAATATAATTCATTTAGAGTTATAACATATTTAATGTAAATAGTCATATTTCAAAAGTAAAATCATATATTCCAACTAATGGATTTTTTATTTAATATTCAATAAAACAATTAATAAAAATAAATAAACTGAAAATTGAAATTAAAAAATGATTATAAAAACATTATTTACCTTGAAAAAATCGAAAACTACAATTGAGCTGGGAAAGACACCAATGAATCCACAATTTAGATAATTTATGAATATTAAACAAAACAATCAAAAAAATAAAAAAATGAAACTGAAATTTAAAAATGATTATAAAAAACACCAATTACAGAGATACAAAATGAAAATTGAAGTTGAATAGACAAATTTCAATTGAGACAGAAATCTAATGATAAATTTTCAATTCAGAGAATTTCATAAAACCAAAAAAACAATTAATATAAATAAAAAATAAAAAATTATAACAAAAAATTGATGATAACAAAACTCTAATTACCTGCATATGAAGATAAAAAATATCAAATCACAATTGAGATGGACAAATCACAATTGAGACTAACAATATACCGGTAACCGGTTAATTTGCAATTCATTCACCTAATTACTCTGAAATTTAAACAAAACAATCAATCAATTAATAAAAACAAAAACAAAAAATGATCAAACAATTTAAAAAAAATCATAACACCTGTTTGTAGGGGGAAAGGCACTGTGCAAGGGGTGTGCAGTGCTGTAGGGGGAGCAGGCTTGGGAGAGGACATGCAGGGGAGTGCAGCAGTGTAGCGCCGGGAGTCCCGGACTCGGACGAGGGGGCATGCAACGTGGGGGCACAGTAGTGGGGGGTGCAGCGGTAGCACATGCTCGCAGTGCATGGGCGAGGGGAGGGGGCGCAACCGCATCACAAGGGCGAGCGTGAGGGACCGTGTGCGGGGGGGGGGGGGGGTGAGGGAGGAAGGATGGTGGGAGAGGCATCGACTCATGGAGGCCACAGTAGGGGGGTGTGGGGGCACTGGGGAGGGAGGGGGGAGGTGGGGTGTGGAAAAACAAAACAGATATACAGAGAGAGGAGAGGAGGAGAGACGTTCGGGGAGGGAGGGGAGCGATGGCTTCGGACTCAACGAGATGCTACCAGGAATTGGAAGGGGAGGTTTTGGTTACCCCTAGGCGAGCTGTTTCCCTAGCCCAAGGGCTCGCGGGGCTCACCCATGGTCCGACCCTGATTACACACAGCCACGACCTTCCTCGATAGCGTGTGTAGTACACAATATCGGGATTCACTAAACAACGATATGTTATTAAAATATTATATAAACTAGCAGTTATGAACAGTAATACCATCTTTATAAAATTTAATAAATTTTTTCATTCAAAATGGACTTTATTTTTGGATTCGGAATATCAAAATTAGCCTTGGGTAAATTTTTGGTATATTTCTGAAAACTTTCAAGTTTTGCTGAATAGTGAAAACACTGAGTTATTGGTGAAAACCAACTTTTTATTTAAATAATAATTTATTTTATTTAAATTTATTTTAGGTCAAAATAGATACATAATACCTATATAAGTTCAATTTAATTCATTGAAGTCAGTTTATAATAATTTTAGATATATAAAACTTTTGTTGAACTTTTTACCGTCTTTTACCCACCTTCTATGTGCATTTTCAAATTTACATAAACTTAATTTTACTGCTTCTATGAGTTGAATTTAAAAAATATGAGATACATGGTTGATATCAGTATGTAAAATTCGGTTCAATGAGATGAAAATAATTTTTTGTGAATAGTAACTTTTAACTTTTATTTACCACAGTTAATAGTAAATAGGGTAATTAAGGGTAAAAATGATATTATTATTACCCTAAAACATTTCCTAATTCTATTGGATAAGATTAATTCGACCAAAAACAACCTTAGGAATAAAATATTACCCTTTAGGTCCACTTGGATTAGATTAGGACATTTATTTTTATATAATTTAAAGAAGAGTTAAAATAGTTAAAATCAATGTTTAATAACTAAAACATTTTTAATATATGGTTATACATAAGATAAATTAGACTATAAATATTCATTAGAAAGATAAAATGATTTCCTATATAATGGTATTTTATTTATATTTTTTATACATTAAATAATTTAATTTATTTATGACACAATGATGATGCAGTAATTATCTTGTCAATGAAATATTAATATAATTGATATTATAAATATGAAAATAAATGTAATTTGAGACCTTTTATAAGTTGAACTAATTTTATAGGTTAATATAACATATTAGGGTTGTATATATGTATTGTTTTCTATTTAATAATGCTTTTATGAATATAGAAAAAAACAAAATACCAAATAGTGTCAAAATTAACATAAAAAAGTTTTTTAAAAAATATATTATATTATTAATTGATATAATGATCCTATAAATCTAATTTTAGGAAAAAAGACTTATATAATAATATATATGACATTAATTAACCAATTGGGGATTTATTGGTAGTTTATAGTAAGTTTATTAACCATATAGTGTAAGAATACAAGAAGACATGGTAAAAGTTAAATTATTTAACTTAGTGTTAAATATAAATGATAAGGTTAAAATGGTAACTTAAAATAGTATAAAACCTAAATTTTGAGTGTATTTCGACCCATAATCACCCTATACTCAAAATAAGTCACTTTTCAGCCATTCTAAACCGAATATGAATTTATTATAAAATAATATTTTAAGTTTTTCCTAAGGTGCCCCTCACCCCTCTTTAAAAGGGAACCCCCCCTTCTCTCTAATTCACACCTCCAAAGCCATTTCGATTTTCCAAACCCTACCCAAATACCCTCTCAACAGTCCTAACTTAATTCTAGAGGCCTTAATTTAGTGAGAAAGCCAACTTAAGGAGCCCTTTTGATCAAATCAAAAGGAAGAACCTAGAGAAGAGGTAAATATCTCACCACCTATTTCAAGTTCCTTTCTTCTTCCACTTCCTCCTCCTTTGTTGTTTTCATTATAAAATATTAAATCCGGTATATTATATATACTGTGATGTTATTATAAAAATTTTACAACCATATTAGTTATTTTATTCATCCTATGAATGAATAACTCACCACTCTTGCGTACGTACGACTTACCGTCTCCAGATCATGGTGTAGTTTGTTATTCAAACATTTTATCATTTAGATGAGTATAATAATGAGTATAAATGATATAAATAATAAATATAAAATTATGATGATTTTGTATATATTATATACTATCCAATTATATATGATTTTAATATCAAAATAACGATATTGTCGCTTGTGCGTACGTATGGACTACCGTCTCCACGAACGCGATGAGATTCATTTTCCATGATTAACCATTAAAGTATGATTATAAAGTATATATAATATATAATCATGAAATATATTAAATAATAATTATACAGGATTTATGTAAATATATGTTTCATTTACAAAATTCCATTCAATTCGATAAGGAAATGAAAACAGTGTTCATGCGTACGTACGGCCTACCGTCTCCATGAATGGTGTATTTCCTTCCATTTATCGATCTATCATATATATATTTATATACTGAATATATATTATATATAAATCATGTTTTACAATATGTAAATAAATAAATCATTATGTAATTAATAATATCAAGAACAACAAGTCAAAACACACAAGATAAATGAAATGATTTTACCCAAAACGCAGGGTTACCATGGAATTTATAGAAGAACGGGTAATATAAAGTCATAAGTGAATCAAATATCATATAATAAATATTATTATGGTTATGTTACAAGTTAATAATATGTTTACACCCACTATAAAGGAGTTTTGGACACGTATGGAAGAAGTTGGACCTAAGGTAAGGGATAATTTTGCAAATCTTATTTTTATCTGAGATTGCTTATACGTAAGTATTTACTGGGGTTATATTTTTCATCCATGACCATAATTTTTTTTTCATAAAGTGTTTAATATTCTAAGTCATGTTTACCCCTTTTTCACTTTTATATTGTGTTATGGAATTAATCTTTCTTTTGTTTACCCTATGAGAATCTTTCTGACTTTTCCGCCAAAAGTATGAGGAGAATGTTTTTTAAAACTTATACGGCATGAACGGATTTTTATGATTTCATAACTCCTTTTCTTCATGATCCTTACTCTACAATATTTCATTATTATTTTCAATAAAATCATCTTCTTTTAAAATTTCATGGAATTTTTTAAAAATAAAATGATTTTGAAGTGGAAAGGATACTTTCCTCAAGAATTCATTTTAAGTGTTTTATCAAAACTATTTTCCATCTAAGATGAAATTATTTAATAAGGATATTCTTCATATATAATGTACCTATTATCTAAATGGTTTTATTTTGTTTATTATGAAATTATATCCATTTTTTCATATGGATTATGTTCTGATGGAATAATGTATATGAAACCCATTTTATTCATTGGATAATGATAAATGATTTATGTTTATTTTGTGGCATAAAAAAAGAATGATTTCATTATGAGATGGGTGGGACCTATATCTCCCTCAAATCCATTGGGTAAAGATTTATATCTCATGATATAGACATGGCTGGAACGACAAGTAAAATCTGGTTCAGTAATACAGGGATGGAATTGTAAGTAAACCCAGTTCAGAAATGGACTTTGTCCATTATGATGGTCTTAGAAGTAATGCCTTGGATACTATGGAAATAATATCATGTGTTTAATGGTTTTCTACAATTAAATGTTTTATTTTATCCTGATTAATGTTCCTTTATGATCTATGACTTATGTACTACCAAGATTTGTGTCATTGCTCAAGATTTTGATGTTTTATGTTCATGTTTTTACGTTCAAATGTTTATGGATTTCTTTTAAGTTCTCAATGTTTACCCTTACTGAGCACTTGAGCTCAGAATTTTTCAGTTTTCTTTTCCCCAGGATATAAATAATGGTTTTAGGTAAGAAAATCAAAGGGGAAGATCTTTATGGAAGATGTTGAAGTTCTTTCACCATGATTAGAAGATTATGTTCCTAGTTTCAGAAGACACTAAACTAATACGGTCTTTGGGCGTCTATTTTTTTTCATGTATTAAGTATTCCACAAAATTAATGTAATGACTATGTACCTAAAGTGTGGGTCTCTATAGTTGGTATCAGAGCGATGGTTTAGTTAACCTTTGGAAACTAGGATCTGATAATATTAGAGACATCCCTAGAGATATGTATAAGGTATGTCTAGGTATGTCCCTAAGGTTCAGATTAAGAATAGGTTATAGTCACAGAATTATGATAATGATCATGAATAACTTAGGATTAAACCTATGATGTTAGATATTGATAGTACTCCCCTTGATTATGTTGTTTTCCTAGCATTATTTTTGCCTCTCACACTATTCTTTTTGGGTTTTAGAAAGTGGTTGGAAACTAAAAGATTCATGTTAATGGAAAATATAATGGACAATGGAATGATATTGTTCATGATCAAGAAAATGAAATGGGATTTTTAAGGAAAAACATCATTATCATGACTAATCTGAAATCTCATAATATGATTAATAATCTCAACTTTGGTACATTTCCTGACTCAGTTAATAAGAGAAAGAAGGAGTTTCAAGATTATCATAGAGGAAAGAAAGTTCAATTTTTCTACTATAAATCATGTGGAAAGTTACATAAAGGAGAATGTTTCAAAGGAACATGAAGATGCTTTGGGTGTGGAAAAGAAGGACACAAATCCAGTAATTACAAAGGAAATGGTTCAGTTAACACTATGGGCAAGGATAATGGTATTGCTAAGACATCAAAAACAATTATTTGTCTTAAATGTGGAATGTACGGTCATTATGGAAACCAATTACCTAAGGGAAAATCGCTTGAAAAGAATCAGCATGGTCATATGAGTAGTATTTACGTTGATGATGATGAAGAGACTACAAATGATATATGAGATGAAATAATTTTTGACGAATAAATTGATGAAGCTTGGTAAATGGGTTAAGAAGGCAATGGAATGATTTTATGTTTATCAATAGTAATGTTGTATTGGTAATTTAATGGTACTATGGAATAAAGAAACATCTATGGATTGTTACACTATTGTTTTTACTTGAGTATTTGAAAGTATATGTTGAATGGTACTGGTAACCATGAAAGGTTATTCAGATATTTTTAAAAGAAGATTATATGCACATAATGAAGGGATAATGAGAAAATAATATGTTGGATATTATTAATGAGGTAATGATTGATATAAGGATAAAGTGATATCATGGTTTGAGTATATAGTATTTTTCCAATTTTGGTATGTGGAAAGAATTAACTTTTGACAGCATTCATGTTTTCACTAATGTTCTATGGTAATTCATGTTTCAAGAGAATACATGATTAAGGTATTCACATGTTTAGAATGTGACCAACAAGATATATATTATGACATATGGGGCACAAATGATGATATTCAATTCTTGGTAGATGAACCTTCTAGTAGTCTTTTTCTGTATACTATGAGATTGGACAGAAGTATTTCCGATAAGCCTAAAGGTTGGAATGGCTTATGTTGGACATCAGATAGTATTGTTTAAGGATTGAAATTTTTTATATTATTTCTGGAATGTTTTAATAGTATATTTTTAGAAAAAGGACAACCCGTAAGATGGGCGACAGCCCGTCACGTCAGAAAAGGATGCGGGAATCGAACCCACAACCAAAGGGTGACAGGCCTTTATCTCCTAAAACTGGCCTAAAAAAGTCCCTAGTTAGTAGAAATTAGTTTTATTTTATTAAGCGGTATGATAGTTGGAGTCTAATTCCATTTTTGGAATCATATACAATTAACCTCACCATAGATGGACTTATATATATTTAATAACTTTTGCTAACATTTTGTTTGAGATAGATGGAATGACCTATCATTCTATCGCATGATCTGCTAACACTTCATAAATGACAAATTCAACTTCATTTCTATAAGAGATGAAGTGGAAATTGTTCAAGAAATGACCCACGGTGAGATTTTACCAAAATCAATTAAGTATTTATTCTAATTCCAATTTTTTTTTCCATCTTGAGGGAAATGATCCTGAAAACCAAAAATATTGTCCTAGGTGGTACCTCAGATCATCATAAATTTATGGCTTTGTGATTGTTGTCTTTTTCAAAGCCATGTTCTCTTCCACTCTCCATCAAGAACATAATTGCAGTATTTCTCTTCTATATCCATATTTTCACCTCTGTTATCCTATGTGGAAACATAGTGATGAGTTAATTTAGGTAACCGTTATGTTTCATACTTCACTTTTTAAAATTATGTTTTAGTATTCCTTTTTACGATATGGGTATATATGAATGAAACTTTCAAGTAGTAAACGATTTATAACCCCGACGAATTTCGAGGGCGAAATTCATTTTAAGGGGGGTAAAATGTAACACCCCAAGATTTTATGAGATATATTATTTTTCTATATTAAACTACAAAAATATTATCTTGTACTATATGCAACATCATACTAGCTTGAAGTATATGCAACACTATTCTTAGCTTGTGTTACACCCTATTTCAAGTTCGTTTTATGGAAATTATTCTATGCAAAATTAAGTAGAGATTTTGTTTAATGTATAAATGAAATAAGTTTTGATTATGTTATAAACAACACCAAAGGGATCTTGCACTACACACATCCCTTATTTGGCTTGCATTACACGCAATCACGACCTTCCTCGATAGCGTGTGTAGTACACAATACCAAGTTTCACTAAACAATGATATGTTATTAAAATATTATATAAACTAGTTGTTATGAATATTAATACCCACTTTTTGAAATTGAATAAATTTTATCTTTCAAAATGGACATCAGTTTTAGATGCGGAATACCAAAATTAGCCTAGGGTGATTTTTTTTCTGAAAACATTTAATTTTTGATGAATAGTGAAAACACTGAGTTATTGGTTAAAACTGACTTCTTATTTAAATAATAATTTATTTTATTTAAATTTATTTTATGTCAAAATAGATACATAATACCTATATAAGTTCAATTTAATTCATTGGAGTCATTTTATAATAATTTTAGTTATATAAAAATTTTATTGAACTTTTTACTATCTTTTAACCACCTTCTAGGAGCATTTGCAAATTTACATAAAACTTAATTTTACCGCTTATGTGATTTGAATTTCAAAAATCCAAGAGACACGGTTGATATTAGTAAGTAAAATGTGGTTCAATGAGATGAAAATAATTTTTGGTGAATTGTAACTTTTAACTTTTATTTACCACGGTTAAAAGTAAATAGGGAAATTAATGGTAAAAATGATATCATTATTACACTATAACATGTCCTAATTCTATTGGATAAGTTTAATTCGACCAAAAACAACCTTATGAATAAAACATTTCCATTTATGTCCACTTGGAATAGATTAGAACATTTATTTTTATTTTATTTAAAGAAGAGTTTAAATAATTAAAATCAATGTTTAACAACTAAAACATTTTTAATATAGGGTTATAAATAATATAAATTCGACTATAAATATTAATTATAATGATAAAAATATTTATTACATAATTTTATTTTATTTATATTTTTTAGACAATAAATAATATTTTTATTTATGACACAATGATGATGCAGTAATTACCTTATTAATGAAATATTAACACAATTGATATTATAAATACCCAAATAAATGTAATTTGAGAATTTTTATGTATTAAAATATTTTTATAGGATAATATAACATATTAGGGTTGGTTAGATGAATTATTTTAGAAGTAATAATGCTTTTATGAATTTATAAAAAAACAAAATACCAAAGTGTCAAAATTGACATAAGTGAGTTTTTTAAAAACAAGATAATATTATTAATTGATATGATGGTCCTAAAAATCAAAGGATCAGAAAAAATACTTATATAATAATATAAATAACACTAATGAACAAATTTGGGTTATATTTGTAGTTTATAGTAAGTTTATTAACTATATAGTGTAAGGATACAAGAAGACACGGTAAAAGTTAAATTATTTAACTTAGAGTTAAATCTAAATGATAAGGTTAAAATGGTAACCTAAACTTGTCTATAACCTATTGGTTGAGGGTATTTCGACCCATACCCACCCTAGTCTCTAAATAAGTCACTTTTTATCCATTATAAACCGAATATGGATTTATTATAAAATAATATTTTAAGTTTTTCCTAAGGTGCCGCTCACCCCTCTTTTAAAAGGGAACTCCACCTTCTCTCTAATTCACACCTCCAAAGCCATTTTTCTTGGACAAACCCTAACAAAATACCATCTCAACTATTCTACCTTAATCATAGATGACTTACTTAGTTATATATTCAACCTAAGGAGCCTTTTTGATCAAATCAAAAGGAAGAACCCAAAGAAGAGGTAAATATCTCACCACCTATTTCAAGTTCCGTTCTTCTTCCATTTCCTTATTCTTTGTTGTTTCCATTATAAAATAATAACTCTAGTTTATTCTATATAATGTTATGTTATTATAAAAATTATACAACCATATTAGTTATTTTATCCATCCTATGAATGAAAAAGTCACCACACGTGCGTACGTATGGCTTACCGTCTCCAGGTTGTGGTGTAGTTTGTTATTCAAACATTTCATGATTTGGATGGGTATAATAATTAGTATAAATGATATAAATAATAAAAATAACCTTATAATTATTCTGTATATATGATATACCATCCAATTATATACTATTTTAATATCAAAAGAATGATATTGTCGCTCGTGCGTACGTACGGACTACCGTCTCCACGAACGCAATGAGATTCATTTTCCATGATTGACCATTCAAGTATGATTATAAAGTATATATAATAAATAATCATGAAATATATTAAATAATAATTATATTGTATTTATGTACATATATGTTTCATTTACTTAATTCCATTCAATTCAATAAAGAAATTAAAACAGCGTTCATACGTACGTACGACCTACCGTCTCCATGAATGGTGTATTTCATTTCATTTATCGATCTATCATATATATTTATATACTGAATATATATTATATATAAATCATGTTTTACATTCTGGAATTAATTAAATCATGATATAAGTAATAATATCAAGAACAACAAGTCAAAACACGTATGATAAATGAAACGATTTTACCCAAAACGCTGCTTTAACATGGAATTTACAAAATAATGGGTAATATAAAGTCATAGGTGAATCATATATGATATAATAAATTTTTTTTATGGTTATTTAACAAGTTAATAATATATTTAAACCCACTATAAAGTAGTTTCAGACACGTACGAAAGAAATTGGACCTATGGTAAGGGATAATTTTGCAAATCTCATTTTTATCAGAGATTTCTTATACATAAGTATTTACTGGGGTTATATTTTTCATCCATGTCTATAAAAATGTTTTTCATAAAGTGTTTAATATTATAGATAATATTTAACCCTCTTTGAATTATACATTGTGTTATGGAATGAATCTTTCTTTTGTTTACCCTACGGGGAACTTTTCGACTTTTCTGGAAAAAGTATGAGGAGAATGTGTTTTTAAACTTATACGGTATGAACATATTTTTACAATTTCATAATGCATTTTATTCATGAATCATAATATAAAAGATTTCATGATTATTTTTAATAAAATCCTTTTCTTTTAAAATTATGTGGCATTTTGTGAAAAGAAATTGATTTTGAAGAAGAAAGGATATTTTCCTCAAGAATTCATTTCAAGTGTTTTATCAAAAGTATTTTCCATCTAAGATGACATTTTTTAATATGGATATGATTCATGTATAATGTCCCTATTATTTACATGGTTTTATTTTGTTTATTATGTAATTATGTCCATTTTTTTATATGTATTATGTTCTGATGGGATGATGTATATGAAACCCATTTTATTCATTGGGTTATGATGAATGATTTATGTTTATTTTTTTTTCACACAAAAGTATGATTTCATTATGAGATGGGTGGGACCTGTATCTCCCTCCAATGCATTGGGTATTGATTTATATCTCATGAGATAGACATGGATGGAACAGAAAGTAAAATCTGGTTCAGTAATACCGGGCTGGAATGGCAAGTAAACCCAGTTCAGTAATGGACTTTGTCAACTATGATGGTTTTGGCAGTAATGCCTTGCCTACTATGGAAATCATATCATGTGTTTAATTGGTTTAAAAAATTAAATGTTTTATTTTATCATTATTAATGTTACTATATGTTCTATGACTTATGTACTTCCAAGATTTATGTCATTGATCAAGATTTTGATGTTTTATGCTCATGTTTTTACGTTCAAATGTTTATGGATTGTTTTTAAGTTCTCCATGTTTACCCTTACTGAGCATTTGATCTCACACTTTTTATGTTTTTTCCCCTGGTTATAAAGAAAGGTTTTAGGTAAGAAAACCAATGGGAAAGATATTTATGGGAGATGTTGAAGATATTTCACCATGATTAGAAGATTATGTTCTGAGTTTCCAAGGACATTAAACTAATACGGTCTTTGGGGGTCTATTTTTTCCATGTGTTAAGTATTCCGCAAAAGTAATGTAATGACCATGTACTTCAAGTGTGGGTCTCTACAATTATAATTCCCTGTGAGTGAATAAACAAAACATAGGTTAAAATAAATTATTAATTTTAATGAAATAGGATTATAAAGGTAGCATAGTTGGGGATAGAATCATAATCATGAAAAATAAAGCATGTTATAACATGATAATATAAAGGTAACATAGTAATGTAGAAACAACATAAAACACGAAAATATAAAAAAAAAGTCAAGGATAAACGCCAATGAATCATAAAATAATTTTATTAAGATAACCACCCATGAACCATACATTTCACCTCATTAGGTAAAATTATTTTTCAATGTGTTGGAGGGATATATAATTCAATTCCCACCCACCACTTTAATATCATGTACATGAATAAGTGTTCCACATAGATCATAAAAAATAAGGATGTATTTTAATAAATTTCAATCCGATTATTAAGGAGTGTGGGTTCTATAAAATTAATTCAAAATCAGGGAAGGATACATACAACTATGTGAATAACCTTGAGAGGAAACAGAGAGAGATGTTCACTATAATAATGTATAGCATGGAAATCACAGGATAAATTTTGGATAATAGCATATTTACATAAAGATTTATGAATGGGTGAATGAGAGAATGTTGGGTATATCATTCTTTTATAGTCATAATGATAGTAATATGTATGTGTAAAAACATATCCCAAATTTAACAATTTTAAATAAAATGTAATGACATAATTAAGGTGCCTGAATAAATAAGAGAAGCATATGATCCATTACATTGAGAGGACATGTCTAAAAGAATAGGATGAGATTATTATGATCTTTGGGTCACCTTAAGAGGACTATAGAGAGGTAAGGGAAGATTAACTTCTTGCTCCAAGTATTTTGAGTTGAGTGGAACTAGATATTGGGTTTTTTATACATAAAGAGAAGATAATTATTTAGTAATTTCAAAACATAGTGTTTTGAATCTATATGATAATGTATGTAAAACCACAAAACATCCTATGGGGTTATCAAAAATTTTCCCATATATAAGTGGTTTTCATTATTTTATAATTTTATGAAAATAACGCATTGAAAATATTCCATTGGTGTTGTTGATGTGATCCATGATTATAAACATTTTTCTAAACCTTAAAATATAATATTTATTTTGGAGTATTTGTTAAGGATTTATAAAAGAAATAAAACAACAACAAAAACGTTATTTTGTAATGGGGTGATATATATATATATATATAAATATATTTGTTCATTTATTTTATTTATGGTATATATTAAAAAAAATTCGTTCATTATGATGTCATAATATATACCACATATTTATACCACAATTAATTTTTACATGAAAAATACACTCTCATAAAATTATAAAAAATTCCCCATTAGTTAGTTTAAAAATTTTGATTCCAAATATAATATTTATGTTTTAAAAAATAATTATAAACATAAGAGAATTTACACTTTTAAATAAAAATAATGATTTTTTTAAAAAATAATGATTTTTTTACAATAACAATTTTATGATGATTATAGTGATTGTGTTGGACATCAATAAATTTTATTATAATATGTAAATTAATTAAAATTGTTTCATAATAAAATTTTATGAAAATAGTTTTTATTTTAGAATTCTAGAATTTTTTTATTTTTTTAATTAAATAAATATATTTTCTAATAACAATGTTTGTTTTAATGGTAAAAAATCTAATTTTCATAAACTCATATATAATTGTATACATAAAGAAATTATGGGAGCAAATAAATAAAATCACTATTTTATTTAAAATATAATATAAAAAATAGTGTCTAGATACATGACCCCTTATTACAACAGAGTATTCCCTAAGGGTAAGGTGTGTGGTGGTGACACATTCTTATGGTGGTTCATTGAACATGGTTTGGGTCATGATCTCGATATGATTTAACTTCTCTCCTAAATGTTTTCTCTCATGATTTAGTTTTCAACTATTTAATATGAATTGTTTAGGGCGAAATCTCAGGGATATTATCTCCCTTAGAATCTCTTATAATGGGATTCATTGGATATGGTCCTACTAATTAAGTCAATCGCTTCTTTTATTCGTGTCAATAAGAATTTGTCACCCTATAATATACTAATCTTATAGTTCATCGAACAATGGTTATATTATCAATAATTATGAAACTTAACAATATTTTAAGTCTAACATAACCAATATAGTTATTTTGTTTTCAATAAATACAATACGTGAAAAATAATTTTGTCATTTAAAAAAGGAAATTAATTTAAAAATATTCATTTCGGAAAATTATTCCCCCACCCCATCCATCATGAAATTTTCCCTCATAAACTAAAACAAATTAGGGTACTTCTGTTTCATCACATTTTCAAATTCCCATGTTGAATCCTAAAATTTTGGTTCCTCCACAACCCTTTAACAAGGTCATTTTCCTTATTTCATATAACATTGTCTCTATAATATATGATCTTCATTGACTACTCATCATATGAGATATCATTATACAATGGTAAAACCTAAGTATTCCATACATGTGAGGGGTATGGTTTTCACTTCCACAATATGGATACATGGAACACATTATAAACATGAGAGAGGTTTGGTGGGGGTACAAGTAAATAGGGAAGAATACTACTTCGATAAAAAATCATAGAAGTGATGAAGTATCTTGGACTATGCGTTTATTTATTCCAAAACCTCAATACATACATCCATAGAGATATATGAAAGATCATTTTTCTCCAACCTAAATCGCAAGGTCTCATATAAGATTTTTTATAGAGAATTTCTATTGAAATTCTGAGGATTTCATATTACATTGAATGATATGAACCTTATATGTCATATCTTGGAAAATATTAAGTCCCATTATAATTCACTCTCCAATATCATCTATGAAAATTGCAGTCTTACACCTATTACCATATAGTGACCTATAAGGTACCAGTTAAATGATTAAATAGAAACTATTGTTATATGAAAAATCTTATAGGGAATGTTCATGATCCCATAATAAATTTAAATCCATTAAAAATATATTATCATATACTTTATAGTGTGAATGGATCTTTCATATTAACCGACCATATAAGGGAGATAACCTATATAGAAGCTTAGTTCTATATCCAACGCTTATTGAAGGCCTCTCAAAAAACTCTAGTTAAACCTAATATATCAATCAGATATAATAGAGAGTGGAAATCCATACCTTTCTACCACTTCCCTTATGTATATCCAGTTGAGTTGGTAAAGCGATAAATTATTCTTGATAGTGATGAAATTTTCTTGTCTTTTTAAGGAGATCCATTATGACCCAGATGGTGTTATTGAAATTAGTTTTCCAAGGGAGTCCTAAAATTAAATCTATGGTTATATATTTCCATTTACATATTATTATGGGTAGTGGTTTCATCATACCCTTACTATTCTATCATCCTTCCATGATTTTTTGAAATAGAAAGCATAAAGATACATGCTCTATAATTTCCCTCTTCTTGTTATGCCACCAGAGGTTTTTATTTCAATATATATAAGTGTTATTTTTTATTATATTAATAGATAAGGATGGTCTATGTGCATAATCTATAAGTTCACAGTGTAGTTTTATTTATTATGTGGAGAATATCATGTTTCCAAACCTTATTACTCCATCTTCAACAATTTTAATCTCTTAAATATTCACTACCTTGTTCTATAGAAACTCAACATCTTTCTAGGCCTCCATGATCCTCACAATAAAATATGGTTGGTAATTTATTTGATAAATGTAATATGAATTTAATTTTATAATTAGTATATATATCTATTCCATGTTAAAGTATATTTCATCCCTTTCAATCCTACTCATGGTCAAGAAAATGGGATCCTTTATAATCATAGAATCTTCCACTTTGTTTTCATTTATTTTATGGTAATGGATTGAGAAATAATAATCTTCGAATATTTCTAACCACCTCCATTGGCTCATATTAGGTTACTTTCATGAATAAATACTTGAGGATTTTATGATCTCTATATATGACACACTTTTCTATACATAGATAATGTCACCAAATAATTAGCATGATGATCACTACTACTAATTATAGATCACGTGTTGGGTATTTTTGTTAATGGATCTTTAATTGGAAGGAAGTATAAGATATCAATTTTTCATCTTTCTTGTGTACAGAACCTAGTAACTTTTTGGATGTGTCATTGTAGATCACAAATCCTACACCATTGGTTGGTAATGTGAGAACTCATGCATTTATTATCCTCTTATTACACTATTTAAATAATTCCTTTAATTTATCATTCCAAAAAAAACATCATCCACATTTGAGTTAACATGGTTATTGGGAATGAAAATCATGAGAAGTTTCCCAAAAATAAATGATAATAAATCAATGGATTTCTATCAAAGTAGTTAATCTTCGACATCCTTGAAACACCTCATTTTTAATGAACCAAATATATCCCTTTACTAGATAAAAAATTCAATAGTAAGGTTGCATTATCTATAGAAATATAAAATTTACTATATGTTAAAAATAACTTATACTTTCATATGTATTCAGTATGGAATTAATATTATCCTTATGTTCTTCTTTTGTTTTATAGAATATAAGAATATCATCTATAAAAAAATAAATAATTTTCAAGGTAATCCATAAATACTCTATTGATTAATTCAATTAATATTGTTGGAGTATTAGTGAGTCCAAATGGATCACTATAAACTCATAATTCCCATAACTTATTAAAAAATTAGTCTTGTGGATGTCCCACATTTCAGATTTTCAAGATTAAAACTCAAACAAATAACCACCTCATACAATTACTGTGACACACATAGTCGATCGAACAAGTCATAAATCTATGGTAGAGGATACATGTTATTTATTTTGATCTTGGTGAGCCTATGATAATTAATTTAATAGAGTATTGATCCATCAATATTTGGGAAAGAGAGTAGCTTTACACCCCATAGTGGAAAAGTTGAGTATATGTATCATTTATTAAGATTATCTGATAATTATTTCTTCTTCTCAGAAGTTCAAAATCTTTTAGTCTATGGAGATTCATGTTATTGGAAAATATCCAAGTATGAGACAAATTTAGAACTCAACATCACCTCTAGAAAGAAGGTTGTAAAATTCATATACAAACACATCATCAAATTCCTTTTAAATGGACATTTCGTCAAATATGAATTTTTATTTATTCTTAATATTTTAATCTATATGAACTTTATCACAAGTTAATAATATCCATTATTGAGATGTTAGTACAAAAAATAATTCATCCTCCCACGTAAACATGTATATAATGAGGAGATGATTTTCAATATAGAGGTTAATTTCCTTCTATCATATAATTATGATGGACCAATATAAGGGAATCTAATACATTCCCATAATTTTGTTAAATTCCACTAAAGGTTGTATGAAAAGGATTAATAGGAGGTTCATCCCACAAATATTGACATCGGGTAAGTTATATATGTAGTACACAATAATTCTCTAATTATTTTTTTCAACAATAACTCATTTAATATGTTATTTGGTGGTGTTTAAATGGTTCTACTAAACATGTGTGATATGAAATAATGATTATTAACACCATCAAACAGTATTTTTTATCCTCTAATGAGTAACTAGTATACTTTCCACCACATTTATGTTGGGATCAGCCACAACGATTGTAATGAAATAATTTCTCTTCTTATCTCTAGGCCTTGAAGGTTGTTGGCATCATTTAAAATTAAAATACCATAGATAATTACATTAATTCAATTTTTTTTGTTCCTTGTAGTTTAAACATTGGAAAATTGTATGAGGGTTAACGGAATCATCCCTTTATTCCATCACATAGGTGGGTTTCTCCTATTGGAAATATATAGCATGATCTCCTTCCTCCTCTCACCTAAATCATTTACTCACCCACTTCATATCATTCCTAGGATGTCTCTTCCCACACTTTTGAATAGTAGGATGTTTGAAATTCATTCCACCATTATATTTCTCTATTGTACCACCATAATAGAACATTATTTTTTGATTATTATCCCTATGAGATCCTTGAGATTAACTATTTTCTTTTTCAACTTTGAGGGAACATCAGAACAATTCCTAACAAATTTCAATGTCCCAAATGGATTAGTATTTTAATATACTCTAATTTATCCCATAATAATCTATCAAGATTACATTTAGGGGTAATTAAAATTTTATATGTATATAATAAAATTATTTAGAAGTTAGATTCCTATGCCCCAATTGATTCATTTTCATTTTTGTTTAGGATAAAGAAATACATATCCATTTTAAGTCTGAGAGTGTGAGGAAAATACTTGTCAAAAAATATTTTGTGGAATTCCATTCACTCTATCTCTTTTATCTCCTCCTAGAACATTTTATATTTGAATAAAATTCACCATTAATAATATTCTCTTAGATATGATAAATATACAACATGAACTTGTCTTTATCAAATCATTGATGGATTGATAATATATTTTTAATGGAGTTGATTCATTTTTTGAAGATTAGTGGATCAACGTATCACTAAAATTCAATGGCCTTTGTAACATAATGGTACTAATTACAAATTGTTATTTTTAGGTTGCTTTGGGTGTTCCTATATATTTAGGTTTCTATTGAAAACATAATTCAATTGAGAAATCATTTTCACAATGTTCACAATTCCTTATCCCATCGGGTTTGGATTCTCATTTGGGTAGTGATCACATTTCCCATCACATTGGTTTTTGACTCAGTTAATCCCATTTCCATCCATAGACTAGAATAATGGGAAAATTAGGTATGTGTATTTTTAAACTATTAAACACATAAATATAAAACCCTGACCATTAAAGGTATAAATCATAATTGAAATATATTACTTAAGCTATGAATTTATAGGTTTCAATATAAGTTTTTAATTATCTATTTCATAATATAAAATCATATAGTAATTTTGGCTCCCTTCATAATGGTTCAAAAATAGTTTTTGAATTTACTAAATCATGTCCCTCTGGAGTTCCAAACTAGGTTTGTAGTAAGGCAATTTTTTTAACCGAGTTAATGATTGATTCCATATAAATGCATCTTTTTTGTGGTTATTATCAATTGGTATAACATATCAATAGCCACCTCCAGTTGTGGTAATTAGGAGGGGATGTATTTTCTCAGAAACTGGTTCCTCTATAGTTTATCAAAATATAGAGATGTTATAATATGTTTTTTCCAATCCCTAAATTTAGAAATATATTTTTATAATCCCAATACACAAAAAACAAGACTTTTATCTGATACAAACTATGAAATATCATGTTTTATTACACCTTAATTAATGTTTTATTATATTAATATACACTTAATACAACTTTAGAAGTTTTTGGGGCATTGTGTCTTTGTAAAATTAGGTATATAGAAAATGAACATGAAACATGGGTACAATATTATTATTTAAAAACTTTGAAACACACCCTTATATACCATGGATGATCTAAAATAACTTGGGATAATGTGGTGATGTTCATTTTAGGACCCGACCCACCGATGCCCGACTAGGCAGAATACGACCTAGAAGAAACAACCACAAGACCCCTATAATAGACCATGGGTTGTGAAAGACTATGAGAAGGCATAAATGAAATAGGTGGACTTTTACTAACATACATATATACACACACCGATATTTCTACATGGAATAATGTATAGGAATAGAAAAATTTGGGAACATCTAGAGTAAACCACGAATGCAATAACCTATAGGGAATACATCAAAGGAAGATAAAATAAAACCAAAGTGAAAATAGGAAAATACATGTCTAATAACAAAATAGGTCATAACATTAAAAAAACTATTAATAGAAGAAATTAGAAAGATCCCAACTCATGATCTCCATGACTCATCCACCATACACAGTTAATGAACTTAAGTATCCCTAAGATTCACTAATGTCATAGTTGATCTATCCATCATCTTCATAAGACATGACACATGTGGGGAAATCCCAAGCCAGGGTGAGCATACATACCCTGTTGGATGCCCTAAAAATTGAAGAGGGAGTGATAGAGAGATACAATAAAGCAGTCATATCAACCCAAAATCAAAAGGGAAATGAGTAACCAATAGATATTCACACACACACACAAATATATATATATATATATATGTGTGTGTGTGTGTGTGTGTGTGTGTGTCTGTGCCCATATATAAACACAATGGAGAGAGAATATGGATATATATATCATAGATGAAATAAATTAGATTAGTAATCATATAGATCCAAAATTCAACAATTGATGCCAATAATAAAATGAAACCTCGCCACAATATGTGTTGAGGGGCCTTCTCCTTACTCCAACCCTCTACATTTGAGGGAGACACAACTCCCATGGAGGTTTTTCACACTATGGGAGCTCAAATGTGGGGTAGTTACACTCTTATAAGGAGAGGAACCTCACCCTATATAGTATGGAGGATTTCGGGCTATATATATAATGAATATGGGTAACCCACACCCTGGTGTGAAAGTACTGTAATGACCCTGACATCTCTATGATGATCATGCCCTAATCACTCCCATTTTTGAGCATATCCTAACAAAATTTTGTTCTCGTAACACCTTGCATAATATCTCGTATGCCACACTAAAGGACACCATCACATTCAGCATGAAACAAAACTTAGGATAATCTAATCATGGGACAAAATTCGAGTCATGAAGAAGGATATATGAGAGGAAGAAGATGAAGGAGTGAATATATTGTGTGTAGGGGGGTCCAAATAGTGTGTGAACTTTCCTTAGTGTTGGCCTTATAATCCTCTAAACATTGATTGTAAGACATGTAATTTTACATAGTGTATATTGGTGGTACACGATGCATCTCAGCCTCTCAGGGCCCTTCCACGTATAGTTGGCATTTCCCATGTACTTCAGGTCATGATTGTGATTTTGGCCATGTTTTTGGATGTGATTGGATGTTATCCCATTATTTTTTACTCCCATAGTATACACTGTGTCATCCGAAATGGGGTCCTGGGCATGTATAGGAGGAACACTACTTGGCTTCCTAGGTTGGGTCACATGGTGGGTGGGTACTATCACATGGTGTGTGATCCTTATATTTTAATGAATCCTTAGAATCACAGCCTTATGGTGATACATAATATGTTCTAATGAAACTACACACCATATAGTCATTTTTTCCATAAAAATACAGTTATTCATGTGGATTTTAGATTTTTCATTCCTACCTCCAAATGTTCCAACTACTGAAAATCCTTTGGAATCAAAGGTTGGGTCACTCACCATTTATCTACGAACTCTAATGGTCATGAATTAGTAATTCATTCACCCTCTCAAATATCTCATCATTTACTATGCAGGTCTTATCTCTATCAATGCTTTGGATCCAAGATCTAAAAATAACTACCTGATATTGATCCTAGTCCATCTTCAAAACACTAATATATTCATCATTCTACAAACAAACCTGAACACGAGGGTTTAATAATGTGTGAACCCTCCCATAATTATTGAACCATGACCCTATGTGATTATGGTGAGAAACATAAATAACAGGCGGGGTAAAGGAATTTGAAAAAAGGTATGAATGTCATTCGAAAATAATTCTTGTCCAATAGGAATATATCAAGAATATCTAAGGTGAAATGTATGGAATATCAATAATATATGATATAAATAAATTAAATAGTCTTTTGTGAAGGATGTGAGATCATATATAATAATATATATGCTCAAAAATTCAGTTAAATGGTGAAAAACACAATATATGATACCTACCTCAATTGGAATGACTATTGGGGAAGAATGTGTTCACAAGAGATTGAGATGATCCAGTGCATTCACCATTTCTTGATCCTTCTTGATCTATCACCCATTGACATTTGATCTCGATTTTCCAATGAAAAATTTCATATTGTCTTCTAAAATCTCCTAGGATTATGAGGACAACCTTAGAGAATTTCCATAACCGTCTATCTATAAAGGAAATTAGGGTTTTTGTTAATTAACTATTTAATCCACTTAATGTACTCCCAATGTCTTCCTCAACCACACATTTGTATCTAAACAACTTGAGGTCATGCCTAGGGTAAACCCCACATTCTAGATTCAATAGTGGACTCATATTTTCCATCTCATGACCCATTAAATAGTTATTCCACTATTTCAGAAAAATTATGCCTGCATGATATTAATATATTTTATAATTATATAATATCAATTGTAGGCACATCCAAACTCGAAATCTTGCACCATCTAAATCCATAGATTTCAAAATATTCCTTAATATGTATTGGTGTCTTACAAGGTAAAATCTAGGACTCTATATTCTCACCTCTTTCAAGGCTTTTTTCCAGAAGTGAACAAGATAAAGAAGAATTTGCTGATATGGAGCCCATGTATGGATCTATAACTTTGAGGAGCTCTCAAAAATTCTCATGTGCTTCCACAAAACACAATTTAAGGGAATGTTATATCCTTGATGGATCCTCTATTACCAATCCTCAATTTTCCTTGAGTACTCACGAAAGGTGACCCAATCCCTTATGTCCATATCTCCCTAGTCAATCACTTATATAAGATCCTGCATGTATCTCTACATAAAAAAAACATTGAAGATATCATGCACCCGTTAAATCCACGGGGGTAAGTATAGGATATAATAAACATTGACAACCATACTAAGGATCTCAAATGGTCTAATAATCTTAGGGGATAACATGCCTTCCTAGCTAAATCTCTATAATCTTTATTGTGGGGAGACCCTTAGGAAAACATGGTCTCACATATCAATCTCCAAGGGCCTATGATGTTGATCTATGTGATATTTCTATCGGTACTATACTTTTATCATGTTATCATGGATCACCTGAACATTATCCATCATTTCATACACCATAAATAGTAAAAAATAGATGTCTCACTAAACTCATTCATGCATAAGGGTGACCTACATGAACTCATATACATGTACTAGAATGGTTCTATTCTATTAGTAGAGGTAAAATTATTTTTATAATAAAACCAAGATTGTTTAAGTTGATCATTATTTCTTTGGGTGATTTATAACACAAAATCCACTACCATATCCTCCAACATTAAGATAGTTTTCTCAGTCTTCTCATCCATATGGGGGTGAATCACTGTTCTCATCCACAAATGGGTTCTGAACTCCTCCTATAGGCCTCTCTACAACCATGATTTAAATCACACATCACGGTCAGATATAATTTTTGAGAGTACCCCATGGAGTTAGATGATATCATGCACATGAAAATTCACAAAAATATACACAGAACACATCTTCCTGATATGAAGGAAGTGTGTCAATATTTTTAAGTCGGTCAATTATCACCCAAATGACATCATGTAATTACTCTATAAATAGAATATCTATCACAAATTCAATTGATATTCTATCCCATTTCAACTATAGGATGTTAATAGAATGCATAAAACATTCTTGAAATTGGTTTTTATCATTAAATTGCTGACATGTAAAACACCTAGAGATGAAATAAGTTATTCTCCACCTCATTCCACCCCACAAAAACTTTTACTGAATTTACATGTGAAAATTTTCCACTCCATGATGTACAACCAAAGTAGAAGTATGAAACTCTCTCCTCACCTCCTATTGAATTATGACTAGAGACACTGTGTGTCCTCAATAAAGGATAACCAGATACCCTCCCTTATAGAATATATATGGTGCTTCCCCTGAGGATATATGATCACAAAGAATATCATAATAGATGTCCCCTAACTAACCCTCCGTCACACAATAGAGAAATAGAGGATTCAACACCATCAACCAAATAAAATCTTCACCCCTCTCCTCCAGTGGGGTCTACTATAAAGAAGAAAACCTGTTACACTCCTCCTCCACCAAGAGAGAATGAGACTTTCAAATAAGTTAATCTTTCAAAAAATTCCCCTTCCTAAGATTATTTAATATATCAAAGTTTAATTCTTAAAGGAACTCTTAGAATTATCTCTATCTTAGGTTAAGAACGATCTGAGTGAAGATGTACATGAGACTCTAGTGACATAAGTAAACAAAAAAGGACTCACCAAGAAGATAGTTCGCCATATATTTATAGAGAAGACTAATGCTACCAACTCCAAGTCATGAGTAGCATAATTCTACTCATTCAATCTCAAATGCCTTTACCAATAAGAGACCACTTCCAACCACTGTATCAAAAATGAAATTGGGCCTATATTTAAAGTCATCATGAAGTAATATGTACTCGACTCCCGCCACTAGTAGTCTCAACACATTAGTATTGGTCAACTTCTGTCACATCTACTCAAATTCTCTCTGAAATCGCTCAGTATAGGTAATCAGATACCCTTTTTGTGTCAGGGTGTTCAATGGTTCTATTACTTAACAAAATTCCATCATGAACCTCCTATATTACACCACCCATACAAGAAATATCAATGCCTGTTTCATGATATTATCTAGCTCCCAAGAAAAAAAACGCAATAATATCCACTTATGACCTGGCTATACCATTCATATAAATGAAATTCCAAAAAAATTGAACCACAAAAAAAAAATTGGAACACGGAGAGATTAACATAAACCTAGTGTTCCAATATTACATCAAGGACGATCCTTGGATACTATGAATTCTCCTCCTCTAACGTAGAGTAAATTATTTGGTCATCAATGATGATAACCAAAAAATGGTCCATGAATAGCTAAATGTTTCTATTAATTAGATCTATATACACTTATGGGGAACTCATTACACGAAATTTATCACCACTAACTGATATCTTGAATTATAGAAATATAACCAATATCGAATAATCCCTACCGATTGAAACCTATATCCATAAAAATTGGGATAAATTCTCAACTACAATATCCATCTCTCACACCAGGAAACATGAGAAAAAGGATTGAATTTCACCAATGATTACTGGTACCAAATAATGAGTATAATAAAAAAATATCATACCATGTATTATCTCATGAAAAGCATGGTCATATCCCCACATGGCCTACAAATTCCCATGGCCCTAACCAGCATCTCCTTGAGATTGACGTGTCCACCTAGTGGTGGTGGTGGTGAGAGATTATAGCTTCATCCTCCACCAAATACTACTCCCTCCATAGATTATATGGGTCCCATACTAGTAAAACCACTCTAAGGGTCTATCTAGTCAGATATGGGATATCCCAGATCATGGATTTTTCATTACTGTGGAGGTCCATCCACTGAATACATATCCTGTTAATCACAACAGGTTAGGAAATCATGATCTAATTGACCTCACAAATCACAAGAGTAGAATCATATCTCTGTAATATGATTTTATATTTTGTGAGATTCTTAGTCAACCTAATCATGTGTATGTATACATTCCTGATATTTCCTCTTCTAACGAGATCTCAAATTTTCACACATTCGTGTACTGTAGACTACTCGACCATAGGATTCCCACTACTAGATCCCACTAGCCAACTTCCCCCAGATATGATTCTCACAATCACTATATAATTTTCTAGCACTCCATCATAATTAGGTAACTATAATGAGACCAAAATAGATTAAATGCCTCTACAAAGTACCTTCTTGAACTTCCTCTCTCTGAGAAATTCATCTCATACTATATCAAGGGTGTGTTTTCTATGGTCAATGAACATTGAAGTGTACTCCATGGTCACCATAATACCATGCTATAACTCAAGAAGCTCTTAGATCAGAACTGATCATAATCATGAAGGGAATTCTCTTCATGAAACATATAATAATATTGAGTTCAAGAGAGATTCGTCTCATCATGGGTATTTATAACCAAACTACACTAGTTTTCAACTACTCCATGGAAAATACTATTTTCCAGCACAACCATATGATCTTTAAGGGTCTGAATGATATTGAAGACTAAAAACATAGAATCCATAAAATATTCCACCTCATATGGATATAAATAACCACATAACCTCATCATTAACTGATGCTGGAACTTTTAGAGTACACCATTCCTGGACACATCCTCATCCTAAAATTACAGTACAAACTACTACTCAATTGGTATGGGTGTTTCTCCCTATCCAGCTAGAGGAATCACCTTGTGAGGTGGAACTTGAACCAAGGATTCATAACTCATCATATTATCTTCATAATCAATAATTCGTAACCTATAAGGTCGCCTTGATAGAGGAATCTTGAAACTGGTCATGATTTACCACAGTTAAAAGAGTGTAAATATAATTGGAACAAATATAAGAAAAAAATACATTGGAGTAAATACTTTATGATTAATGTACCATTTTCCCATGGACCAATTTCTCAGTATGCTGAGTCAACAAGTAGGTATTTAAAGTGATGGTGTATGGATAAGACAGCCACCACAAGAACATTTGGTTCTGTAGACTAAAATATTCACTCAAGATGCTTTGACACCATTTAACTAAGTCCCAAACCATCCTCTTTAGGGGAAAACTCCCAACACTATACCTAGTAATGAACTACTTAGATACCACACTATCAAGAAGAAAACCACTTAGGACCATCTATACAGTCAAATTCAAACCCATGATAATCCCAAGACCAACTCCAATAGGCCCAGGTCTAGTGATAAGGATTGAGAAGACACAAATGAGATGGGAGTACTTTTCCTAGTTTATCAATAAACATGAACCCTCACATATCTATGAATAATTTTAGAGAAATAATAAAGTAATATATCATCTAGAGTCAACCATGAATATAATAACCTCTATGTAATACATAAGAGTTTGATAAAATAAAAAAATAAGTGTATAGGGGAAAAATAGATTCCCAACTTGAAAAATTTTACAACTAAAAAAACTAGAAAAACAAGAATGTTGAGAGAGACTAGATCCCGATATCGAATCCCTGACCACCGTACACATTCAATGCACCAATACGTCCCTACGCTCCACCAAAGTCAATCAACATCTATTCATTTTCTGGAAAATATATGAAATGTTTGGTAAAATACAACATAATGGGAAGTTTATACGGACCCAATATGATGTCGTAAAAATAATAGAAAGAGTTATAGAGTTGTTAAAAGATGTAGTTAGTTCAGAAAAAATATGTAGGGAAATGTGTACCCAATACACATACACGCACACACACACATATATATTCATAAAGAAAACAATATTACAGAGAATAGGGATCTCCATATCATAGCCTAAATAAATTCAATGAGTAATCCTAAAGATAAAAATGTCCATCATTGATACCCAACATCAAATAAAACCTCGCCAGAATATGTGTGAAGGGACCCTATCCTCACTTTTGTGCTATAAAACCATTGGAACTATAACTCCTATAGAGAACCCTCACACTGTAGTAGCTCTAAGATAGGTGAGTTCCAATCATAGAGATATAGGACATGCACCCTCTTTATTATGGTGGATTTCCAAATCAACCTATGTAAATAATATGAGGAACCCATTCCCTAGTGATAAAGGTGATAACTTACCTATGAAACTATCCAACGATCCTTCCCTAATCATTAAATTCATTGTATGTCAGCTAAAAAAGTGTCACACTCATAATAGATAACAGAATTATTATATTCCACGATGAATTACACCATCATGTTATACATGGAAAATACTCAGGATAGGATACTCACTGGCCAATATCCAATTCTTGAATAGGGATATATGAAAGGATGGAGTTAATAGAGGGGATACAAGGTCTGTAAGGGGTTCCACACAACATCTGGACTCATATTTCTACTTGTAAGTGTTCTCCTTTGGAAATGGATTAGAAGGATTTTCATCATATCTTCCATGTATAGGTGTTACATGATGTTTCTGGGCTTCTCGGGGCCTTCCAATTTATATATGGTCATTCCAGAGTACTTCATGTTATGCTCATGTTCCTAGCCATGTACTTGGTTGTGATAGGGTTCAATTCCATGCCCATGTACAACTAGAGTGCATAAAATGTCATTGAGAATGGGGTCTTGGGAATGTATAGATGGAACACGACCTTACTATTAAGGCAGGGCCACACAACATGTGCGTATGACCACAGAGCGTGTGATCCTTAACTTCCCCCAAAACCATAACACCACAACCAAGTGGGGATACATGGAATGTGTTCACGAAACTGTTTTATTTTTATTTATTGTTTTTCAAAAATAATTTTGTTCTTCATGATGATTTCATATCTACAATTCCCAAACCCAATTTTTTTTATTGACCACTCAGAATCCACTAAAATTGAATCTTAGGTACCTGAGTATTGATATTAAGATTCTAATTGCTAGAAATCCATATAATGGAGACAAATGAAAAGCCCACTAAGCATTATATTACCATCCCATCATGATCTCTACTTTAGATGATGGATTCATTAAGCACCAAACAATATCCATCCTGGCCATCCGCAAACACTAATATGTCCATCATTTGAAAACCACCATGAATATTGGGGTTTGATAGTTCTTGAAATCACCAGAAAATGTCAAATCATGACCCCATGGTCCAACAATTAAGAACAAAAATAACAGTTGCATAACATTCCAATAAAAAAGGTGTGAGAATCATTAGCCATGATTTCCTAGAAAATGATTAAAAATAAAGGAAATATAAGTTTAAAAGAATGTAATTTCAATAATAATTTATATAAATAAATTAATATGGCTCATAAAAAGGATGTGTGATTTCTAAATCAAAATATGATAAAAATATTAGTCCTCAACAATTTAATAAAAATGGAGAAAATCAATAATGGAAGAGCCCTACCTTGATTGGGATTGATTGTTGGTGAAATTTTTTTCTAATGAAAGAGATTATCTGATGTGTTCACTGCCTCTCAATCCACCTAGATTGGATCACCTATCACTCCCTGATCGTATTCTTAAAATAATAAATGTAAGAGGCCGCTCTCAAATATCTATTGGTTACGTGAAGAACCACATAGAATTTCCATAAAAGGATATTTAAATAATAAATTGTGTTTTTGGGTATTAAATGAATGAATTAATTAAATTGATAAATAATTACTATAATGTAACACCAACATCTGCCTCATATGAACATATGGTACAGACCAAATTTAAGTTTCACATAGGGTAAAACATCTATTATATATTCACCCATGGTCTTGGATTTCCCAGTCGAGGATCCATTCAGTAGTTATTCCACTATTTTAGGAATACTATGCATACATGATAGTGAAATATTAAATATTTTTATAACATCAATTATGGGATCACCATGCCTTAAAATCTCACACCGTCTCAGTGCTTGTCTATAAAAAATATTCCTTAATATATTTCAAAGTCTTAAATAGAAAACAAGGTCACTACAACACATAAGAAATGGGTGATCTATAATGTCTAGTAATGGAATAAATAAAATATTGCATAATTTAAAGATATAAATGTGAGAAAAACACATATAATTGTAACATAATAGGGATGAGAATCATATTCTTGAACAATGAGACATGACATGACAACATAGCATAAAGTCAAATTATGAATGTGGAAATGAAATAAACATGACATCATAAAAAAAAGTCTGGTATAACTACCAAGACATCATAACATATTATGTCTATGATAACATCCCTTTATCCATATATGGAATCTCATAAGATTAAAACATTTACCATTTCATTGGAGGGATATATAATTCAACCACCTCATAAATGTTATACCGCGTACATTCATAAGTGTGCCTCATAGATCATATAACATAATGATGTATTTTTACCAATTTTAACCCCATGATTAAAGAGTGTATTCTGTATACATCTAAAGCCCCAATAAATGAATGATAGGTAAAACTAGATGAATAAACTTGTAAAAAATGGATATATATATTCATGAGAAAAAATTTTTACATTGAAAATCATAGGATAATTTTGAAATCATAACAGATGTAGATAAAGGTTTATATAACAGAAGAATGAGAGACAAAGGGGTATCTCATTAAATTGGAATCATAATAAAAGTAATAGAGATGCATAAAAACATATCCCAACTTGAGAATTTAGAATCCAAAAGGTATGAAATAAATAAGGTGCCTGAATAAAGAGTATAAAGAGTATATACCTTACCTTGAGTGCGTGCTTCTAAAACTTGGGAGTTTACTCTTTAAATTCTTTAGGTAACCTATAGAGGGATCTAGAGTGGTAAGGGTGATGTAACGTCATGATTCATGTGTTTTGGAAAATATATGATAATGTAATAAACAAAAAAACCATAACATAGTTTTTCCAATGGTTTCAAGAAAAGTAAAGTGTTTTTAATTATATTATATGACTAATAACTAAAAAATTTCCAATAATTCACTTGGTTATGTGGAAGCGAGTCTCGTTTAGAGATAATTGATTTTAAGACATTAAAATATAATATAGGTTTTTTAAGATTAATTAATGATTTATAAAATTATTCAAATAACATAAAAACAAAAAACATTATAGGGGAAATATATATTTGTATGTGGATACCTTTTATGGGTATATTACATCACATTTGGGACATTATGATGCCATTATACATACCATATGTTTATGTCATATTAAATTTTTACCCAAATAAGTAGACTATATATAAAATTTATGAAAAAGTAACTACTGTATAATTTGAACACTTTGATTCTAAAAATAATATTTATTTTATTTAAATAATTATATAGATATGATAATTTACACTATTAAATGAAAATTTTCATTTATTTTAAAATAATGTTTTTTACTAAAACAATTTTTTGAAGATTATAACAATTAAATTTGGATTTATTAAATTATACAATAATTTTTATATAAATCAATATTATTTAATAGGATTATTATATAAAAATTCTATATATATATAACTTTCTCTAATTTATTTGTAATGTATTTTATATGAAGTGATATATTTTCCAAAAAAATATAATTTTTTTATTCGTATCAATTTCTAATTTTTATCAAATCATATATAATAACATATATAATTTAGTAATTAAAGCGTATAAATGTAATAATGATTTTATTAAAAATATAATATACGAATTAGGGTCTTCTTACATGACCCCTTAATACACTAGTTTATTAACTATGGGTAAGGTATGAAATGGTGACACATTCTTGTGGTTGTTTGGAGAAGATGGTTTGGGTTGTGATCTTGATCTTCTTAAACATATCCCATAAATTGTTTTAGTGTTGATTTAGTTGTTGAATATTGTATTGGGATTGGTCAAGGTAAATGTACAGTGATTCTATCTCCCATGAAGGCTGTAATAAATGGGATTCCTTGGGTACGATCCTATTGGTCGACACCATCACTTATTTCATCTTTGTCAATTGGAATTATCAACCCTAAATTTTCTAGTCATATTGGTTGTTGTAAAACGAATATATTATCAAATGATATGATTAATAATTTCATTTTAAATATAACATAACAAAAGTGGAGAATGTTTTTCCTATAAATACTTTAATTTGTAAAGAATTTAATCACATAAGATGGCATTTTATTGATAAAATTCTATGTCATTACACATGAATCCCTAAAATAGTGATGAAATAATTCAGTATGAATCTCATCAATGGTTAATTATAATATATTTTTAAATATTCTTAAACATATTCATGTTATTTTTTGACACCATGAATGTCTTCCAACTATTCAGAATTCTACTATATGTAAAAGTTATAATTTTTTCTTCTACATCTATCAATGATACCTAGACAATAACGAGAAAAAAATATTTTTCTTTATAGGGAACAAAATAAAGTTTCCCTTTATACTCTAATCCATTTATTTGGAACTTTTCTAATTAATATTTTTGTTTGATCTAATCCATCTGATTCACGTTTTTCTAAAGAATGTTCATATGACCCATTCTTTTTCTCTTCCATTGTAATTTTTTCTTCCAGTACTCACACTCTATCTAATACCTTCAACTTAGTCTGGTAACCATATGTATGGTAACACCTGATAAAAAATCCAAATCATCTATCACTTTTTCAGATTTCCCCTTCTTTAGTTGGTGCTCGATTGCCCCATCAGGTACATTCACTCTGTTTGGTTCCCTCTACTCAGTCTGGTACCTCTTATTCTAATTCTTTAACATAAACTAGATTAAATCTCAATATTTACGGTTGTAATATTCATAAGAAACATTAATTTCTCAAACTAATCATTCCCTTATAACATAAGATTCTAACAAATAATATATTCCACAATATTTAGAAACAAAAACATTTTTTTGACTTATCAACTCCCCTTTATGTAATCATTGGTTATCCATGTTTTAGGAAATAAATGCATGATTTATATTAAAAATTCCCCCTTAAAGTATGAAAAATCCTTATTCAAACATTATAATATTTAAAACATTTAGACTTAAAATAAATATAGGAGTAAATTAATCATTATAGAAATCATACTTAGATCATGGAATTGATGGTTTTCTTCAACTATCCTAAAATATCGGCTAGAAAAACTATTATAATTTCATGATTATTGAAACATTGAACTTAGAACACATCATCTCCATAATTAAGTGAATTTATAATTTTTTTCAAGTTATTAAAACCATCCATCTGGTAGAAATTTCAAACTCTAATTCCAAATAGTGATATTTACAATAAATCTTCCATATGGTGAAATAAGATTATTATTCATTCCTAAATTCATAGGAATATATCATAAGTCTTATGAATTAATTTCCATTCATATTAAAATATCATTGAATTATGTCTCTATTGGACATTTTTTTTAATGTATTTCCAATGTAATTTTACAAGGATCTTTCCCCATATGAAGATTCATCATATTTTCATTTGTTTTCCCCCATTCAGTGAACCCTCATAGATATTATATAATCCTTATATTTTACAACTCCTTAAAACTCTATCAAATGTATTTGGAATACTCATGCTAATGTCTTTATAACACATTTTCTTTTGTCATGTCTTGGAGACCAAATTCTAATGAAACTATTTAGCAGCCTCAGTAACCTATTTCTAATGATCTTTTAAGGAAACTATAGTTCGATGAACATTAATAAAAAACCATTGTTTAATAACTTCACACAAATAATTCTTCATTTGATAATCATAACATGTTTCCTTTGTGTGATAAATTTTCTAGGAAAACTCTACTTGATCATTCCAATCCTTTTTTCCAATGACTCACCAAGTTTATAAAATAAACTAAAAATATATTTTCATCAACTATAACTTCATCACAAAATTATTTTTTTCATTTATTACAACTTCTTATCTTATTATCTCTATCATTTTACAAGTTCATCTGATGGAATTTAGATTTCTCTCTTCCCTCAGAAATTCAATTCATTATGAAACCATATTATTTTTTCTACATTCCCTTCACCAAAATTCATGATATAATCAAGAATATCATTCTGATGTTTGATAATTTAAGAATATAGAATGCATATCCAAAATAATCTCTCTTTAAAAATAGTTTTCTCTTATTCTAAAACTAATATTGAATCCTAGCTACAAGGAATTATGATATCTGGTTAATAAGTACACATCACTTATCCATGTCAGATATTATTTTCTATTTAATTGTCTTTATTAGGTAACTATGAATTCAATTGGTAAAAAATTTATTCCCACATTTCGTCTTATTGGCTTGGTCTATTCAAATCTGTCCACAGTCTCTATGAACGTTCATTTGGTGATATCCCAATATGTCTTCTATATGATTGGTCATTACATATTGACTCACTAAAAATTAAATTTTTATTTGAAAAACCCTAGAACTCAGGGGGTGTAAATAGTTGATTCAAAGGTTTTCACCATTAATAATTATATTACAATCATATAGATGAGACCCAATAAAATAAAAAATGATGATACTCTTAGTGAGGCTTGTTTACTAGCTGGAATTCCAACATAAAAATTCTATTCTTCCATGTGTGACTAAGTTCCATGCCTTTTATAATAATTTTCATGCACTTCTTGATGTAATATACCTTCTCCCATGTGATACTAAAATTTTTACTAAGGAAACCCACCAGACGATTGAAATCTATCTCCATATCATCTATAATGATGTTATACCTCCAAAAAAATAAAATACCACACTGTATTGCCTTTATCAATTCCCCAATGGCGTTTCCTAGTCTATAATATGAAATTAAACTGAAAAATATAGAGCCTATATCATTGTGCACTATGCCAACCCTCTCATCACTCTATTCACAAAAGACCCATCAACAATCAGTTTCAATCAAGACTTAAGATGCCTATATTTATTCTTTCTCCCTTGAGTATTCCTACCAACGTCATCTATGTTTGTAGTGTTCCATAGGAGAATCACCCTAGTGGGGCCCAAATTTAATCCTCCTGGGATAATAGAGATTAGGTCTACAACATTTGACGAACCTGTCTGGGCTTCCATCCAAGCCGGCACCTAATCAGACACGTGGCATGGATCAAAGGGAATTCCCAATCCCCATGGTCTGGAAACTAGTTCTCGGGTATAATGTAACTCTTTTTTGGGAATGGTTTATCCCATTAGAAATAAGTATCATTAATACATAAATTCTAATAGAATCATAACCAACATCCAAATTAATGAGTTAAATGTGAATAAATATAAATATGAGTTAAACTCTTAATATATACAACCAAAAGACAAATAACCAAAATGGGGAGGGGTTAACTTGAAAAACAAATCTCCATGTATCATATGAGTTGACACACCACACTGGAATTATCAAAACCTATGAAAAAAGATATCCTCAAGAAAAATGGACAACTATTACTACCATAGAAGTCTTTTCCTTTACCTGAGTAAGAAAAAACAAGATATACATATTCCTAAGGATATATATAGTGTGAGACCCAATTTTATCATTAATATAAAACCTGAATGATTCTATGAAATAAAATTAAATGATAAATTAACATTATTTTTTTATAAAAAGACTAATTCAATTTATCAAAAAACATTCATTATCATAATTGGGGAAATAAATGTGAAAACAAGTTGAAATAGAAATACAATATGAGAACAGTAGGAAATCCCTAAGTAACTTGTGGTAATGGGGGTACTAGGATCCTTATAATCTCAATGATAAAATCCTATACATTAATTTACATCTCTTACTCAATCAAACCAATCCCTATCATGAATTTTTAGTCAATATTTTGACGTATTCATACTAGGGAGACCCGACCTCATCCTTACCAACATTCCTAATGTACTAGGCCTAGTATACCCACCTAGATACCCATAATTCCCATGTTCCCTATTGTAATCCATATATTGCATAAAATGACTTCTTAAACAATCATTATCCCAATAATATAAACCACACATTATAGAAAATCTTTTCACTAATGGAAAATCACTATCAAACCATGACCCTACTCCAAAACCCATAGAAAACTACATTTTCACTACCCACATATCTTATTAATCCCATTATTAAATATATAATTCATAATAAAATCATCAAATAATTTCAAGGAATTGAAACACCTACCTTTTCCTTGATATCAACATAAATCTTAGTGTAAACTGTAAGCCGCACTAAGAGGAGAATTTATAATGGAAAGTGAACACCACAAACATAAATATTCAACCCGAAGAAAAGAGATTGAACCCAAAATATTTTAATATAACAACTAGAGAAATGATAACATAATAAAAAAATTAAAATATACCAAAATAATGGATGAATATAAGAGAAGAGAATCTTATATGATGGTTTCTTGCAGAATCAAATCCAAAACACCAAAAAATTAGAGCCCAAGGCAAGATATGAGGAGAGGGAGTGAAAATATGGTAGAGGGGGATGAATGGTGTGATATAGGGCTGCCTATAGATTAAAATCTTAGAGTTTAAAACTTGGAATTTTATAATTATTAAAATTTTGGTATTCTTTGCAGTTTGACAACAGGTTTTTCTGAACTGTGCACCAATTGCGTGATACCATTTTCCAACAAGAAGTTATTTAGCATGGTTTACCTAGAGGGCGTGAATTACCATAACCCTAACTATGTTGAATGGATAGTTCGACCATCCTAGTCACACAATTATCCAAGTATGGATGGATGAACATGCGCCTATCTATCTGAGCTAGAAAATATGGTTCATGGTTTTCAGTGGGCTGGTGCATGGTTTTTTACTAATTATGCACTAACCATGAGCCTCCTTTTTATGGCCCAAAACCACAATTTTTTCCAAAAACTCATTGGGAATCCATATAATAAATCTAATATAAAAAATAGATAAAATATGTCAAAATAACAACACATATGTTAAAATTATTCCCACCATGAAAAATTTCAGCTCTAAGGAAAGACAAACAATATCTTTATGATAGAATAAATGAGGGAAATTCTCATCTACCTAAGAAATTAATTCCAATGTCTCATGATCAAAATATCCAGGAAAAAAATTGAACTGAGAAACATGGTATGGAGTTACTGTAATGAAAATTCACATGGAAAGCCACATTCTTCACTGGCTTCTCAAATGTAGAATAATTAGATTCAATCTCCAATTCCTCTCAATTAATCTTGTGATATGGGTCTGGGTTATAATTATTAAATTATAAGGCATGGAACACATCATGTATCAACATAAATTGGGTTGTGAAAGATAACTAGTACTCCAACATAAAAATTATCTTATTAATCTCAAAATGTCCTATATACCTCACAATTAGCTTCCCCTACTTACTAAGAAGATGGTGACCCAAGTGAGCTGCCACCATTAGAAACACCTTATCATCAAAAGAGAATTCCAAGGCACAAAATCTCTATTAAATCTTGGATTTATGGAATATATACACTATTATCAATCATTTTTATATGAATCTAACTTTCTTAGATGATTATTTAATAAGGATCGATCCCAAAAAAGACTCACCCACTTTCTTCCATTACAGTGGTGACTAACATCACTGAACATAAAATGCCTTAAAGGGGGGGGGGGTATTTTAATCACTGATTGGTGACTGTTATTATAATAAAACTCTACCAATACCAAATGGTTATGCTATGAACCTATAAAATCAAACACACATTCACATATAATGTATTCAAAAATATATTTTTCCCAATCCATTTGACCATTCATTTAAGGATGGAATAACATACTGAGATTGACCTAAAGTCCCATTACCTTTTAAAGGCCTTCCCAGAACTGATAATCAAATGAGATGGTCCCTATTTGATATGATAGCTAAAGATACACCATGAAGCCTCACAATCTATTGAACATACAATTGGACCATGTCTTCCATCTTGATCAAATCCAATATTAGAATAAAATGGGATGTCTTGGTCAGATGTTCAATAACAACTGAAACAGAGTTCATTCCCTAGGGTGTATATGAAAATACAATGATAATGTACATGGATACCTCATAGCACTTCCAGGTAGGAATGGAGAGTGGCTGATGAAAACCTAAGGTCCAATGGTGCTTGACTTTAACTTATTGAAAATAGTAAAAGTATGATATAAATTAAGCAATATCATTCCTCATACCTACCCACTACAACTGGTGACACATTTCAAAAATGATATTGGTGTTCTAGGGATGAATCACCCATAGATATTGGTTGCGATCTTGCATTACCAACTTTCTTAGGTATAACAAAAATATGAAACAACCTTTGAAAAAAATAATTCTCTATGAATACAACAACCACTCATTGGGAAATCCACACCATTTAAATGATGCACATAAAACTAAAATGTCTCATCATTAGGATTATCTTCCCAAATAATATCCATAATATAGGGTGTTAACTTAATTCTATCCATCAACATGCCTATACTATGATCCCTATTATTCTGGTACATCTCAGAAAAAAAGGGCCATTATGTTCCACTCATAACTGGACTCCCCTAAAATATACATAGGAATATTCCTTCTAAGAGAATCCTCCACCACATTACCTTTTCCCTGGGTGTATAAAATATCATGTTCAAAACCTAGAAGGTAATCAATATCAATGTGAAAAACCTAAAAGTACTCAACATATCATTACTACCTCAAAATATAGACCCTTCTAGGATACAATTTAGGCCAAAATCTTATGCTCCGAGTAAACTATAAATATCTCCCCAAAATTATAGTGGTTTCATGACTTGAAATCATTCATCATTGTTTCCATATCCAGTTTATGGTATGGATAATTCCTTTTATGTGGTTATAGTTTTGTAGATCAATGCCCCACCACATGGTCAACCTGAACTAAAACACACATAAGACCAATGTCTGAAGTGTCTTAGTTTACCATGTATCCTCTTTCAGATTTATATAGGATTTGAAAATGGGTAGTGGTCACCACTTGAGATCCTCAAAATACACATTAAATTCTTGTATTCATTCAAACCATACCCCTTTTCAAATAATCATGGTCATGGGAAAATTGGGTGAATAAATTTTTTTGATAATCATCCTTTAGTATAATTTAATGCCTATGAATCTCATGATCTCAAAAATATTTCATGGTTTCACCCATGAAATAACTACTCCAATATTATCAGAGATTATTAAAACTCCACATTCCATGATCACATGGACCAAAAAATTGACTTTATGAATCCAATAATTACACTTGGAGAGGTTAGCATAATTGTGGTGATCATGAAGAGTTCCTATCATAATACTTAAATGTCTTCTATACTCTTCCAATTTCTGGGAGTAGACTAGGATGTCATCCAAATATTCTATGAAAATGGAATCAAGGTATTTATTCAACACCTAGTTAATAAGAACCATTAGATCATTTGTCATCCCCATTGGAATAACCAAATACTATAATAATAAATATCTTCATCGGAAGGATGTATTAGGAACATATATCTGTCTAACCTTGACTTGGTGATTCCTGGAGCGTAGGGAAATCTTGTAAAACCAATTTTATACCTTTATCTGGTCAAAGAAGTAATCAATGTGGGGTAATGGATATTTATTCTTGATTATAACCCTATTAAACTTATGTTAATCGATGCATAACCAGTGGGATCCATCAAATATTTTAATAATCATAACTAGGGAATCCCAATATGAGATTCTTGAGAGAATGAATCCTTTGAATTCTAAATCATCCTTTTATATCTTTAATTCCCTTAACTTGGTTGGGTTTGTAAGATATGAATAATGAGATATCAACTATTATGTGAGTGTCAAATTCATGGTAAACTCCACATCCAAATATGGAGATAACCTAACAAGTCATCTAAAAATACCTCTAGAAACTAATTTAATATAGGGAAAACTCACCCTCATAAATTCTACCGTCATCCTCCAGTATGAGAAAAGAGACATATAACATAAGATTTCCAAGTTCTAGAAGTGGAGGTCCATCTCACCCTGATCTAGGATTGCATTAATCTTGTAAGAACTGAGTACTCCCATTGGGTTCCATAAAATTTACTTGTTGATGATAAAAATTGATGTGTGCATTGAAATGAAATATTCAATCCATATAGAGGATTACAAAAAAAACCATTTCCAAAAGGAAGAAGTACCATTCCAATTCAAATACAGACAAGCTGAGATAACATGATAGACATCTAAAACCTAGTTCCCTCCTCCTTCCAAGTAGAGTAACGGAATCCATGGCATAGAGAATAAACACAGTTGGTACTTTCAATTATTCCACAATACGATAGGAAATAAAATAATTAGATCACCCTTTTCTAATAAGTAAACATCTATGGATGATGTAATACTAATAGTACCTCGAACTGTTGTACGTCCTGAATCTCATTCCACTAGAACTTGATTTCATATCATGAAGCTTCATTATTTATAATGATTCCTAAAATCAATTTCAAAATTATGTCACTGCCTTTAGCTGACTCTATCCATAACATGATGCATCATTTCCACCATGCCTAGTAGATGAAGAACACATATCACTTGATGCATCAAAATGATTAGCTAATTATTTATGAATTGTGGATCTTGCACCACTGTGAGTCGAAAAAATACCCGAACAGAAACACTACAGGTGATCCAAGTACCCAAAATGATGGTTAGGTCTAGGTGAAACTAGAAACGATGACTGTGCATGCCCCGACTTTCCACACTGGTAGCATACAAGTGACACACCACAAGTAGATTAAAATGAAGGTGGTCAGTAAAGTTTGGTTGAGATACCACCTCTCTTATTATCCTTCTTGTTGCACTTCCTATTCTTCTCAATCATTCCACTACCACCCTAGAAAATAGGTGGATTCATCCTAGAAAAGGCCATCTTACCTGCCCGTTTATTATACACCATCAGATCTTGATCCACTACCTCAACGTATATCAGAAATTAAACAAGTATTACATTGAGTGAATATATGGCCACAACCCCATCATAAATCATTTAGACATTATAAAATCATTAGAAACCACCTCATTTTTGAAACAAACAAGTTATAAAAAATAGTTATCATATTCCAGCATAGTTCAATCCCCCTGATGTAGATACAGAAACTCCCAGGTCTTGGAAAGGTCTAAGGTCTTAGGGAAATAAAACTAACTAAAAACAACCTTAAAATATTTTCAACCCATCTTCTCATGTTCTTGGTCATGAATAAAATTAGTCCAAACTCCTACAATTGAGGCCTTACAAGATTAATAAAGAAAATTTCACCATGAAATATTCCGGAGTATCATGAAACCAGAAGATTCTATAAGTATTTTCTTCCTAATTATCTGATTATTGGGTGTTCATGTTAACCCATACTGAAGTATTTTGTTATTGAGTAACTCTCAATCCTTGTTCTTTTTCAAATCTAGTTGGGTTTCTATTGCATGGGAAGGTCCTAATCCCAATTCCAGATCCAAATCTCGGACATCCCAAACCACTACCTCCACAAATATCTATTCCAATACTGAGGGGTAAATCTCTCAAGATTATTCTCATGGTTTCATAGGAGGTATCTGTGTAGGAATGATTCTACATTAATTAATAAAGAAGAATAAATCTTTAATACATCACCCATTATGGTTTCTAAATGAACATGATTTTAATATCCAAATAAGTTGAAAAGAAACTATATAAAAGAAAAATAACATATCAAACCACTCCACCACAACTCGGTTTCTATTCCTAATTAGAATATTATGCATCACAAATCAAGGTGGAGACATACAAAATCTTGAACATCCCATGGTGACCCAGTTCCTATTACAACATTTGTTGGCCAGAAACCCCACTCGTGACTGGAATCCATAATCCCCAAATATCATAGATCATTTATATCTTGAATCTCTCAAAAATACATGACTCAAAGAAAAGGGAAAAACCATTATCCAATAACATATTATCATGAATTGGTCCAAGTTTCAATCTATCCTGCCACTTGAGTCAGCCTGTGGCATGGCCCAATGGGCATTCTAGATCCCCATAGACTGTAAACTATTTCCCAAGCTTCAAGATAAACATTTTTTAGAAGATTTTAAACCATGAAAAATAACCATAATAAATACCAGAATTATTTTGACAACAAAACCAACATCCAAATACAAGATATAAATGGGAAACACTACAAACATGTGTTAAAATCATAGAATTTACAACCAATATCAAAATAACCAAAAAGGGGAGGGGATCAACTAGACAAAAACCCATCATTTAGCATATGGGTCAAAAACCTAAGCCATCACTATTTACAACTTACCAAAAAGGAAACCACTAGCATATTGGACAACTATCACAACCACAAAAGTCATTACCCTTATCAAATTTAGACAAAACAAGATCTACAAACACCTGAGGGAGTATGTTGGGTGTGATCAATTTTTCACAGTAGGATACCACCAAAAATATTACATTCTATGACATTTAATGATAAATTAGAATGATAGTTTTTATGAAAATAAGAATAAAATTTAATTAAAAAAATGATTCATCGTAAAATAGGAAAAAAATAGAAAAAACATGTTAAAATGGAAAACGTAGTATGAGAACAATGGGAAATATGTTGGGACCACATTGTGTATGAAGATTGTCTTTGTTGTCAACAGTTGTAAATACTGGTCAAAATGAAGAAGGATATGAAGAAGGTTTCAAAAGTTAATGGATATTGGATGAAGTGGGGTTTTCTGAAGAATTGTAATGGAATCATTGTATTAGATTTCATACTTGAGAAATTATCTAAGAAGATTGATTCAGATGATTGTTGAACTGATCCTTAGTTCAAAGAACTTGTGTCAAAGGTGACACATTGTTTAAAACAATTAATAATGGCGAGGTATCATCCATCTGAGAATGATTGAGGAAGAATAACGATTTTAAGAAGACCATGAAACTCTTCATGATTGCATGATAACCATACAAGAGATTACTTGAAGAAAAGAATCATATGATTTGCATGAAGTAGAGAATGATTATCGAAGAATAATAGAGTGTGGATGGGATTGGGATTCTAAGATGGTCATGCATTACAAATTTCCTGAAAATTAGATGATGCTTGGATGATTTATATTTCACAAATATAATAAGTTAAGAGAACATATGATGCAAGCCCTATGAAGGAAAGGGGGAGTAAAGGTGCAGCTATTCATATGTAATTTTGATTGGAAGAAAAGATGCTGGTGGAAGACATTGAAGTTATAATACTTTCCATAGAAAATCTATTGATTCTAAATCTATTCGATCAAAGGATACATATCAAGATAGTAAATTTCTTGATGAAAGCTGAAGAATGGTTATGGGATGCAGCAAAGAGAACAATGAAAAAGGAATAGAAAATTTGGAGGCATCATAAAAGAATGTTTTAAGGTGGCATCATTTTCCAGTGTTTGCCAAATGTAACACCCCAAGCTTCCACGGTACGCTTCTCTCTGAATAATACAGTAGTGTGTGTTGTACGCAACTTCAAGTTCTTACACACCACAACCAATCAAACTAGCCGTTATGAATAGTAATACCTAATTTTTGAAATTTTATACATTTTATCTTTCAAAATAGACTTCATTTTTGGATTCCTAATATCGAAATTAGCTTAGGGTGAAATTTTGGTACTTTTCAGATAACTATCATATTTTGATGAATAGTGAAAATTGCTAAATTTTAATTAAAAACAACTTTTTTAATAGAAATAATTAATTGTGATAAATTATTAATTTGGGTAGTTTTAAAGTATATTTAGAATATATTTTTACCATTTAATACAATGTTGGTCATTGGATGAGATTTCACATTTAAACCAGACATAAACAAGTGTCAATCTTTTGATAGTTATTATCTCTTAAAAACTTGCTATTTGTTTTGATGACGGGAATTAAATTTTAAATAAATTAATGAAACTGATATGTTTTGAATTTGGTAAAATAGACATCATTTTTGAATTCATAATATCAAATATATCTTAGGCCTAATTTTTTGTATTGTTCTGAAAAACTTCAATTTTTTATGAATAGTGAAACCACTAAGTGGTAGTTAAAAAATCGATTTTTTCATAAAACTTAATTTTACCACTTCTGTGAA
This sequence comes from Viscum album, assembly GCA_963277665.1. Classification (NCBI taxonomy): domain Eukaryota; kingdom Viridiplantae; phylum Streptophyta; class Magnoliopsida; order Santalales; family Viscaceae; genus Viscum; species Viscum album. The sequence goes on from OY728125.1 coordinate 580,989,481, forward strand.
TGGAATTTCAAAAATCCGAGAGACATGGTTAATATCAAGTAGTAAAATGTGGTTCAATGAGATGAAAATAATTTTTGGTGAATAGTAGCTTTTTACTTTTATTTACCACGATTAAAAGTAAATAGGTTAATTAAGGGTAAAAATGATATTAATATTACCCTAACACATGTCCTAATTCTATTGGAAAAGTGTTTCTCGACCAAACACAACCTTAGGAATAAAATATTATCATTTAGGTCCACTTAGATTAGATTATGACATTTATTATTATTTAATTCAAAGAAGAGTTAAAAGAGTTAAAATCAAAGTTTATTTACTAAAACATTTTTAATATAGGGTTATACATAAGATAAATTCGATTATAAATATTCATTAGAAATATAAAAATATTTCCTACAAAATTATATTTTATTTATAATTTTTAGACCTTAAATAATTTAATTTATTTATGACACAATGATGATGGAGTAATTACCATAATAGTGAAACATTAAAATATTTGATATTATAAATACCCAAATATATATAATTGGAGACTTTTATTGAATTAAAATAATTTTATAGGTTAATATGACATATTAGGATTGATTTAATTGAAGTTTTTCGAAGTAATCATTCTGTTATGAGTTTCACAAAAATCAATTATTGAATAGTGTCAAAATTGACATAAAAGAGTTTTTAAAACAAATATTATATTATTAATTGATATTAAATTCCTAAAAATCTAAGGTTCGTCTAAGAGACTTATATCATGATAGGTGTATCATTAATGGACCACTTGGGGGTCTCTTGGATGTATATAGTATGTTTATTAACTATATAATATAAAAATAAAAAGTGACATGGTAAATATCAAACTAATTAACTAAGAGTTAAAACTAAAAGATAAGTTTAATATAATGACCCAAACCTGTGTAAATTCTATTGGTTGAGTGGGTTTCAACCCATACCTACCTTAACCTTTAAATAATACACTTTGGAGCCATTAGAAACCAAATATGAATTTATTATAAAATAATATTCCTAGCTTTTCCAAAGGTTCCCCTCACCCCTCTTATAAAAGGGCACTCCCCCTTCTCATTAATTAACACCTTCAAATCCTTTTGGTTCGGCCAACCCCTGACCAAATACTCTCTCATATTCCTTCAATACAACCTAGAGGCCTTAGTTTGATCAGAAAGCCAACCTAAGGAGCCCTTTTTATCAAATCAAAAGGAAGAACCCGAAGAAGAGGTAATGTTTTCACCACCCTTTTTCAAATTCATTTCTTCTTCAACTTCTTCTTGCTTTGTTATTCCCATTATAAAATAATGAATCCAGTATCTCCTATATACTATAATATTATTATAAATATGGTATAACTATATTCAGTATTCTATCCATCCTTTGAATGACATGTCACCATACGTGCGTACGTACGGCTTACCGTCTCCATGTCGTGGTGTAATTGTCATTCAATAAATTATTATTTGGATGGGTATAATAATGATGTGTAATTCATGTAAATAATAAATATAACATGATAATTATTCTGTCTATATGATATACCATCCAATTATATATTATTTTAATATCAAAAAAATGATATTGTCGCTCGTGCGTACGTACGGACTATCGTCTCCACGAAAGCGGTGAGATTCATTCTCCATCGTATCCATTCAAGTATAATTATCATTTGATGATTTAAAAATAATGTTTAAGGACTTTATATAATTCTGTATATGAATATGATACAACCTATCCATAACAAACACGGCTTACATAACAAAGAAAATAAAGGAAAATGAGTAAGTTAACACCCGAAATGACAATAATACTAAGATATTATTAACAAATCAATGTTAAAAGATCATATATGATATCATATTAATGTAAATGATTTTTTTATAATTCAATAACAATTATTTAACCATTATATAGGAGGTTAACCTACCGTCGACCAAGGAAAAAGTACAAAGTAAGGGGTTTCTTATCTCACTTTTAATTTCATGAGATTTCCATTGTTCACCACTTATTTATTGCATGTGGTGTGTGTACTGCCCATGATTGTATTAATTGTGTAATATATTTTAATTTATGGATGTTTACATCATCATTGTATGATCCATCTTTCATGGGTGTATGTTTCGTAAGTTACCAAATTGATAAGGGAATTTGAAATTTCAATTTCCACTCATTCGGCTTTACACATACTTCATTGATTATTTTACTCCAGGATTATGTGTGGAATCACTATTCATTTGATTATATCATAATTTACACTCCCCTTTTTGTGGATATACTTTTTATAAAAATAATAACTCCATTGATAAATTCTCTAGTCATCGGTACGAACTTGATAAGAGTAATTATTACTCAATCTCGATTTGTTGAGATAAACATCCAATTCATTGGTGTTGTTTTTACTAGAATATGTATGAATGTACTTTGATTGTTTTACACTGAATATCCAATCATATTTAGTGTATTTATATTTTTCACACATAATTATTTCATTGATTTATCCTTAACATAAGGATACATCCTTTATGAGAGATTTCATCTCAATTTACATTCCATTGAGACTTCTTTGTTGTTATACACCAAATCACTTTTATGTGGTGTATATAATGTAATTTGACATAGTATATCATGAATCCCTTTATTCTAATGATATTAAACGTTTTGATTACCTCAATTATTTGTATTCAAGTGTCTCTCTTTTGGTTAGAAACTCTAACTAAAATACCATTTTAAATGTTTTAAAGACTTATTGTTCTAAATATTGCTCATTAATGTCTGTGTTTTAAAAAATGGTTTTAAGGATTTATTTATATGGACATTAAAGTTTTAAAATTAAAACTCCATTTAAAATTTTCAATGTGGTATGGGACACTTTGATTCAAAAATCTATTTTTAAATGGCTTCTTGACAAATAGTGTGACTTATAAATGTTTTCAAGAAAAGGGGGATATTTCTCTCAAATAGTTTTGATGGTTATTTTCATTTATGTCAATATCATTCATTATTATCGATTGAGGTTAATCTGATCCAATAAAATATTCCATATTGTATCGAATGAGTTATGTTCGACTGTAGATGTGCTATTTTTATACGATTCAGGGTTTGTGGTTAAAGTATTGACATTTCGTATGATGGTTTTAATACGAATGTTTATGTTATGTTTAAACCTGTTCATATGAGGAATGAATTGGACTTATTAAGTGACGGGTGGAGCCCTCTATAGCTCCTCGATGCATCGGTACGTCTCATGAGATAAACTAGTGTCTTGGCATAAGGCCTTGACAAAATCTTATTTTTAGTCTTGGAACGAGGCCTTGGCTATGTGGTTATGATAGTCTGGCATTATGCATTCCATCATTATGAAAGTGGTTATTGATATTTCATGTGATTGTTCGACTATTAGAATATCCATGTGAATAAGTAAATGACATTATTTCATTTTATCTTTTCCATATTATGCTAAAGTTCAAGTTTAAAAGGCTTTTGTTTTAGTTATTAATTGCTTTAAGTGTTTATTCTTATCTATGAAATCTTATGCTATATTGTTATCCGTACTGAGCTTCTGAGATCACCCCTTTAAATGTTTTATTTTTCCCAGGATGTGAAGAAGTAATTTATGAATGACCTGTAGGGATAGTATGAGGGGATATGAAGACACGATTTTTTTGTAGTTTTTTTACCTTATAATGTAATGTAAGACTTATGAATATATCTAGTGTTTCCAAGACTACTAAACTAATCGGTCTTTCGAGACATGATCTTTTGGGATCATGCCAATGTTATGTAATAATGAACCGACTCTGGGTATCTAGAGTCGGGGCGTTACAGTTGGTATCTGAGGAAGTTTAGTACAAAACATGGAAGCTAGATTTAGATAAACTTTTATTAGAGCACGTAGACCTAAGATGAACTTTGAAGATTAGTATAGAAGAACTTCCTAGAATTTGGGTACTGTAGAGATTTTGTGAGTTTTACGAGCAATACATCCCTGTCTGGATACGAGCAGGTAGAGGTAGCTCTAGCATAGATGTACCTAGGGGTAAAACCCGAAAACACCTCTTTGAGCTAGACTCGAACGGGAACTGGTGCACGACAACGGGCCTTGCTGCACTCTTGGTTACAACACTTTTGGGGGATATGCTTAGGATAATTTACATTTTCTTTACTAACTGATTTGAAGTATTAAATATATAAGATGAGAGTAAATGAACATGATTAATCCTAATGTGTTTCAAATTGAGAATATGGTGACATGTTAATATCTAAATGATTTTATGACTACTGTCACTCACATAATGCTTTCTGGTTTTAGTCAGTGGCTGTACTCCAAGGAAGTCATAATGACTTTGAGAATGATGTACAAGGTGGGAACAGTGGTGGAAATGAGAAACAAAATGGAATGTTGATAGGTGTAAAAGATATTGTCTTTATGCCAAATCAAGTTTCCAAAAATATGATCAACAATATATATATTAACCAATTCCCAGACTCAACAATGAAGAGAAAGGTGGTGAATGATAAGAGCTCCAGCAGTGGAGACCATGGAGAAACGAATCCTCAATTTCCATCATACAGGAAATGTGGATGGAGACACCCAGGAAAGTGTCTCAATGGGACAAAGAAATGCTTTACGTGCGGGAAGAAAGGACATAAAGTGAAGAATTGCTGATGAAAAATGAAGAGTACTATGGAGGAAGATAAAAATAGTCCCAAGAGTCCATTTACAGTCATTTTCCATAAATATAGGGGACTTGGACATTACCCTAGTGAATGCCCTATTCTATAGGATATTTTATTGGAAAAAGAAGAAGCTATGTGGAAATAAATTGTTGGAGAAATGTTTAAAAATTATTATTGCACCTTGTTGATGGGTTTAATTTGGAATAATTTTCTCTTGTATTTGTAACCCTACAGTTTTCCATGTGAGAATGATATTTTATGAAGAATTATCTTTTCTCTTGTGGATAAAGTTATAAATAACCATTTGGTTTTATATGATCATTGTGTTTGAGGCAATTACATGTTATTATAATTTGGGATGAAAATGCAAGGTATGAGATAACATTTGTTGTTAAATTATGTTATGGTTATTTTGAGGAATTTATCTCATTTTGGTAATGTTGTAAAATATAGTTTTTGAAAAAGGACAACACGCAGACCGTGTGACAACCCGTCGCGTTGGACAAAGTTGTGGGAATCGAACCCACAACCAAAGTGCGATTGGGATTTATCGCCTACCACTGGACTACATGAAGTCCCTGGTTAGTGTGACTATTATTTTTAGTTAAATGATTTTATTGATCATTAATAATTTGATTTGGGATCTTATGTCTTATCAAATGAATGCCCTTAGTATAGGAAAATGATTTGGTAATTAAGTGATAAATGTTATTTTGGAAGTTGTTCGCTTTGTTGTCTGGAAAAAAGAATAGTATGGTATTTCATTTGAGGAGTAATGGTGGATTTTTATATATGTTTTTATTGTGGATTTATACTGATTTCAGTTGTTTATGGAAATGATTAGGTTAATTACTTCTAAGTATGCGACTTTAAGAGTAATTAATGTCATTTGGAGATATAATTTAACGTGGAAGACTACATTCTTATAAGTTTTGAGTTTCAATATTAGTTTGGATTATATTTAAGGATTTTAAGGACAATTGATTATTGAATGGTATTTATTTAACTTTGGGGTATTGATGGTTTAATTTTAGAAATTAAGATTAGTGTTTTTTTCTCTAATGGAATATCCATTTGGGGGGGTCCTCAGATATTATACTAACCATTTTGGTTTTGATTAATCTCGAAAGACAAGGTAAATATATATTTTATCCTACGTGGATCATGTATTTATATAGAAGTTTATTCTATCTCTTCCATTGTGACCAAGTCTTCTTGAATACTCATTGTTCAAAAAAATGAGTTAGTGGTAAAAAGTTATTAAAGAATGAAACTCTACTTAAAAAGTAAGTATATCTCTTTATGTTCTTAGTCAATATCATAAATTAATTCCTCGTCCTTATGTAATGTAACTTAAAACAAAAAAAATGTTGTCTATTTACTTTTCCTACTGGGAGACTAAGGACCGTTTGTCCCAACACAAGTTTGTGATTTTCTTATTCTCAACTTTCTCCTGATCATGTTTTCTATCCCTCTCCATCAGAACTGAAAACTTAGTTTATCATCCATATCCATGTTTTTCTACATGGAATCCTAGTATAGGTTATCTTGGGTGACCTTTGTACTTATCTTTCTTTCTTTTAAAGTGATAGTTTTATTGACTCTTTTTCAGATGTGGGACTTTCCATTATATTCCCAAGAATAATTTAAAAAATTGGTAGGATTCAATTTATTGAAGGAGGGGATAATGTAACACCCCAAGCTTCCACGGTACGCTTCTCTCTGAAAAATATAGTAGTGTGTGTTGTACGCAACTTCAAGTTCTAACACACCACAACCAATCAAACTAGCCGTTATGAATAGTAATACCTACTTTTTGAAATTTTATAAAATTTATCTTTCGAAATGGACTTAATTTTTGGATTCGTAATATCGAAATTAGCTTTGGGTGAAATTTTGGTACTTTTCGGATAACATTCATATTTTGATGAATAGTGAAAATTACTAAATTTTAATTAAAAACAACTTTTTTAATCGAAATAATTAATAGTGATAAATTGTTAATTTGAGTAGTTTTAATGTATATTTAGAATATATTTTTACCATTTAATACAATGTTGGTCATTGGATGAGATATCACATTTAAACCAGACATAAACAAGTGTCAATCTTTTGATAGTTATTATCTCTTAAAAACACACTATTTGTTTTGACGATGGGAATTAATTTTTAAATTAATTAATGAAAATGATATGTTTTTAATTTGGTAAAATAGACATCTTTTTTGAATTCATAATATAAAATATATCTTAGGCCTAATTTTTGGTATTGTTCTGATAAACTTCAATTTTTGATGAATAGTGAAACCGCTAAGTGGTAGTTAAAAAACTGAGTTTTTCATAAAACATAATTTTACCTCTTCTATGAATGGAATTTCAAAAATTCGAGAGACCCAGTTATTATCAATTAGTAAAATGTGGTTCAATGAGATGAAAATAATTTTTGGTGAATAGTAACGTTTTACTTGTATTTGCCACGGTTAAAAGTAAATAGGGTAATTAAGGGTAAAAATGATATGAATATTACCATAACACATGTCTTAATTATATTGGAAAAGTTTATATCAACCAAAAACAACCTTGGGAATAAAATATTATCATTTAGGTCCACTTGGATTAGATTAGGACATTTATTATTATTTAATTCAAAGAAGAGTTAAAAGAGTTAAAATCAAAGTTTATTTACTAAAAAAAATTTCATATAAGGTTATACATAAGATAAATTCGATTATAAATATTCATTAGAAATATAAAATGATTTCCTACATAATTATATTTTATTTATAATATTTAGACATTAAATAATTTAATTTATTTATGACACAATGATGATGTAGTAATTACCATAATATTGAAAAATTAAGATAATTGATATTATAAATACCCAAATAAATATAATTGGAGACTTTTATTGAATTATAATAATTTTCTAGGTTAATATGACATATTATTATTGATTTAATTTACTTTTTTCAAAGTAATAATTCTGTTATGAGTTTCACAAAAATCAATTATTGAATAGTTTCAAAAATGACAAAAAATAGTTTTTAAAACAAATATTATATTATTAATTGAAATTAAATTCCTAAAAATCTAAGGTTCAGCCAAGAGACTTATATCATGATAGGTGTATCCTTAATGTACCACATGGGGGTCTCTCGGATGTATATAGTATGTTTATTAACTATATAATATAAAAATACAAAGTGACATGGTAAATGTCAAACTAATTAACTAAGAGTTAAAACTAAAATATAAGGTTAATATAATGTCCCAAACCTGTCTAAATTAAATTGGTTGAGTGTTTTTCGACCCATCACTACCTTAAACTTTAAATAATACACTTTAGAGCCATTATAAACCGAATATGAATTTATTATAAAATAATATTTCTAGCTTTTCCAAAGGTGCCCCTCACCCCTCTTATAAAAGGGAACTCTCCCTTCTCATTAATTCACACCTTAAAAGCATTTTTGTTCGGCCATAACCTGACCCAATACACTATCAACTTCCCTAAATACAACTTATAGGCCTTAGTTTGATCAGAAAGCCAACCTAAGGAGCCCTTTTGATCAAATAAAAAGGAAGAACCCGAAGAAGAGGTAATGTTTTCACCACCCTTTTTCAAATTCATTTCTTCTTCAACTTCTTCTTTATTTGTTATTCCCATTATAAAATAATGAATACAGTATCTCCTATATAATATAATATTATTATAAATATGGTACAGCCATATTCAGTATTCTATCCATCCTTTTAATGACATGTCACCATACGTGCGTACGTACGGCTTACCGTCTCCACATCGTGGTGTAATTGTCATTCAATAAATTATTATTTGGATGGGTATAATAATGATGTGTAATTCATGTAAATAATAAATATAACATGATAATTATTCTGTCTATATGATATACCATCCAATTATATATTATTTTAACATCAAAAGAATGATATTGTCGCTTGTGCGTACGTACGGACTGCCGTCTCCACGAAAGCGATGAGATTCATTCTCCATCGTATCCATTCAAGTATAATTATAATTTTATTATTTAAAAATAATGTTTAAGGACTTGATATAATTCTGTATATTAATAATATACAACCTTTCCATAACAAACATGACTTACATAACAAAGAACATAAAGGAAAATGAGTAAGTTAACACCCGAAATGACGATAATACTGAGATATTATTAAAAATCAATGTTAAAAGATCATATATGATATCGTATTAATGTAAATTATTCTTGTATAATTCAATAACAATTAATTCACCATTATACAGGAGGTTAAACTACCGTCTACCAAGGAAAAAGTACAAAGTAAGGGGTTTCTTATCTCACTTTTAATTTCTTGAGATTTCCATTGTTCACCACTTATTTATTGCATGTGGTGTGTGTACTGCCCAAGATTGTATTAATTGTGTAATATATTTTAATTTATGGATGTTTACATCATCATTGTATGATCCATATTTCATGGGTGTATGTTTCGTAAGTTACCAAATTGATAAGGGAATTTGAAATTTCAATTTCCACTCATTCGGCTTTATGCATACTTCATTGATTATTTTACTCCAAGATTATGTGTGGAATAACTATTCATTTTATTATATCATAATTTCCACTCCCCTTTCTGTGGATATACTTTTTATACACATAATCACTCCATTGATAAAATCTCAAGTCATCGGTATGAACTCGATAAGAGTAATTATTACTCAATCTCGATTTGTTGAGATAAACATCCAATTCATTGGTGTTGTTTTTACTAGAATATGTGTGAATGTCATTTGATTATTTTACACTGAATATCCAATCATATTTAGTGTATTTATATTTGTCACACATAATTATGTCGTTGATTTATCCTTAACCTAAGGATACGACCTTTATGAGAGATTTCATCTCAATTTACATTCCATTGAGACTTATTTGTTGTTATACACCAAATCACTTTTATGTGGTGTATTAATGTACTTTGACATAGTATATCATGAATCCATTTATTCTCATGATATTACAAAGTTTTTATTACCTAAATTATTTGTATTCAAGTGTCTCGCTTTTGGATAGACACTCTAACTAAAATACGATTTTTAAATGTTTTAAAGACTTATTCTTCTAAATCTTGCTCATTAATGTCCATGTTTTAAAAAATGGTTTTAAGGATTTATTTATATGGACATTAAAGTTTTTAAATTGAAACTCCTTTTAAAAGTTTCAAAGTGGTATGGGACACTTTGATTCAAAAATCTATTTTTAAATGGCTTCTTGACAAATAGTGTAACTTATAAATATTTTCAAGAAAAGGGGGATATTTCTCTCAAATAGTTTTGATAGTTATTTTCATCTATGTCAATATCATTCATTATTATCGATTGAGGTTAATATGATACAATACAATCTTCCATATTGTATCGAATGAGTTATGTTAGACTGTAGATGTGCTATTTTTATACCATTCAGGGTTTGTGGTTAAAGTATTGACATTTCGTATGCTGGTTTTAATACAAATGTTTATGTTATGTTTAAACCTGTTCATATGAGGAATGCATTGGACTTAGTAAGTGACGGGTGGATCCCGCTATAGCTCCTCGATGCATCAGTATGTCTCATGAGACAAACTAGTGTCTTGGCATAAGTCCTTGAAAAAATCTTATTTGTAGTCTTGGAACGAGGCCTTGGCTATGTGGTTATGATAGTCTGGCATTATGCATTCCATCATTATGAAAGTGGTTATTGATATTTCATGTGATTGTTCGACTAGTAGAATATCCATGTGAATAAGGAAATGGAATTATTTCATTTTATCTTTGCCATATTATGCTTAAGTTGATGTTTAAAAGGCTTTTGTTTTAGTTATTAATATCTTTAAGTGTTTATGCTTATCTATGAATGATTATGGTATATTGTTATCCTTACTGAGCATCTGATCTCACCCCTTTCAATGTTTTATTTTTCCCAGGATGTGAAGAAGTAATTTATGAATGACCTGGAGGGATAGTATGAGGGGATATGAAGACAAGATGTTTTTGTAGTTTTTTACCTTATAATGAAATGTAAGACTTATGAATATATCTAGTGTTTCCAAGACTACTAAACTAATTGTTCTTTCGAGACATGATCCTTTGTGATCATGCCAATGTTATGTAATAATGCACCGACTCTGGGTATCTAGGGTCGGGGCGTTACACCATATTTTAGGGCCTAAAACCCAGGAGATGAAGAAATGTGTTTTTTCGAAAAGGATGTTGTGTGCAAGATTGAATATGGATTGGTATGTTGCACACATGTGGAGTTCCATGATCTGAACATCAAAATCTGGAAAAGGAGAGGCTTGCGAGAAAGATTTGGTTTTGCATGGAAGATTGAAGAGAGTTTGGAATCTTGCATGCAAGGCATGATTTGAGGTCTAATCTTTGAAAAAATGGAAATGACATGAAGTGCGTGAAAGATTTTAGAAGTGTGTGAAAGGTGAGGTTGGCACGAAAGAGACTTATGCATCCAATGCAACATCATATGGGGTTTTGCATGATACATCAAGATCTTGCATGACACATTAGGGTTTTTGCGTGTATGGGTAGACAAGGTATATAAATAATAGGTGACCCCCTCACACTTGTATTCTTGAAACTTAGATAAATCTCGTGCTCTAAGGTGTGTAAAAATATTACAAAAATGAGAGTGTGTAGAAGAAATAAATGTTGTGAGCAAGAAAGGATGGTTACACGCAAGAAGATAGTTTCACGCAAGATTGAAGTTGCACACAAGAGGTATTCCGCGACAAAAGTTGAATTTTGGGTGCAAGTCATTAATGTTGCATGAAAGTTACTTAAAAGGGTTGTGTGAAAGATTGGGGTCTTGTATTCCCTCAATAGGTGAAAAACACTCTTGAAGAGGATTTATGAAGAAAGAAGAAAATATGAACCATTTAGTTTTAAAAAGAGAAGTTAGACCACACTCACATGACTAGTTTTTATCACCCTCATTGTTCTTGGAAAAGTAAAGAAGAACTAGACATGCAATTGAACTCGTATTTGCACAAAATAAGGAGTTATTAAACTGATACACTCAGGTGTTGGTATTGAGAAGAAGAGGAAGAGGTGAATGCATTCATGCATGCATGCACATGAACACATGAAATGACTTAAATAAATAATAAAAAACAAGTGTGTGTATGTGTGTAAAGAAGAAGAATAACTAAAGGGAAGAAGAGGTTCAACCTAAATTCCATATGCATGTTCACATGCATTCATGAACAAGAGAGAATAATTGATTCACATGATTCCAAGTGAACTGATCTTCAATTCCTGAATAATCATATTGGTGTATGTGATTCTATCCAAGAAGAGAGAAGAAGTTTTAGAGGAGTTGGTTGTTTCACTAAGAAGAAGAACGAAGAATTCTAGCATAGTGGGTGTTGCACTAGAAAAGTATAGAAATAAATAAGGAACAATTTCTTGCCCACTACTTTGCAAGTAATCAAATGAAGAGAACTAAAGAAGAACAAGATCAGAACCTACCTTATCAACATGTAAGAGAACTATATCTATAGTCAATATAAAGAACCATCTATAGGCTGAAAGTTAGACTAGGTTATCACTAGTCCATGGAATAGGATTTTTTCCCACCACCCCTCCAATGTATAGGGACTCACACTAGCAAGAGTATTGTTTTCCTAGACACTCTATTATAAAAACATATCCCATTACAGGGTAGAATCCATGCACTCGTCATACCCATGCATAATAAGGACATAGATGCTCTTATTGAGTGGTGAACCTTGTAAAAATATTGTGTGCATACTTCTACTACTTACTATAATTTCATGCGATATGGAAAAGAGAATAATAGAATCAAGATCCTAATAGGTCAAGAGGTATAAGGATAAAAAGTTGAAATTGGTTTAAAAATTCCACAACACTGATTCACCCCCTCTCAGTGTTAGGTATATCTGAAACTGGTCCTTTCAAAATCCCTAATAAATAGGGTTAGCAGGGTCCTATAATCCTTATACTCTCTGTGATCAAATCTTGTACATGAATATCTATCTTCTACTCCATCCAACCAATCCCTATCTTGAATGTCTAGTTAGTATTATGACAAAGTCATACTAGGGATTCCAATCCTTAACCAACTCTCTTAGCATACTAGACATATTTTTCCCACCATGAAACATATGATTCCCATTTTATAGATTCTAATCCCTATATCATGTTAAATCCCTTATTATACAATCATGATTACAATAATTAAACCCACACCTTAGAAAAAACCATTCAGTAAGGAAAAATCACTATTGAACCTTGAACTCACACCAAAACCAAAAGAAAAATCCTTTCACACCAAAGAAAAATTTTATAAGAACCATTTTTTAATCAAGAAAGAATAATAAAATCATCAAATAATTTAAATTAATGGAAACACCAAGATTCTCATTGAGATCATCATAAATCCAGGTGGAAACCACAAGACATACAAAGAGGAAACCCTATAAAGGAATGAGCACATAAAAATGACATGATTAAAAATAAATAAAATAGATTGAACCAAAAATAGGACAATATAACCACTCGATAAATGATAAAATAATAATGAAGAGAGAAATAACAAAAATAAGGGAAAAAAGAGAATAAAAGAGAATATTACATGATGGTTTTTTTTGAATAATTCATGCCAAACACTCTAAAAATTGGAGCCCATGGGAGGTGAGGAGAATATGGTGGTGCCCAAATGGTATAGGGGGGTGAATGGGGTGATATAGGTGTATTTTAGGTTTAAAACTGGGAAGGAAAAAAGTTATAATTTTAGAATTTTTAATGTTATGTAATGACAGTAGGTTTGGCCACATAGTTTACCAAAACATTCACCAACTACGTGTAACCTTTATCCAAGAGGAATAAAGACTACATAGTTTATCTAGAGGGGTGCATACCTGTTTACCTAGCTGTGCATCTTGAAAATTTCCAATGTCTTAGTCTCACGGTTAGCCTAAGAGGGTTGCACACCCATGTTCCTAGCTATGCGGCCTGGACCTTACCACTATCTAGAGCACATAGTTTCCACTAGGCTGGAGCACGATTTCTACTAATCATGGACATCTTTCCTCCAAAACTAAAAACCAATATTTATTCAAAAATATCCTTTGAAATACATGTAATAAATATATGAACAAAAATAAAATACAAAATACCACAAAAAAACACCACAAATGTGAAAAAAAATTGCTTTAAACTGAACATGGATGTAAATATGTGAGTATTTACTACTGAATCTAGATTTATTATTTTTTTTACTATAGTACCCAACACACTGCCTCAAACATCATGCAACATGATTTGGCTTCATTTCTATATTGATTAATCACCAGAAACTAGGTAGTGCAAAAATCCATAATCGATTCCCCTTATAATGATTTCCCTATAAACTGGATGATGTGCTCCCAAATAAAACCTACCCATTATCCAATGAAGAAGTTATTTTAGACCAATTCCAAACTATGGGCCTCGCACAAAAATCACCATGAATCCTACTGAATACCCTTCTTATGTGCATTATCGTCTATGGGAATAGATTTGTTCTACACTTGTCAAGCCATAAAATTATTCCTTGTAAAAAAATTCAACACTATAACTTTATTTCCCACTAATCATGATCATGTTAATCATGATTCAATGAGAATAACTCCCTATGACTAAATAATCATGATACCAATTCCAAGAAAACATATCTATTGAGTTCATCGACTTAGTTAATTTTCCCAAAGAAGATCTACTACTCCTCAGTGAGGGTCATTCTAATAATCTTGGATGAATGGTCCCCACCCTAAAGGATATATCTAGAATTGAAGACCATGGGAACAAGAGGGTATCTCTTTCACAGTTATCCTTCTACTAGTTAATTTTAACATGTCTGACCACCCACAACACCTTTTCCTTCATAATTTCCAACTATTGGATCATGTATCGAGTGGGTATTTTTGTTCTCCTAACTCAATCCTCCCATCATATTCATGTCCTTCCAATACCCATACCTCCTACATATCTCCTAAAAGAGTTCTATTTTTTGACTTCCCATACTAGAATTGACTGTATTCCATACATGATATCTAGCAAATTGTAAATTAATTTCTCCTTACCTAATAATCTTTTATATACTCTTCCATAAGGGCATGTTTCATTTTCATCCTTGTTTGGCCTCCCAAATGAATGAATTATTAATTATTTATATATTATTGATGATTAAATTATATTCTTTGATCATATAGAGGATGTTCATTGGCATGGATGTAAGGAAACTATTCAAAAATGCAATTGTACCCCTGATAAATAGGAATTGATTTTTCCAAATCAAAATATGGGAGTTTATTCGACCTCTAATGCCATCAAAGAAACCCTTCATGATATTTCCATCTGATAAGGGATCACAATTTACTCTATATGTATAATCCAACCTTGAATACCCATATTAAATTGAATGATAATAAACAATTTATTCGTTAAGGGTTTTAAAATATGAACATTTCTCTTCACCTAGTTTATCTATTATTCACTCCATTCACCAAAGATACTAGTTATCCTTTGTAATCCATTTATATAGTTATTAAATAAATTAAAAAATAATATCATGTAATTAGTGACCATAATATTAGAAAATATTTAGAACTGAAACCTATTGCTATAAGCCATGATATTCCTCTCCACCATGTCACATTTGATGTTTCTGGAAGGGCCATTGTTGAATTAATTAAGAGACTAAGTGAAATAACATCCCATTATCTTACGTTTTTCATAGCCTTGAAAATTAAAAAATCCTCCCCGTGAGATATATTTAAATCCAAGGTAACAAATATCATATAAAGAAATTTTCTCATGACCTTTAAAAATAATCCACAATCGATATAGTCATAGGATTTTTCCATGACTTTTATAATCATGATGTTAAATTCAAGGGTCCTCCTATTAATTTCATCCACAAATCCCTTTAAAATCTCATTTTTTCTTATATGAATTGACCATTCATGAAACCATGTAGCTCCTCTAATATAAAATTTGTCATAAATCACCCATTTGTTTTATTCATGAGGCAATTTAGGATCTTCAATGAAAAATTACAAAGGCATATAGGACTATACTTTTTAAGGTTAGTGGGGACCTTAAGAATGAAAATCACTGTGGAAGTGCAAACTGACCTTATGAGTCCTCCGACTCTATAAAAATCTTGAACACCCTCAATCAATTTTAACTTGATGATTTCCCATGAAACCAATTTAAATGAATCAAAATATCCATCAAGACCAAATGAAACTTCAGTAATTTATTCCGGATATATATTTTTTACCACTTTTCTACCAAATTTCCCCTACCTTATCATTGTCCTTTTCCTCCACCAGCCAAGGAATATTATTTAGGAATAATTCTTCTCTATTCCCCCAGAAGAACATCCTTAATACTTATTACAATCCATAGACAATATACCTTTGAAATGTTTCACATATATAATCCCTTACACCTCCATATCCCTCATGTATGAGTTGTCCTTAAGTAATAGAATAATCCTTATCAACACCTTATTTTCCTTCATGAATTCCTACATGTTTGTAGTACTTTTTTCACCCTATCAATTCCATAGTTCCCTCAAACTTTCCCTCATGATTATCTCAATATCTTATAGATTCCCAGACAATAGGTTTTTCTTATGCACTATATTAATAATGAATATATCATTCTAACTATCAAAAATCCCTACCTCCAACTTCTAAATGTATTTTTTGATCTCTTATGGATTATCTTTATTGTCCTCCATCATCATGGCCTACTATTATAGATAATTATTTAGCTATTTTTAGGGATCCCTAAGTCACCCTATTAGGATCCCTACATCAAAAACTCTAAAGAGATCCCCAATATCTTCGTGAGTTCTTCATCCATAGACAAGATTTAATAGTAGACGAAACAATTACCTCTCATTACATTCCTATTTAATTTTATCATGAGTGTGTATTTGTTTAAAAACCATTAATTATGTTTCATATCCCTGGATTTACGGAATGATTTGATCTATTGTAGGTTGTATAGGTAGCATTATAGCATAATCGAGATTCAATGGATTTATTTTTGGTTGTTAAATTGGGTGAACGTATCCCTAGTTAATCCCATGTTTATAAATCCATTAAGAGACATGATGTATCTGATACCTTTAATAAAATTATTTAAATAAAATGTTTTTAATTTCATATTGGATGTGTTGAATAGGGTGTTGAAATCACCTTAGGAAAACCATATTGAGTTACCAGGTTGGATTTTATAATGACAAAACCAATGCTTCACGCTATTTGATGCCTCGCACTTTTCACACATGAATGAAAAGTATAAGCTTATTCCCCCCAAAGATACACTGGTGGATATATATTTTTTAGAGGAAAAAATATTCTCCATTCCTATACCTTTTTTACATAGAATCCATATATGCTTATTTCATGGAATTCCATGCATGATTTTAGAGAATCCTAGTCTCTTTTAAGTGGTCGATATGTGATTCTATTCTTGTTTGGGTTCCAATATTGTGTTCATGGATATTTGACTCTAATGAATTTTTTTTGAAAAAAAACAATATTCTTTCAAGACATGAATCCATTATTGTTCTATATGATAATAGAGGTCATTATGAGATATGGATGGTGTCCTTATGGCTAAATATCCCACTAGTTTTTACAGTTTAGTGTGACAATTTTGATGAACCTTTTGATTTTTTCACACATGATATTACCTCCTTCAACAAATAATGGGTGTTGTATATGATCTCACTTTTTATATTCTGAAGAAATTAAAATATCCATATTAACTTTAGATAATACCAAGTTAGAAAATAAATTCATTTCACAAATTGTCTGTATCTAGAAAGTATGCTCTACCTCTACTAGAATTGAACCTATGTTTGGAGTGACTTTTTTAGACTCCCCCTCTGGGAAGATTAGGTTTAAAGATAGACTATTATCAACTACCTTACTTTTAGTTGATAGAAATGACAAAGAGATTGAGGAATAAGAATGAGTATCCTTTTCAACATCTGCATGAACTTTGACATGCTTGACTAAGTCAACACCATCCCATTATTTAGTATGTTTCCCTTATGACCTAGAATTATGCAGGTGAAGCAACCTGAATAGAGGAGTTGTAAGGGAATTTAGAGAGGTTGTACTAGTATCAATAGAGGATCGGGTCCAAGTCAAGAATAAATATGAACACCTGACTTCCAAATAGAAAATTAGAGCTAGAAGAGACTCATGCACTGAAAGGGTGGGATCCTTTCCTTTAACTACAATATCACTAGAATTCTTTAAGGAATCACATTTAAAGAATATATCAACCAGATTATACACCTTGAATCCAAGTATTCTTATTTTATATGTCTCCATGGAGTGACCCTATAGATGGAATTCCTCAAAATTCTCTATAGGTAATTGATAAAAAACTTCTCCCATTAAGAGAAACTTCCACTAGGATGAATGAGAATGTGTGAGAGAAAATAAACTTATAGATACACTTAAATATAGATTTGGTATAATTAAAGTGGTCTATATACTCTTGGAGTCCCCATCTTTATAAATAAAATAGACAAGTTCACCCTCCATGATTCACAAGATAGATGGGTTCATCAATTATAGAAGGTAATGAATATTAATTAATAGATGGTTTCTTCAATTATACCTTATAATTATGAAATTAAACGGTTTATTTGATCCCATTTTTGATATGAGTAAAACAACACTTTTGTGAATACACAAAATTTTTCATTTATATAATTAAACTATTCAATAGTGAATGAGTCAAAAAGTTCAAAATAATTGAGTGTTAGGTGATATAATGTTGATAAATAATCTACCACACATTTTTTCACTTGTTTTATGCATGTTTCATAATTTTTATTACATGATTTTTACATTACAACATTTTGGTTTTACCTTTGTAACTATTTATTACCCTATTTTTTTATTATTTATTAAAAATATAAGGTAACCATTAAAAACATTATGTTCAAAAACATAATTTAAGATCCAAAAGGTCATATTAAATTCCTAAATAATAGAAAATTAGCTTGTATATAATAAAATTTAATATATAGAAAATATATTTTGTAGAAAATGTTTTTTCCATCATGTGTTCTAAATATTATTTATTATTGACTACAAATTGAATGAGTGTTAATGTAATTATATATAATATTGAAAATTAAATTATAATAATATTTGGGGACATGGTAATTTATTTAATTTTATTGAAATTACACAATATAAATAAAACATTTATTTCAAAATATGTGTTTTACATTTATCACAGTAATTAACATTAATCCTAGTAATGATATTTTTATTCCTAAAAATGAAATATAAAATTTTAAATAATAAAAAAAATTTCATTTAAAATCTAATATCTACTGTTTTGTATTAAATTTTATGAGTTTTGATATGTAAATTTAAATATAAGAAAATAAAATAGTTTTTAGAGTCAAATTTTACTTAAGTTTCCCATTGTTTAAAAATGGGTTTTCAAAATTCAATATTTTAGTTCTGAATTTTTATCTCAATTTTAAAAAAATTATGATAAATATGATTTAAAAAATATTTCATCACAATTTTTTTTGATAATGTCATAATAGGGATGGTATTAGAAAAATTGGCGTTTTTCAGTATTCATCAAAAAATCAATTATTGAAGAAAATATCAAAAAAATTCATCCATTGATAATGTTGAAATCATTAATCAAAAGATTAATTCAAATTAATGAAAATTAAATTTAAAAAATTATAAACCTATCTTTTATATAAAAATACATTATATAAAGGAAATATTATTTTATTGAAAAAATCACTTTTAAAATGTTTGGTGGTCTTAATGAAAATTTCTATGAATTTATAATTGTTACCTAACTTTTTATATACTTGTGGTTTTATTTATATTAAAATTTTCACATCTAATATGCCAAACATAACTTGATTTATGCTTTTTTGTGTGAAACAAGTTTTGGAAACAACTTTTATTTAAGGGAACATGTATTACGAAATACTATAATGCACATCTCCCCTCAATAAATTGATTGTATCATTTTCAAATATCACATGATAATAAAAATACTTAAGGGTGTCTAAATATAATCATGTCTCAAGATATAGATTCCATGATATAAAAAACTCTCCATATTATTGAAGTCTTGGTAGCATATCTTTTACCACACAATTGTATAATATCTAATGTTGATTATTTTTCTTTAATTAATTGTGATAAATATCCCAATACAGTGGGAGTAATTATTTATAGGGAGTTTACCGTCATCATTTTATTAATTTGTAACCGTGATTTGATTTTCAGATGTTATTTTCCTATCCTAGAAGTTAATAATGTTAAGTGATGATATTCATGACTAATATCACATCAAATTTGACTAAATTAAGGATAATATGATTTCATAGGAAGCAGATTCTAATAAAAATTTATCAGAGAGGGGTTATATACTTAGGATATAGTAATCATATTATTTTATATTTTTATTAATAAATTAATATATAATCATTGGGGTG
Source organism: Viscum album (assembly GCA_963277665.1). NCBI lineage: Eukaryota > Viridiplantae > Streptophyta > Magnoliopsida > Santalales > Viscaceae > Viscum > Viscum album. The sequence continues at coordinate 581,009,744 of OY728125.1, forward strand.
GTGATTTTAGGTTTTTAGTAAACATTATATGTATATAAGAGTAGGTTATACAAGATATGAATACAGTATTCACAATTCTGTGATGGAATATCGGTGTTATCCACTCAACATAATTCTTGGAAACTCACTTCAGTAATTTTGGTTTCATTGGATTTCTCTTATTTCCTTGGTCTTAGAGATTTTCAATGCCTATTATCTTAGTTATCCCTTTTATTGGGCCATTGATTTATGAAATACCCATGTTTCCCACATTTGGAACATTGAATTGCTAACGTACCACATGATAAAATCGTTTTCATTTCACTGTATCAACTAAAATATTTATTTTTTTCTTGATAATTAGTTACTCTTTTCCCCCATTTACCATAAATAAAAAAAATTTCGGTTCCATTGACACATTCCCATGGGTTCCTCTACTGACATTTTTTATAGGAATAAAATTAAACATTATTTCCTTTCTAATATTTTTCACATGAAATTACATGATACTTTATCCTTCTTCTTTTTTTCTTTCTTAGTAATTCAACTGTGTTGACATTTTTAACCATAATATTTTGATAGTTGTTTAAATGGGATCGTTAGGATTCTCACTTTATTTCTTATTATGTTAGGTCTCCTCTTTGGAAAATTTCCACATTTTCCATTGAATCCATTGTTAACTTAGTTCATATGGTCTTTATCCATTACTAAAACAAATATGTAATAATCATGATTAGGGAATAATTATCACCATTAGAGAATTATTTTCATATAATTACATGAAAAAGTCAAGCTCAAAATGTCTTACTTTTTAAAATTATTACATTATCTTTTAATTCAACCTATATCACTCTCAGTTCAATTTAAGATTCATTCAGTTGGGTTATCTTATATTCCATAACCTAATTACTTAACATGATAAATCATTCATAACATATTATAAGTATAATGTGACTAGTGAAATTATAACTCCAAAAGAGTGTATAACCACATGTACAATCATTGTCCCACTCCTCTTATTCAAGAGACAACCTCAGCCACCTCCATTTCTATCGGTAGAAGGGGGGAGGATCTCATCGTTCCAGATATAAAGTTATTCTCCTTCCTCCCTTTCGCATCTCCAGATGCACGTCATAATGTTCCTGCTATTTTTTTATTCCCAAAGGATCCCGAGATTTTTTATTGAGCGCCTTAACATCCTTTATCACTATTGGAGTTCACGGAATCTTCAAGTCTCCTGGATCAAACCCTAGTAGCTCTCTTTAATCACCATCTACATTCGATTGAGTATTTTGACCGGTTCATGATTAGATCATGGGGGTTACGAGATCATTCAGTTGTTGGTCTTCTCGAAAAATGATGCCTGATGATCGGCTTCGCCTTGGAGGAAGACCTGATCTGCGCATATTCAAGTTCTCCACGTAAGTGTCTTGGTTTCAGGTTTTCCCTTCCTCCACTGGTCTTTTGATTTTTATATGAAATGGGATTCATCTTCAGTCACAATTTGGGTTTCCTTTCTTGAACTTCAGTTACCTTTCCAAAACCTTGTAGTCCTTTTGATGATAGGGAGCATGGTTAATTTCTTTTTATGTTCAGATAATAGAAATTACTCTATCATCCATCCTATTAATCCACCGATATTTGTGGAGGTTGATGTATCCAAGCCTCCAGTGAAGTGGGTGTTGGTTTTTGATGGTGAAGAATTAAGATGCAAACAACTAGTGTTCTTCGAATCATGGGTAGACTTTTTCAAGATGTGCAGGCATCTGGGGAATCATGATTCTTATTGCCAGCATGGAGTTAGTTGGGGGGGGGTGTTGATCCGAATATGGGTAAAGAGGTGTCATTGGATCAGGCAGGAGGTAATGTAGTGGATTTGGACAGTCATCAAGAAGTGGGAATCCTTGCACCCAAATTAAAGGTGGTTGACACTTTTTCTCTCGTGGATAGAGATTCAGCTAATGGAAAACTATCTAAGAAGGATCCATTTTATGTCTTCTAATAAGAAGAAGCCACCTATAAGGATGAAAGGGATGTGGGTTTGAGTAATTCATTTGCTACAATGGGAAAGGTTCAGGCATGGGTATCAGCTTCTAACCTGAAGGATTCCTATATTTATAACAGATTGTGGAAATATCTGGATGGATCTTCAGTTTGTAAGGCACAAAACAAGGCTGATAGTGTCCATGTTCAAAACAATGATGATATAAGAGAGGAACAACTAGATGTGAGTAATGTTTCCATGAATTTGGTGGCATGAAATGATGAGAAGGCTATTGGAGAGGGTCTGTCAGGAAATGTTACATCATTTGCTGAGGTCTTAATGTTGGGTAGTGGTGTTTTGTCCAAGGAGGGGTTGGAGGAGGTTACTCCATACATGAATCTTCAAACAAAGTCTAGGTTAACAGGGGTACTAGCCCAGTGACCCATTATCTAGTTCAACTGCAAAATAGTTATGAGGTTCTTGAAGTGGAATGATTGAACTCAGATCTACTAGATCTGTTCCAGACTAATGATGGGGTCTACGAGAAGGATCCTAGTGAAGATGGAATTTTTTTGCAGGTGATCCTTTGAGCTTGAGGGGTAACAGGAGGTGGACCCTCAAAGGGAAGGATTACTCCTCTTTACCATCTATAATGGAGACGCGATCGCCTAAGAAGTTAAATTCCATGTAGATGTACAACAAGGCTATTTGGTGGTGGAAGTTAGGTGGTGTGGTTGAACAGACTTTGGAATGTCTCTTGTGTTTGGAACAATAAGTAGTCAAACAGGTTTTTCTACTCATTTCCTCTCGGGAGGAATCTTCCAAAATGATGGGTAGGTCACTTTGGGTGACTCTCAATGAATATCAATACTCCTGGATAGACAAACAAGATATGATTCTTGGTGGGGGATTCAACAATGTAAATATCAGCATTGATGAATACATCTAGTCCTAGGATAAGTTGGCCTATGCATTTGAAGATTTGATAATGGACGAACCAAACACATAGGTAACCTATATATCCTAGAAATTATTTAGGTATCTTAACTCTGGTAGACTTAAATTGTACTTTAATGGTTCTTTCATCTCCTTTTGTAGTTGAATGTTTTGTTTCCCACTTTCCCCTTAAAAGTGTTTGAAATAATAAAAATATAATTTTCAGTGTGTTCTCTACCATATCCACATGAACATTCCATTATCTAGTTAGGGATGTAATTTCTAAAAGACCCATACAATCTCTACATTAACAAAACATCAGGATTTCATCCTATATATATACTTTTCCAATATAATTATCTCTAGTGTTTTCACTAATTTTCTCTTACACCAACTAAAATAAATGGTTTTCTGTACATTTGAAATAATGATCAAACATAACATTTCAAACCTTTAATCATCCTAAAATAACTTCTTAACCGCTAAAGTTATCAAATCCCTACTTTGATACCAAATTTAATACCCCTCTAACATGACCATATCAAAAGTACATAACATTGTTGTAAATATTTCAATATAATATAATCCCATAATCTTTTAGGTGTGGAGTTTTAGATAATTGAGGAAAAACAATAACTAAAAAATACATGCATTAGTCAACTAAATGATATTTTTTCACTATATATAAAAGTTTACAATGCGTAATAAATTTTCCACATCTCCCATTAATTATCCATATAATATAATATTTTTCACATTTAATTATTTTCATATCTTCAAAACGTGGATAAAAATAAAAATTATAATGTGGAGTGTTCACTTGATTATTATGGTTAAACATAAAAAATGATAGAAAAAGACTATAAGAATACATGAGATTAGTATAAGGGTAAAATCCTAGTATATAGTAAAATCATGGGAAATAAGAAATAGATCATAAAACATGATTCATGGAATGAAATATAGAATAGAATAACAAATTAATCCAAATTGTGTGAAAAAATGGAATAAACAACTTGAACCATGTGATAATTACATATTCATAAGAGTGATCATAAAAAATGTCACAAACAAATGTAAAGGAACACATTTTGAAAAAATATTTATTTCTACCCTTTACATCTTAACAATTATAACTTTTCCCACCCATTACTATTTCATTATATATAAATCCTTAACCAATGTATTGGAGGGTTAAATTAGAACCCACCCATCATAATATATACATATGAGTGAAAATTGATATAAATCATTCATCATATCATAAATAACCCATGGAATGAAAATAGGTTTCATATCCATTTAAAATGTAATCGCATAAGTAAATATTCAAAATTTGATCAATAATAAAAAAATTATATGCCCATTAAAATTAAAAGGGTATCCAATGATATTTTTTATATATCTAGGTAAATTTTATTCAATTATGAAAATTGAGATAACTTAATTTACATAAAATACATAAAGGGTATATAGTTAAGTCAATATTATCCGCTATTAATATATATATAATCTAAGTGAACCCCCTTCATTCAACCTAATGAAATATATAATTTTTACAGTGGAAATACAGATAAAGAAAATCCATAAACATTCAATGAATATGAATGATAATGGATGTAATGAATTTCCATGAGTTTAATCCCCTAAAACATTATAAGATAATATTTAGGGTAATTCATGTAAATAAATTTACATATAAATAAAATTTTTTTAGATAAATATTAAAATTTAAGAAAAACCATAAAATAATATTTTTAAAACATTTTCTATGTTTTCATAATTGAATAAGTTATAGGTCACATTAAAAAGATTTTTTTTGGAAATGTGATTTTAAAACTTTTATAATCATTTACATTTAAAAATAATACTTTGTTAGGTATACTAGGTCGAACACCCTGAGAGGGGGGGTGAATTAGGGTATGATAGATTAAACTTTCGACAATTCAGATCTTGTTTCGTTGTTAGAAAAAACTTTATTATATCCTCCTCCCATGGCAATATTCAAATAGATATGAAATAATGCACATGACACAAATATTTTTACTTATTTCTCCCTCTCTGGGCTACATCCAAGGAGCATACAATGAAAATTATCGGACGTACCAAATTCACTAAGGTTCACTGTCAATAATGATTACAATGTTCGAGATAGATATTCAATGCTCAGGATCACTGCCTTTAAAAGGATTAAGGTCCACTCATTGCATTCCCAAGAGTCACTCCCTATGCCTCTTTTTCTAGCTCATTACTGGTGGAAAGGGCAACCACCTTCCTCTTCCTTCGATAACTTCTCTTTAAGATTAATCCACTCACAGTTTATCGACTTGTAGGTCAAACACAGTTTATGGACATGTATGTCCATTTATTTCCATGAATTATTATATCCTCGACTATAGGTAGATGCTCTGTTTAAGTTCCTTTTTTACCCGTAGATGAAGTCCACCTTCCTAGGTTCATCTAGGTACAAGAAAATATTTTTGCAAACTGATTTTAAGCTTTCGCAAGCTTTCTTGTGCAAATCAGGAACAACCTTGTCCACCATGTACTGTGTAGTAGGTTTGGTATATGGAAAACCTCGTTCATGTTCCGCTTCCACCACTGCGAACCACCATTCATCCACGAATAGTGTATGCCTTCGCAATCGCGTACTGCTAACATGTACTGACTCTGTGAACCTCCCCTGCGAAATCCCTCACGTCCTTGAACTCTTCTCTGTTCGCATACTGCTTTCTCTTCTACATACCTAAGCTCTCCCTCCGCATACCGCTTATATAATTCAATCTCTCGCGTACCAGAGACTCCACCTCTATGAACCGAGTATTAAGAGGATACAACTTTCTGCTTAAATACTTGAATGTAAATTATTCCACATGAACGCTCTAGCATTTGTGGGATTATCCCTCATGAACCACCTTCATACTTTGCTGAAATCCAGATTCAAAATATGTTCTCTAATGATATTCGATCTCTATAGTAATCAGTGGGATTAAGGTTTCTTATATAGGGAAAGATTCCCGCTTAATTAGCTGAATCAAGATTTACCTAATCTTTAATCTAGCCTCCACGGTTTACTGATTCTTCTGCCACTGCGAACCGCTAGTCAGCCATGAATCGTTTTTCCAAACCATATGTGTACTGAATTTTCTCTTATATGGTCAATTTACTCCACCTAAATCAAGCCATCTATGTACCACACCACCACTTAGAAGTGAACTGTTTTTGGTTTTGTAAACCGTATCTCTGTACCATTCCAGCCGCCCCACATATCGTTCCCAGAACATGGTACACAAACCATGAATTATGGTACGCGGTTCTCAGCCATTACCGATTTTCTTTAACATTATTCATATTGTTCAATCCTATGAATAAATCATTTCTTTTCCAACATCAAACTCCTGATTTTGAGGGCCTAAAATTTGGAAATCACTGGGAAACTATGCCACCTTAAAAACTTGTATTTGGTAAACACCAATGGAACTCATTTGCAGTCATCCAACTTTGTCAACAAACACAATCACACCCAAAACATTCCAAGATAAGACCTTGAGGGATTTGTTTCCAACATACATAGTAATGTATCATATGAAACACCCGAAGGTAGTTTCTATGAAATTTAGAGAGGAAGCTAAATCAAATGATATTGGTAGGACTGAATTTTTCATATTTAAAATATTTTTCTTAAGACAGTCATCATAAAAGTGGATTAAAAATATAATTTTGAAAAAAAAATAAAATGGAAAGATAAAGGTTACACGAGATAACACATAAATAGTTTTCAAAATATAGTATATTACATTATAGGGATGTTAAAATCATTTATACAGAGGAATACTCCCTCTATAATTGGTATAAATTATTTTTAATGAAATTATATGTTTTATGAAAAAAGAGATTCATAAAGAAAAACGACATTGATTTGAAACGTGTTTTCCCAAAAAAGAAGGTGTAAATATGTAATAAAATCATCATAAGGGAAAATAAATCAATAATGAGTGATTATAGTAAAATATGAGTGATTATGACCCAAGGAACCAATTTGAGTCAAGAAAACCCCATTTGAAAAACAGAGACTTTGGAATCAAAACCCATGAAGGATATGATTTCAATGTATAGAATAAATACCATGAATAATTATATGATTATGATAAAAAAAATTAAATGGGTATTAGATACATCTTTCCAAATAAAACATGTTATATAAAAATAAATATATCTCAACGAGTGAAAATTAAGACAAGAAAAACTTCGTTTTCCTGGTTATTCGAATGTGATATATTCTTTTGTAGGATGAACATAACTACATTGAGAGTGTATTTGATAAATTTATTCTTCTAAATTACCTATTAGATACATAATTATAATTTATTTTGAATATATTAGTTTCTTAAATCTTATATTTATCATCATATGTTATAAATAATAATTTTATTGTGCATTCTTTACCACATCAATTCTATTATCAATTGTTTGATAATAATCACATAAATACAATATATTTTTAGTTACTAGAATATATAAATTATTTTTATTTTATAATCTCCAATCTTATTCAATAAGTGATTAAGTAATGTTGTGTGAATGTGGAATCATTACAAACTTATTTCAATAATTTTGGAGATTGAAGATGATATTTTAATAATAAGTTAAATAATTAATATACATTTTATAAACAATAAAACAGTCATTAATTTATCTAAAAATTATAATAATATTATTATTTTATTTCACGTATTCATCCATTATATTTTATTATAAATTTTTCCAAGTTTATGTTTAGATCAATCCATACACGAACATAGTATTATTAATGGATGATTATTTTTATAAATGTTTTTTATTTTGGAATAAAACAAAAATTATAGAAGAATAGTTGTACTATTTTAATATTTTTAAGGTTTTCAATCATATTTTAATATATTTTAATAAATTAGAAATAATTTTATAGAAGATGAGATAAGTTACTTTTGTGGAGGTGGTAGTCCACAAAACACATCGTTAACATCATTATTTAACAAATAATGGGAGGGTATGAGTGGAGATAACAGATTTTAATTTTAATATTCAAAAATAAATAAAATCTATCATATATATTCCTTAATCTCATCATTAAATCTTTCTCCAATAGGTGGCGACGAAAATGGAAGACACCACTTCATGAATATTGTAATATGCACAAACATAAGATCAACATTCATTTGTTTTTTGAGGCGATGGGAAGGAATAAATAATGATTTTTTTAATATTATAATTACCATTAAGTATAATATTGATAATAAGTTCATTATATAACTATATTTATAGTATTTTTTAAGGGAAATAAGAAGATTAAATATTTAACGATTAAGTAACACTCACTTGGGGTCCGTGTAAAATCTCATAAAGGTATCCTTGGAAATAAAAAGCTTAAGATAACCTATGGTGAAAAAGTTATCTAGGTCATGTAATAGATTTTTAGGATAGGAAAATGATTCCCTTTTTTTGGGAAATTTTCATGGTAAATTGCATCATTAAAATGGTTAAGTGGTCCCCTTTTATAAGATAAGAAAAGGGAATACTTGTTAATAGTTGTTACATTTCATTGATATAATTACAATATTAAAGGGAAAAGGACTCCAATAGTTTTAAATAATGAATTTTTTGGTGAGATACATTCCTTAAATTATTAGATACTCATTTTTCACATTTTTTTATCTTGTTTTAAAATTATTAAAACATGTTTTTACATTTTATTATTTTGGTTTTACCTTTATAGCAACTTTTTACCCTTGTAGATTAAATATATTTTTAAAATATATGGTAAAAATCAAACCAAATATTGTTTTTAATACCCAAAATCCATGCTTCATATTGTTACATTAAATTTAAAATTAATAATAATTATCTTTAAATTAAAAAATTCAGTATATAGAAAAACTATTTTGTAGAAAATTTTTGTTTTTAACATTATGTGTTCTCAAGATTATTTAGTATATATTAACAATTGAATGATTTTTTTGTATATATATATGTTTAAAAATAACATCCTATTCTTTTTTAGGAGAGATTAATTTATTTTATTTCATAAAAAATAAACTATCTTAATAATATGGTTTTTTAAATTCATGCACATTCACCACTTTCTCTACTTCTTCTAGATCCAAGTCCTCCTTCTTGGAGTTATGGTTCAGTAGTACGGGTGCTTCTGGCGTGGAGAATACATCCCACACTCTGGTGCTTCATTCAGCCTGTTGGTTTTTATGGAAAGCTCAGAACAATATGATCTTTGAGGGGACCCAATCCTCCGGTAGATCAAATATTGCACGTATTAGGAACCTGCTTTTGGATATGGTCATGATTTTCACACTTGTATTTTGATAATATCATAAAATTTAAGGTATTTTATAAATTCATATTTTTTCATTATTCACCAAGAAGTGAATTATTTTGGAAAAGTATCAAAAATCCATCCTAAGAAAATTTTGAAATTATTAATAAAAATTGATGTAAGTTATTTAAACTTGAAATTATAAAACCTTTAAAATTATATTTTATGTTAAATTAAAATATATAAAGGATAACTAATTTTATTGAAAAATGTATTTCTATAACTTCAAGTGTTCATATTCTTATTTTATATGAATTTTTAATTGATTAAAATCATTTTATCTACTATTGGTTTTATACTTGTTATAATTTTTTTAAGTAATACATTGTGTATCATTTTAGTTTAATTTTGTGTGTGATATAATCTTTTGATACAATTATTATTTAAGGGAAAATATATTTCAAAATTTTAGTTGTTACACTGTGACTCTACGTCTTCAAGGAAAGCAGTGAGAGAATTAATTACATCATCAGGGGGGGATTTATCATAACTATTCCACCTATTGGGTGGGATGTCTCATATTAGGGGTATTGGTGTTCTAGTAGTGAGAAATCAAATGAATCAATGGATTGGTAGTCATGGGAAATAATGGGATGTGTCTCTAATGGGTGGAGACATTGGATTCATCCCTAATTTTATGCTTATAACCACCTATCTTAAATCTACTTCATTGACAATGGACTATTAATTTTCATGTATCTAGTGGGAGAATAATGTGTATTTATTTATAATCTCCTTACTAAGAGAGATATTATGGTATGATATTAGTATTGAGTTGTTTATTTATTTCCAAATCATGGGGAAATGTGGCAATTCAAGAATCTATTTCAGTTTTTCTAGTGGCCTTAAGAGCACCAAAAATATTTGCCACTACTTTAGCTTTGTCAAAGAATCAGTGAATTATACACAAATTGGTACCATGTGAGGACATTCAATTCCCATGTAATGGCTCTGTTGACATGTGTGAACACCTCTAGGAGGTTTAACCTACTATCATCGATCATCTCTGGTTGGATCTTTCTCAAGCACATCATTAGCAACACTACAGTCTTGATCATTTTGGGGATTGGTAGTGAGGACATTCACTATCATATTAGTTAGTGGGGAAGATTCTTTAGCCCTATATAGAAATTATAATCGTGTTTCTTTTCATTGATTTAAGTGTGTACTGAATGATATTTCATTATACTACCCCTATAAAATAATTTTCAAATCAGGGGATGCCCATGAAATGATACAATATCACACTATAAGGATTTTAGTGTAGTATTCCTATAATAAAAAGATGTAAACCTATGAATCGAGATCCTAAGACACTAAAAGTACTGTTAAGTTAATCATTAGATATTTTTCTTGTAGTGGATGAAGATTATTAGAGGCCTTTTTATAGGTCATCTGAAAGCTCTAAATATATTTGAACATTTCCCATAGATTATGAAGTAGTCATGTTGTGTGATTCTCATTTATGAGCTCTAGGATGGAGAAGTTCTAGGTTTCAAGTGTCCATATCACAATTGTTAAGTAGTTGACGACTATGATTTCCCATATATTTTAATCATCTAACATTTATTCATAAGGGAAGTATTTCTATTTCTCACCACAAGATTCTATATCAGGCAGTCAACAATCCAAAGAATGAATAAATTTATACATACTCTATTATTAGTTTTCAGATGAAACAAGCATCCTCAAATACATCCTTCTTTTGGAGGATGTGGAATTCTACTCAATGGATGTATGATTCATCACTATAAACTTGTAGGATGTTGACTCTATATCCTCTTGTTAAAATGTTATTTAATCAATAACCCACAACTCAATATAATTTTATTCCCCTTTAGAGGGTTATAAAACTAACCAAATATTTCTAACCATTGTCTAGAGTAGGGTTGAAGAGAATATAAAATCATGGCCGTTGGGATTGTAAAAAAACGTCCTTTCATGTAAGCCAGTACATCAACCACAGAAAATATATTTATAGTGGGACATAGAAACTTTTTTGACATCATCTTAGGAAATGGACATCATTAATTAATGAGTACCTAACCCCAACTCATGTGACATGGATGGTAACATCTATCTTGAATCATTGGTCATTTCAAATTCTGAGGGGTTATGGTTTACTTGATTTTACTACTTTTCTGTACCTTAAGTAACAATGTTAGTGTTTCCAAAGTGTGAGATTCTAGGATCCATGAGTAGATTTACCATAGGGGATTTACAAATGTTTGTATCTCATTCCTCTTCAACTATTTGTTGTAGGTGAAAATACACCCTATGCACGACCAATGACTAGAATTCTATAAGATACATTTGAATCCATACATAAGTACATTTATGATGATGTTGATGCCTAATATACTAAATGTTAGTGATGTTTTTTCATGGTGAATCTCCAAAATTATTCATTCCCTCACATTAAAAGGATAAAGGATTCACTTTGGGTTCACCATTCAATGAAATTGAAGTTCATGATCCCCAAAAATTACTAATATTATCACTATTGAAGAAGAAATATATTTATAAATATAGTTATTTCCCTTTATTACTTTGAAATATTTCAATAAATATTTCTAGATATATGTGCTCAGATGACATGTGATTCCAAGGCCCGGTGCTCCCGAAATTAATTTTAATAAAATATTAAAAATATTTTATATTACTTATGCTCAGTTTCATAACGAAAATAAGATAACACTTAAATGGAATCTCAAATTAAAAACTGGAGACCATAGTTAAATCTGGAACATGTTCTTTACCCTAAGTGGGACCTAAAATTGGTCTAAATGGGGAGTTTAGATATCTCCCCTGTTAACCATACTTTCAGTGGATAAATTAATTAATTATGTTAATTAATTAATTTTTTTAACATAAAAAAATTCTAAAAGAATATTATCATTGAGAATAACACAGGGTTAGCCTCATAATCCTAGGATTGTAAAGAGATTCTCTTTCCTCCTTCCATTGGTGAATCACATTGGATGATAGAGAAAATCTGGATCGGAGAAGATTGGAACACTAAAAACATGATGATATCCTTTGATCATTGGAAAACACAATATTTGAAGAGAAAAAAATCCAATATCTAAGTAGGAATCATAAATTTGTGGTTTACCCCCTCTTTTATTAAATTGATTTAGCTGATTAAGCCACTCTATTGATTTTCCCAAATTACATAACCTTACCATGCCCTTATGTATTGATTAAATTGGTTATTGTTATTTTTCAAACATTGATATTGCCATTCCTGAGAATTGGAAAAGAAATATTGTCCCCAAATGGTTAAACTATTATTCTTTTGCCTCCCTCTCTCAATTTACTCATATTCCTCATAAAGTATGATCTTGTGGTCCTAGTTCGACATTTCTAGGTGGTATCGGCCCTGATTAGAGCACTAGAATCGCAATGAAACTATGAACGAGTTAGGGATTAATGAAATGGGGATAGATCTGGGATGTTTTCTAGGCATGGGTGATGGTTTTGACAAAGGGATATTGAATTTAACAATTATAGTAGAAAATTTGGTGTGTTGTGCGTATGAAGGAACTCTCATGTGTCGACATAATTGATTTTCGGTTAACGAATGGACAAAAACAAAAAATTAGAGTCATATCAATCAGTTTTGAATAGAATTGGGGCAGAATCTATGGAATAATGGCCAAATTCAAGGTGTGGAATATGGATATATAAATCTATAAATAACCAGATAGCATGTCGTGTACCGTGATGAAAACATGAAATGTATGCCCTTGGATGAGGTAGCTTGGGTTTTGGGAATTCATAATTATGGAACTCTATGTAAACTCTCTACACATTATATACTACCTTCCCTATATGGATGAGCCGTATAGGAGAGAATACGACTAGGAACACACCATGTGTCCGAGTACACGGTCTTAGAAATAGGACATAGGAGACACCATGTGTGAAAAGGAACACCATGTACTAAAGTACATAGGCATGAGGTAAAGTACATGGACATGGATTGGATACATGGAAATGACCAAGCACATCAGCGAGACCTCAAGTGGCCTGGGTATGCCATGTATATCTCCCAGACACTGTGTACTCCTACACACAAGGAAATTCCTATACCTCCAGGGATACATCCAAGTGATGGAGTGAGACCACATGTCATGTAGGTCCCCTCACATACATCGTACCTCCTTGGAACCTTTTGAGGATGCATCAATATATCATTTATCCTTTGTTTGAAGTCATATTTTAGAACTCTAGAGTCTTATTCTGAGTGTTTTTTCATGTAGAACATGATGGTTCTTACGGATGTGGATTTCAAGATACAATGTGAAATGTTATGGTCATGGTGCTTATTTAGGAGACACCATATGACAACAGTGATCAGAAAAATGATCATTAGAGACACTAGAGTGGAACTCCCCATCAACATTGGCATAGATCCTCTACAACTACTTATCGAGTGTTATCCCCCAACCGATTGGATAGGAAGAAGGTCCTTTGTAAAGACCCATAATTTCCATGTAATTTTTTTAACTAAATTGGAATTCTACAAGTTCGTGAAAATTGGCAGTGTGTGATTCCAAGGCCCAGTGTGCCAGAAATCATTTTATGAAGTTTTGTTCGGGTACGTTTAGTGAAAGTTTGATCGGGTTTTTATAACTTTCGAACCGGTGCTCGGAATTGAAATCTGAGGGCACCATTGAACTCACAGCATCAATATTCACTTCAGGAGGCTTTCACCTCGACGATAGTGGGTCGAGAATAAAAGACTATTTTTGGGTTTTTTGTGGAAAATAATAAAATAAAATGGACTACACTTTATTTTATTTTTGAGCCACCATGTGGACGTTGGAGGTGGGTCCACCAGAACTAAGCCTCCTTGTGGGAGTTGAAGTGTGGGAAACACACGGCCATAACCTCCCATGGGAGTTTATGGTGGTGGGGCCCACATGATCCTAACCTTCCACGAAAGGTTATGATATGGGGACCACCCGGGACTAAACCCCCCTAATAATGGTGGGAGAGGAAAACCTCTCATCTCCCCTCTTTAATGAGGGAGAGTCTCTCGACCCCCCTCATTTAATAGTGTCAACCCTTCCTCTCTTTTAATTATGCCAACCTCATGAATTAAATAAGTGGAGCCAACTTTATTAATTCACCCAATTTTAATTATTATGCCAATGACTTAACAGATTTTATAATCTATTATTCTTGGCTACATTTTCTTTTATTGGCAAAGGAGGAAGAATCTTTCGAGAGAAAAGATCATTCCAACAAAGAATGCGTTCTTCCAACGAAGAACGCCGATAAGGAGCATCTTAGACTTCTTTCTCGAACGAACCTTGAGGAAGCAACCGACATGGGACATATTCGACGACCGACCCTCCCTCCTCATCGTTGTTAACAAAACGACACATGAGGTCGGGATTGGAAGTGTGCGGCAGAGGCCGCGGATGACGAAAAATTCATCTTCTTCCCCGCGACTCCGTCAACGAACAATGAAAAAAGGTAGGGGTTTAATTTTATTTAAGTGTGATATTATTCCCTTGTTACTTTTCTTCCAAAACAAAGAACATAGACCAAATTTTTATCAAGTTGATCTACGGATGTTTTTCCTTACGTGTTGGGAATATTTTGTTAATGGGGGATTATGGGAATTGATGTTTTTAAGATATCTTCCATGCTAGTTCATTCCTTCATTCTTGTGATCCAATTTCTATCACCCTAAACGCCGAAGGGTGCAGACCAAACCAACATGGTCTGACCCCTCCACCGATCTTCTTTATGGTGTTCATGGGAATTGCGACAAGGCGACGAAGGCGAAGAAGGCAACATACGCCACCTCCGCAATGCTCTGGTGCCCCGGGCCGAACCGTGCCACCCTTCGGCTTCCGCACTGCCCGCCATCCGCGTTACCCGCCAACCGAAATGGCTGAGCCGCGCCGCACCCCGGCTGAGCTGCAATCTGGCTGCACCGCACCCCAGCCGCACCGCGCCCCGACTTCTGGCCGCTACGCCCCCGGCAGCCACGCCTTCCGGCCGGTGTGCCTCCTGGCCGCAGCGTCTCCCGGCCACCGTGCCTCCCGGACACTGTTCCACTTGGCCGTTGCGCCTCCCGCAAGTCCCGGTCCCCATCCCTCCGGCCTCCGCACACCCCGCGCACCTCCCGCTCTGTCGTCTGTGCACCCCACACCGTCATTGGATGAACCGGCCCAATGGCCTCCACGTGCCCCGCGCACACCATGACTCTATCATTTGCGCGCCCCAACTGAGATGACATCTTGGCCCCAGCCACACCACACTAGCCCCGGGCCGAGCCGCCCCAATCCGGCCCCTTGCGGTGCCCTCCGGGCAAAACCACCCTCGTGCTGACCTACGACCGTTCCACGCACTCGGGACTGGTCAGCGCTCTCGCAGCCAGCTTGGCTGGGGTGAACCTAACGGGCCCGCCCGCCTAACAGGCCGGGCCAGACCCAACGGGTCAGTCCAGGTCGACCCAGACCGGGTCGAGCCAGGTCGGTCCAATCAGTTTAGACCGTAGCGGGGCCCACTACGACCCTTTGCTTTTGTGGCCATATCTTTGGCACCAGGAATCCGTTTGATGAACCATCAGCGACCTTGGTAATCTTGTAGCATGATGGTCATTTCAGCATAACCCACTAGAGTTTGTGGTATAGTTGAGATACTGTCAGGTTGGATCGCGCACGAATCCCACTAGTCCCCAGGGACTAAAAGACTAATAACTTACAGACTGAGCGTCTGATTGACACGCCATATATTGCGTTGAGACCTCTATAACATGGCGGAACTTTGAGATACTTCAACGTGGGACTTTGTCATAGTTGGAGTATCAAACAGTTGCTCCTGGAGCGGATCCTTCCAGAGACGAGCAGACAGAGTGCAGAGACCTAGTTGCTGGTTGAGACCTGATGATTGCTGACCGATTGACTTGGAGTGACTCGACTAGCCTAGTGGGGAGCGCCTGGTTATGGCGGAAAATCCACGATGGAGGAGCGCCTGGTTGTGGCGGCAGACCAATGGTGGGGAACGCCTTGGTGACGCAGAAGACCAAAAGTACTCGATAGGAGGATTACCTCA
Organism: Viscum album; assembly: GCA_963277665.1. Taxonomy (NCBI): domain Eukaryota; kingdom Viridiplantae; phylum Streptophyta; class Magnoliopsida; order Santalales; family Viscaceae; genus Viscum; species Viscum album. The sequence goes on from OY728125.1 coordinate 581,026,087, forward strand.
GCAGTTCAAGGTTAGTGGGGAGCGCCTTGGTGTCATGGAAGGCCCACTATACTCAATAGAGGAAGAGTTCTCCAGTAGTCGTGGAATCGATAATGTGAATAAAAATCCTGGTTGAGCTAATTCATTAACTTTTGTGTTTTCCTCATGATTGTGATGGATTACTTGATAACATAGGTATATGTATGGGCATCTACCTAAGTGGGGTTATCTGTTGATTTCATACTTTTTGGTTTATCCTTGTTGTATTTTGTGAGTCCTTGAGGGGCTCGGGGTCCCTACTGAGTATCGTTATGCTCACCCCTGCACGGGTTATGCCCGCACCTTGTTGTGTTGGATGCAGATGACGGACAACGCTGACTAAGGCTGAGAGTACTAGGACTAGATGGTACCTGGAGGTGGACCATACAATGAGTCGTTACATGGAGGAGACTAACAGACGTGGAGTGTTTAGGAGGCTATATGTACCCACCCTTCAGGGAGGAATCCCAGAGGATGACCCAACATCTGTTTTATTCTTTCTTCAGCTGTACTTGTACTTCAAATTCCTTGTACTTTACCGTTGGGCTTGTATTTTCATACCCTTTTACTTTTCAGCACTCTTTTGTTATAAAGTTTACTTAGTGTTTTGTATCCAGCTGCGTGCTCTATTTTGTGCATTTATAGGTTATAAAATCAATTCCTTTCCAGATTTAGGGAATTACGGCTTTTGTTCTAGTGGCCAGCTCCTTGCCTATGGAAGGCGGGCATGGGGTAGTCACGACACTGGCCCCGGGGGATGGGTTGTGACAAATTGGTATCAGAGGATTCGGTTCTACCGTAGAACTTAGGAATCTTATATTTCTTTAATATGAAGCAATATTGTTAAGAGAAGTGAGTCTTGTTCTCAGTTCAGGGAGTCCAGTGTTGGTGCGATGGCCGACGTATCCATACACTAGGACCCTGACTTCTGATTTCCAACTCAGTACACGAAAACACTGATTGCGTGTGTGTTTTAAAAAGTTTTTCATTAAGTCATCTCAATTAGGTTAGGTCACCAGGTATAATCTTTTCACTGTGTCACGTCTTTTTCTTTCCGGATGCCTCCCTGCAGACAACCAGCTTGACTCCCAAGAGTTGTACGCATAGATAGCCCACCGAGCGATAAGGCCTCGTTGCAGGGTCCTCTTCCATTGGAAGCACTAGTGGTACCACTTCCCATTGGGCCACCGATGCCACTAGACCTTGTAACAGACGATGCACACCACTTGATCACGTTGCAGGAGTTCCATCACCAGAGGCCACTCAGGTTCAGGGGAGAGACGGACCCACAAGCGGCTGAGGATTGGATGGATGTTGTGGTGAGAGTTTTCCGACTAGTAGGGACACCAGCCGACCTCATGGTGATTCTTGCTTCCAGCCTTCTACAGGCAGCAGTAGGAAGATGGTGGAGCTTGATGCTCTATGTTCACGATGAGATGACGATTTTTTGGGCAGACTTTGAGAGCCTATTTCGGGCAGAGTTTGTCCCAGCGACTCTTCACGGAGTGTGCATATAGGAGCTACTTCATCTGCTGTAGGGCAGCATGACTGTAGCTCAGTACTTATCAAGGTTCACAGAACTCTCATGCTACTCCACTGATATGGTGAGGGACCCATTATTTAGGGCTCGGACCTTCGATAAAGGGCTCATACGGGAGATCAGAGCTCTGATGATCTCACTCAGCATCCCAATGCAGGCGGGGGTGATAGAGAGAGCGCTCATTGTGGAGATTTTACTTGCTAAGCAGTCTCCAGTAGCGAGATCCACCACCAGTTGACATGGAGAAAAGTCTTCTGCAGCTGTCAACAGATAGATGTCACAGATGTCCTAGAGGTCCAGTCCACAGGTGAACGATCACTTGACTCTGGATCGGTTGTGCGGGGCACTTGGAGTAGAGACATGCATGCTAGGAGTGGCAGTGTTTCACATGTAGTGGGTATAGTCACATGGATCGTGACTGTCCGACCCGCCATTCAGATGATCAGCAGACGGTCGAAGGACTGCCCAGGTAGAGATAGAAATTTGATCACGGCGGTCTGTAGGGAGTAGGCAGACATGGAAGAGGAGCTGGTCGTGCAACTGGCGGTGGATGACCTTTTGAGGTGTTACCGCCACCACCACTAGGATGTCCACCCTGACCCTAGGGATCATGAGGATATGTGAGAGCTCAACTCCAGGAAGCTGAGGAATATGATCATGGTGCTCTGGAGATGATACGAGGTACAATCTGTGTCTATTCCACCTTAGATACAGTTCTTATAGACATAGGTTCCAGTCACTCCTTCATTTCCACTACCCTTGTTTAGAGATCGGAGATTCTGATAGAGTCGTTGGCTCAACCCTTACGGCTAGAGACTCCTATGAGAGCGGAATCAAAAATTACGCATTGGTGCCAGTAGTGTGAGCTTACTATAGGAGGCGATAGCTTCATATGGGATCTCTTAGTAGTGACGTCGAGGCCTTACGTCATCATCTTTTTTATGGACTGGTTATCTATAATATATGCTCATATAGACTATATTTGGCACAAAGTATGGTGTGTCTGCACGGATGGGACCAGGTTTACCTTCATCGGTGAGAAATGAGCCTTTGCAGCATAGGATGGACTTTCCCGGATGAGAGTGCATCCCATCACTCATAAGTTGGCTGCCCTTACCCTTAGAGTAGTTTATTTGGCGATTCCGAGCTATCCTACAGTGGTGGAATAGTACACAGATGTTTTCCCTGATGATGTCCTAGGTGTACCTCCTCATAGAGAGGTGGACTTTTATATTGACTTATACCCTGGGATGGAACCAATATCTACACCAACCTATTAGATGGCTCTCGTGGAGCTTCACGAGCTACTGGTACAGCTAGAGGACTTTCAGGGAAAGGGATTCATCCAGCCCAGTGTTTCTCCCTGGGTAGCCCCAATTCTGTTCGCCAAGAAGGTGGATGGGATCTTGAGGCTTTGTGTTGACTATCGCTACCTGAACCAGGTGACCATGATGAACAAGTACCCACTCTAGAGGATTGATGATCTCTTTGAACAGTTGAAGGAAGCACGGTGGTTCTCGAAGGTAGACCTCAGATAAGGATATCACCAGCTCAGAGTTCGAGATGAGGATGTGCAGAAAATGGCCTTCAGATGTGAGTACGACCACTACGAGTTCTTGGTTATTCCTTTCGGCGTAACCAAAGCTCCAGCAGTGTTCATGGGACTAATGAACATGATTTTCCAGCCATAACTCGATCGCTTTGTCGTAGTCTTCATCGATGACATTCTGATCTACTCGACTACTGAGGAGGAGTATGCCTACCATTTGTGGGTAGTACTGGACACACTCCGAGGGCACCAGCTTTATGGTAAGCTCTCAACATACAAGTTATGGATCCGAGAGGTTCACTTTCTAGGCCATGTCATCTCAGAGGCTAGATTTTCAGTAGATCCAGTGATGATTCAAGTGGTAATTTTTTGGGAGCCACCCAGGAGTGTGATGGAAGTATGGAGTTTCCTAGGTTTGGTCGGATACTACCAGAGATTTGTGAAAAATTTCTCAAGAGTTTCATCACTACTATCAACATTGACAAAGACAGGGCAACCATTCATGTGGTCAGAGAGATGAAAGTAGATATTTCAGGAGTTGAGGTAGAGGCTGACTAGTTCCCTCATCTTGAGGCTTCCAGAGGAAGGCGTAGGGTATGTAGTCTACTACGATGCATCAAGGACCAGACTCAGATGTGTCCTGATGCAGGAGCGAGTAGTGATCATTTATGGTTCTCAGAAGTTAAGATAGCATGAGAAGAACTACGCTACCCATGACCTGGAGTTAGTAGTAGTGGTCTTTGCCTTGAAGATGTGGTGACACTATCTGATGGGAGAATGTTTTACCATGTACTCTGATCACAAGAGTCTCAGGTATATCTTCTCCCAGAATAAAATGAACCTGAGACATCGACTTTGGCTTGAGTTACTCCATGACTATGACTTCTAGATAGTCTATACTCCTAGGAAGGGGAACGTTGTTGCAGATGCACTCAGTAGGTGATCTGGTATACAGTTGCTAGGAGAGGTGATAGAGTAGCTGGATGCTATACAGATATCGTTTGTGGATAGAGATAAAGAAGCCTTCCTTGAGTCTCTTACATTCACTCCCCCACTTCGTCAGCAAGTCCGGGAGGCGCAACATGGGGATGCTGACTATGAGACACGACATTCTCTGCTATCCATAGGGCATGCATATAATGGATTTTCTGATGGTGGGGAGCATGTCATCCTCTTTAAAGGACGTACTGTGGTACCAGGTTCACATCAAGAAAAAGTGTTGAGGGAATTCCACACATACCCTCTCGTGGTGAATATAAGAGTGGATAAGATGTATGAGGACCTCCGATGACAGAACTGGTGGTCGGGAATGAAGAAAGTAGTTGTAGAGTTTGTCTCTCGATGCCTCACTTGTCAGCAAGTGAAGGTGGAGCATTAGGTACCAGCCTTCTTGGTTCAGCATTTAGAGGTCCCAGAGTAGAAGTGGGATGGGATATCCATGGATTTCATGGAAGGAATTCTACATACATCTAGAGTTCATGACTTGATCTGGGTTATCGTCGAACAAATCACCAAGTCGGACCACTTTTTACCGATCAGAGAGCAGGGTTTAGTAGAGAGCTTGGGATGCCTCTATGTGCGGGAGATTGTGCGGATACATGGAGTACCTTCGACGATTGTATCCGATCGTGACACAAAATTTACTTCCCGACTATGGAAGGGGTTGCATGAAGCTTTCGGGATGCAGCTTCATTTGAGAACTGCCTTCCATCCTCAGATGGATGGCTAGATTGAGCAGACCATTCAGACCCTCAAGGACATGTTGTGTGCTTGTGTTCTTGACATCAGTCACATTTAGGAGGATCACTTTCCATTGGTGGAGTTTTCATACAACAACAAATGTCACTCCACCATTGTGATGGAACCTTTTTAGGAGTTGTATAGGCGACCTTGCATGTCACCTTTGTGTTGGACTGACCGAGGGGAGTCAGCAGTAGTGGGACCAAAGATTGTAAGGGCTACCACGGAGAAGGTGCAGATCATCTAGGAGCAGATGAAGACTACACCGAGCTGGAATAAGTCATATGCTGACAAGAGATGGAGACCTCTGGAGTTCGAGGATGGCGCCCACGTCTTTCTACGGGTCTCACCCCGATGAGGTCTACAGAGATTTGGCAGAGGCGGCAAGTTATCTCCGAGATTCATCGGACCTTTTCAGGTCCTCAGCAAAGTTAGCGAGGTGGAATACCACTTAGCTCTTCCACCTCAATTGCAACGGGTTCATGACGTCTTCCATGTATCTCAGTTGAGGAGATACATGCATGAACCTTCTCACATCATCATCCATGGATAGTTGGATATCGACAATGGGGTAACTTTTATGGAGTTTCCAGTTGAGATTGAAGATCTACAAGAGTGGCTCCTTCATGGATGGTTGATACCTCTGGTGCACATTCATTGGAAGTGATGTAAACTGTTGTTGAAGACAGTAAAAGTTTAATATTTATATTCCTACAAACAACAGTATATGTGGAAAGTAGGTTTGAACCCAAGGGAAGGCTATTTCGACCACTAGTCTTCTGAAAAAACTAAATATCCCACTCTTGACAGCAGTGGGATAGATTTTCAATTTTTTTAATTTTTTTATATTGTGCACTAAATGCAACACTACATCCTTTTTGAGTTTTTGTTCTAAACTAATATAAAACAAGAAACAGACTAAGAACAGAAAGAAACAAAGATATAAATGCTGAAAAGTGAACAATCAAGTAAAATTCTCGGGGAAAACATCAACTCTATTGGTTTTGAAAATATTCCTTCTCACAAAAGTGACTACAACTAATACCACTAAAAAGGAGTGATTTATTTCCCTCACTAAGAGATAAATCACTCAAGCTAACCAATTTTAGAGTTTTCCACGCTTAGATTCACCAACTTCAAAATTATGGTTTGAAAATATTATATAACAAACTCGTTGTTTGTTCTCTAGTATTAAAGTTCAATTCAATTGATTAAGAAAATTAATCCACATTCAGACTCATCGTATGAATATAGAAGTAAAATATTAAGTAAAGGTGATATGTTGCAATTGAATGTAATCAGAACTTACCTCGCCGATCAATCACAATCACATTAATAATGATAGTCAGAAGAGATAAAGACGATAACCAGTAGACTTGATTTTTAACCCGAACTAGAAGTATTTAGCCTAAAATTGCTTCTATTACATATTCTAAATACATTATATTACAGAGGAAGAGAATTAAAAGAGAATAAAGGAAGAAAATTGCCTTTTCCTGCATCAATTACTATTGCTCTTGGCCCTCAGAACTCCGAAGAGTGGCTCTCCGAGAAGTACTACAGGTTCTCTGCTCTGCTTCGATGTGTTCTTCGAATGACTGAGCGTCTCCTCTATGCTCTCTAGTTGTGTTTTTTTTCAAGTGAATGAGAGTCCTCCTACTAAATTCTTTTGCTTGCTCGGTTTTATATACTCCATCATATGCTGGTTGTCACCGACCAATTCAATTGACTTCAAAAGTCCCTCAGTTGTGCACCACACACGTGCGTTCTTTCCCGACAAGCACATCGCACTAGAAATTCCCACGTAACTAACTCCCGATGAGTTGGTTAGATGAATATGGATGTATACCCGTCTCTTGGATGTACCTGCAAAAGTAAAACATACAGAACCTTAAAAAAATGAGAAGGAAATAAATATCTAGGGTCATTAGTTAATTAAATATGTTAAAAGATTTGTTTATAAAGTTAATAATTCTTATTAACTAAAGTTATCAATGTTAATTAAAAAGTTTATTATTATTTATAAATTAAATTATTTACTAATTTATTTTAATTAGATTAGTTTATTTAAATTCGAAAAAAATTATTATTAAATATTTAATTTTACTGACAAATAAATTTTGTGTATGCCACATCAAATTAATTTAAATTTAATTTAGATATTATTATTAATTAGTTTAGTTTAATTAATGTTTTATTAAAGTCAATTAAATTATTAATTCTGGTTTATAATTTAATTATTTTATATTGGTTCTTTATTTATAATTGGTAGTATTCTATATTTTAATTTAGTTATTTTTAATTTAGGTTTTTTTAATTTTGTATTTCTTAAATTAGTTTTTTTAGTTTGTTTTCTTTTTTTTAATTCATTAATCCTCCCCCAACCCAGCGCAAAGCAGGGATGATTTCTTCTCCAAACCGCGGTGGAGCACAATAGGGGAAGGAGGGTTCAGTTTCTTCTCCTGGATTGTAGTGTGTCCTGCAGAACACATCTACACTAGGTTAGATGATCTCCAGTAGACGACATCGGCTCAGCTTCTCCTCAGGCGACGACGCAGTGTCTCCTGGTTCCTCCTCCCAGCTGTGGCACTGATCGAGTCCAACGGACTCCCCTCTAAAGAAGCAGGTTAGTTCTTAAAACAGTAGCCTAGTGCTTGCCTCAGATGGGATTTGAGACCAAAGTAGTGGCAGATCAGAATTTAAGATGGCGCAACCAAGTCTCGGCTAGCTTTGATCAGCTCTAAGCATCTTGCACATCCCTCCTTGGTTCGTAAAGCAAAAAAATCCAGGCAGCAGGTGATTATGATTTGTAACTGATTTGTGGATTTTAAATGGTACTGGATTTTTTTTGTTTGATGTTGTTGTGGATTTGAGGTAGATAATATGTGGGTTGCAACAGTGTGAGTTCTTGAGGCTGGGAAGAAGCTTTGGTAGTGGTACAGAAGGGATCGTGAAGTGAGGATGGAGGCAAATAAATGGAAAGACACCGGTGGTGTCATAGTTACTATGAAACCATGAAGGAAACGGTGTGTGGTAGAGAAGTTACGGTGGTAGGGGATGTAAGAAACAAGGAAAACAGTACCAGGAAACGGTGAGACCGTATGGAGGATCACGAAGGGATAGTAATGAATCCAGTATGTGGTTAAATAGTGAGAAAGAAAAATAGATCTGTGGGAAAAGTTACAGTGAGACCGTATGGATATGGTACATCCGTGACAAAGGGTTACGGTACCAAGAGAGTGAGACACTGTAAGGGGGTGTTACGGTGAGACAGTAAAAGAGATTGATGGTGGCACCGTGAGTTAGGTTATGGTGAGACTGTAAATGGAAGAAATGGTGCATGGAGACACCGTGAACGTGACCAGGATGAAACCGTTTACCTGTAAGATAATCATAGTAAATAAAATAAGTTAAAACTTAAATTAAAAATGAACAAAATAATTAATAACAACTAAATATTAATTAAAAAAATGAAAATTTAAATAAACTTATAAACATAAATTAAATTATTAATAAATTCAATTAGAAAAATTTAAATTGCTACAAAATTAAAACTAAAATTTAAAAAGCATCTAACTAATCAAAGATTAAAGTAAAATTAAAAATTTATATAACAAAGTAAAATTATTTAAATTAGTTACTATATCAAATTAAATTAATTTAAGGTAGAAATATAATTATTATATTACTAAACCATTATGTTAATTAATGAAATTTAAATAAAAGACTAAATAATACTAAAATAAGTTTATAATAATATTTTTTAATTAATGAATTATTAAAAAAATATCTATTAATAAGGTTTTATTATTTAATTTTTCATACATGCAATGTTATACTAAGAGTACATTATTTATGTTCAAAATTAGACTTAATTAATTTAGTATTTTTATATTATAATTTGAGAAGACAAAAACACCAATACTAAATAAATAAAATTTAGACTATTAAATAAAGTAAAACATAAATTAACTAATTTAAAGAATAAAACACACGATTAATTATAAAAATTGATAAATTCATAAATTTATTTATAAAAAAAAAGGGTTAATATATAGTATAAATTACAAAAATAACCAATTAAAACATTAAAAATTAATTAAATTGATGTGGAAAAACATGTTTTTTTAAGGCCACATCAATTTCCCCCACACTTAAGCATTGTTTGTCCTCAAAAAATCCCATGTTTTATTATCATTGAGAAATAGATAAATGTATTTATTAAATTTCTCAAATTGTAACATGTCAAAAATTTCAAAAGAGGACTTAAAAAACAAGTCAATAGGCTTTTAGAAAATAAATTTCTCTTATGATCCTTTCCTAGAACAAATTATCACTTGTAGTCTAGAAAACTATGAATCAAAAAGCAATGAAAGTGTCATGACTCATATGTGATACTACTTAGTGACTAAAATCAATATAGGCCCAAGTCCAAAGTCCAAGAGCGACCAGAGGTAAAATTTATGTGGAATTAAGAACCTAACAGTAAGAACTTTACACTTTGACTCATCACATATGTTCCAAATTTTTTTTGTGAATCAAATCAATGAAACAACCTAAATGACTCACATATAAACCAGTTTACCCCTTCTTCATTTGGATTTCATCATTCCCCTCACCTTAATGAACTCATTTTTGACCCCAGACACTTTATTTATTTTTCCCAAGCCATGTATCATGTGCTAAGCACTATGAAATTCACTTATTCGAGGTGAACAAAGGGCTTATAGTAAATAGAAACACAATCAGTATCTAGGGTCTGAGAGACTCAACGTGGGATCCCAGATTCCCAAATTACTCAAGTTTCAAAAGATTTATAAAAAAACCATTTACATTGGCTCATTACAACAATTACTTTTAATAATTAAAACAAAATGAATGTGACCCCTAGAATCAGAAACAAACTTCCAGTTCCAAGGGTTATGACCATAGCTCCACAAACATGTAACCCATATCACTTTCAGAAATAGTTCCTAAACTAAATATCAATTAATTAACTAAGTAATATCACTCAGAAATCATCTATTATCATTAATTTCAGGCTCTAATCAGTTCTTACTACCGGCAACGAACTTGTCCTAATGCAAGACCCAATTGAGTATAGTGTAAATCCAAGAATTATTCAAAATTATTGAAGTATTTTAACCATTTTTTACAAGAAATTTGAAGTTGTAGTGGGAATTTATGGGCTTACAATTAAGTACAGTTTAGCACAGTCAAGAATTGACCCCCTCCCCCACACATAAAACCCAACTTTGTCCCCAAATTTCACTTCCAAAGTGGAGAAGAACAATTTGACAATTAAGGTTCAAAACAGATTTTCAATTAAGTAGATTGATGAAATGTTTAAAGGGTCTCATTGAAGTTCAAAAATGTTGTTTTCCACAATAAATAAATAATCAGTAGGTTTATATCCAAACACACACATTAAAGTGACATGGATTTTCAATATAGCTCAAAAGTAGCATATAAGGTGTGGGTACACAATTAATTGGGTGTAAGCATGTTTAGAAAAATTTATTCCGTCAGATATTCAATAAAATGGAAAAAGTACAAGATAAACACCACAACATTAATCAGATTTAAAAGACCAGCAGTATGTACTCCCCCACACTTTGTTTCTACAGTTAATGGGTTTTAAAACCAATGAATTTAAGCTTATAAAAATGAAGTACGTGCATAATTTTTTTAATTAAACTTAGTGACATGCAACAAAAGTTTTTTATATATGCAAAATATGCCGCATATTTTCAACAAAAATGTAGCTTAATTTTTAAACAAGCAGAATTTTTAGTTCAGTAGAAACACTAACAGTAGAAGTTTATTAGCATAAAATAGCTGAAATAGATGAAAAAAGTTGAAGTACTTCCCTGGATAAATTTTTGTCCAGAGATGATCATGGGAATTCAACTCCATTATCACACATCAGCATCATCCTAAAAACACAAAACATGAAAACCAGGAACACAAATCCAACAGAGACATAACATATAGTTGGCAGGAAAGCTTCACATTTTTCATCACAAAACAGTACAAAAAAGTAAACAAAGGAGTATGGGTTGACTCCCATGAAGCACTAATTTTAAAAACTTTAGTTAGACTCTATTTAATTAAAAAAAATTCTTTATTAACATAAAAAAGTCTATGGGTTCCCTCCCATGCTGTGCAAGGATTAAAGTCCCCAGCTGGACTTCATTCAAGAACAATTTTCAAGCATTGTGAAGGCAGCCAAGCCATTTGGTTGTCCCTTAAAATAAAGTTTCTGTCTCTGCCAATTAACTAACATGGGTTTTTTCTATTCACCTACAATTTCAATAGCTCCATTCTTCAAAACTCTCACTACAGTAAAAGGTCCATACCACTTGGACTTCCGCTTTCCAAGAAAGAGTTTGAGTGTATAATTAAAAATAAGGACCTTCTGTCCAGGTTTGAATTCCTCATTTCAAATGATAGAATCATGAAAGATTTTAGACCTCTCTTTATAAATTATTTAATTATCATAACTCTCTCTCCTAATCTCATCAAGTTCACTCAGCTCAAGTAACCTCCTCTCACCAGAACTCTTAGAATCAAAGTTCATAGCCTTAACTGCCCAATAATACTTATAATGCAACTCCACAGGTAAATGACAACATTTCCCAAACAACAGCCTATAAGGTGACATACCTATTGGGGTCTTTAAAGCAGTTCTCTATGCCCATAAAGCTTAATCCAACTTAAGAGACCAGTCCTTCCTAGATTTTGAAACAGTTTTCTAAAGAACTTGTTTTAGTTCCTTGTTTGAAATTTTCACTTGTCCACTAGACTATGGATGATAAGGAGTACCAGTTTTATAAACGCACATATATTTCTACATCAAATCTTTAAACTTATAGTTATTCAAGTGTGTTCTATTATAAATGATAAAATCTCTTGGGACTCGAAATCTTGTAAAGATATTATTCTTGACAAATTCTATTACAGAATTGGCCTGATTGTTGGGCAGTGCAACTACCTAAACCCACTTTGAAACATAGTCAACAACAATAAGAATATACTCATTCACATGAGATGATGGAAATGGACCGATGAAATCTAAACCCCAAACATCAGAAATCTAAACTTCTAGAATTCCTTTTTGGGGTAACTCCTGCTTCCTACCAACATTAACTAGCCTGTGGCACCTATTAGAACCAACCACAAAGCTCTTAGAATCCTTATAAGGAGTAGGCCAATAGTAACCAAATTGAAGGACTTTTTGAGCGGTTTTTTTCACCACCATGGTGACCTCCCCAAGTCGGGGAATGACAAAATTCCAATACATGCAACATATCTTCCTTAGGCACACACCTCCAAAGAATACCATCAGTACATATCCTAAACAACAAAGGAGAATCCCAAAGGTAGTATTTGAGTTCATAAATGAATTTCTTTCCTTGGTTATTGGACAGATTTTCGGGAAAAACACCAGCTACAAGGTAGTTGGAAAAATATGCAAACCATTCAGATTGATTGATTGACACAGTAAGCAGCTTTTCATCAGGAAAGGAATAATTTATCTCCGTAGAATTTTTAGATTCAGATTGAGTAAGAGGAATCCAAGAAAGGTGTCCAACAACTAAATTTTTAGCTCCATGTTTATCCTTAATCTCTAAATTAAATTATTGTAACAATAGAATCCATCTAATCAGCCTAGGCTTAGTTTCCTTTTTATATAGCAAGTACTTTGAAGCTAAATGATCAGTGAAAATGATGACTTTTGAACCTAACAAGTACTATCTAAACTTCTCTAGAGAAAACACAACAACTAATAATTCTTTCTCAGTGGTGGTATAATTATTTTGGGAATCATATAGCAGTCTACTAGCATAATACATGACATGTAACTTCCTATACCTCCTATGTACAAAGACAACTCCTACAACCATGTCACTATCATCACACGTAAGTTCAAAAGGCAGCTTCCAGTCAGGTGAAGTGATGATAGGATATATAGTGACTTTCTATTTAAGCAGATTAAATGATTTCAAACTGTTTTCATCAAAATTGAAAGGTGAATCCTTGACCATCAAGGAACAGAAGGGCCTAGTTATTTTAGAAAAATCTTTTATGAATCTCTGGTAGAAATCGGCATGCCCTATAAAACTTCTAACACCCTTTACATTAACAGGAGGAGGCGGTTTTTAAATAACATCAATCTTAGCATCATCAACTTCTAGACCTCTTTTAGACACATTATGACCAAGAACAATACCTTCTGTAACCATGAACTAAAATTTCTCCCAATTAAGAACAAGGTTGGTTTCAATGCATCCCTACAAGACTATTTCAAGATTTCCAAGACAAGTATCAAAAGTACTACCCACAATGGAAAAGTCATCCATGAAAACTTCAATAATTCTCCTATTCATATCAGAAATGATAGCCATCATACACCTTTTAAAGGTGGATAGAGCTCCACACAACCCAAAGGGAATCTGACAGTAAGAAAATGTTCCAAAGGGGCATGTGAATATGGTATTCTATTGATCATCTGGATCAACAAGAATCTGGTTGTAACTAGAATACCCATCAATAAAACAGAAAAATTCATTTATAGCAAGCCTCTCAAGCATTTGATCCAAGAAGGGCATTGTAAAATGGTCCTTCCTAGTGGATACATTAAGCCTATAATAATCAATAAAGACTCTCTATTTGGTGGCTTTCCTAACTTGGACTTATTCATTATTCTCATTTTTAACTACAGTGAAACCTCCCTTCTTAGGGACAACCTAGACAGGGTTGACCCTAGCACTATCAAAAATATGATAAATCATTCCAGTGTCTAGCTGTTTGATAACTTCCTCTCTCACAACTTCTTTAATATACGGATTTAATCTTCTTTGACATTCGACCCTAGGCTTATGGTCAGGCTCTATAGGAATCTTGTGCATACAAAATGAGGGACTAATACCCTTGATATCAGCTATTTTCCAGCCTATGGAAGATTTAAATTTCTTTAACACATTAAACAGTCTTTCCTATTGGTTTTTATTCAGTTCAGCAGAAATTATTATAGGCACAGTGGAGTTCTCACCCATAAATGAATATTTAAGATGAGCAAGGATGGGTTTCAGTTCAATATCTAGTGGTTCTACACTCAAAGGAAGACTCTTAGGCCTGGGAGGTCCAAGATCTTCAACATATATCTTGTAAGGAGTATTGAAAGATGAAAGATTTTCAATTTCATGCTCAGATTCAGAGATAACAATTCCACTGTCTAGCGTGGGCAGTATGCTGTCCAGACATTCCATATATGAATTCATCATCTCAATGAAAGAAGAATCATAAAGTTGTCTCAAAATTTCTTCCTCATCAATATCAATGTTCTTAGAAGTGTCGGGGCTAACAGAAACACCCTCATATTCACTTTGAAAGCTCCTAAATTCAGAAACAGAGTACTCTCCTACAGCAGAAGCTGGACAGTTGTCCAGATCTGAAAGATTTTCCAGATTGGTTGTCACAACAAAATTTTCAACTTCTAAAACAGATTCAATAGGATTTTAAGCTTCATAAATTTTTTCTTCAAAAGAGTATTGTTTTTCAGATACTTCAATGAGTTCAAGTTGATCTTCATAAGGACATCCAGCATCAAGGAACTCTATTTTTAGCAGTTTTCAGAATAAGTTGGTTCCTTAATATTTTTAAAAACATTGAACTCTTATTCTTGTTCACTAATTTTGAAAGTTAATTATCCCTTAGAGACATCTATAACAGCACCACCTATGGCCAATAAGGGCCTACCCAAGATTATATGTACCTCTTTGTCACACTCTATATCTAAGATAAGAAAGTCATTAGGTAGAAACAATTTCCCAACCCCAACTATTAAGTCATATACCCTACCCACATGATAAGTGAAAGAACTATCAGCTAATTGTAGTATGACTATGGTGGGTTGAAGTTCACCCAAACAAAACTGTTGAAATAGTGAGTATGGGAGAAGATTAATTCTAGAACCTAAATCACAAAAACAGTTGAGTAGATCAGAGTTTCCTAGTGTGCAAGGTTATGAAAAAACTACCAGGGTATTTCAGTTTAGGAGGTATTTTCTTTTGAAGTACATCACTGCACTCTTCAGTGAGGCTGTAAGTAGAAAATTCTTCTAGAGTTTTTTTTGTTAGAAACAATTTTTTTAAGGATTTCAGATAATATGGGATTTCAATTAAGTCTTGGATAAATGGGATGTTTACTTGTAGTTTATAAAGGAGACCAAGGAACTGAAGAAGCTCATCCCTGGTGTTACATTGAGGTTTCATCTTCTCAGGGAAATGGATGGGTGGGGAAATTTTTTTTAGAACAGTAGTCATATCCCTCACCTCTTCCTCAACTTTTCCTTTACCTTTATTATTTTGATTTTTAGATGAAGTTTCAGATTGAATTTCAAGTGATAAGTTCAAATTTTGATCATTTTCATTACTTTTCCGTGAATTTCCAGCATGTGTGAAAAGTAGATTTTAATTTCTAGATTGAAGTAGAATTTCACTTTGGGCATTTTCATTTTTTTTCAGCAACAGTTTGAGTATTAAGTCCACTCTTAGTTACAATTGCCTTGGAATTCTCCCTAAGGTTAATTTTAGTGGTACTATGAAGTCTACCTTTTTTCCTAGATGAAAAATCTCTAGCAAGTTGGCCTAACTGTGTTTCCATGTTTTGCATTCTAACATCAGTTTCCATTTTATCAGACTCATTTTGATTTTGATGCTTGGTTATTTGATTCAAGATTAGATCAAGCTTAGAAGACATGTGACTATCATTGTTTCCTTGTTTATTTGAAGACTCACCACTCTGTTGATTTTTAATGTTTGTTCTTGGTTAATTATAGTAATTAGGGGCAGTGGATTGTGTAATTAAGCCTTGATCTTTCCAAGACATATTTGGATGGTTACTATAGCTTTGGTTGTAATTGTTTGAAAAAGGATCTTCTTTAGGAGGCATTCTAGGACCATAGTTAATAAAGTTTTAATTTTCTTGTTGTTGGGCTAGAATATAAAAGTTAGGAACAAAAATTAGTATACCCAAAGATACCACACTGGACACACTATTCCATTAAATATTGGTTGCTATTTTGACATCCAAGTTGATTAATGGTTTGTTTAGAATTCTGGTTTATTAAATATTGAAGTTGGTTGGTGATTTCAGCCAGTTGAGCTTGAGTTTCATTCATTGAACCAGTGATTGAATTGAAATTTCTATTGACTCTTTTTCTTCATGAATTTTTGTGTTGTGAATTCAGTTCAAGATTATTAAAGATCTGTCTAAGTTATTCATCATTTTATCATTGTAATTACCCCCAGCAGCTTTGTCAACTAGATTCTATCCTAAGGAGGACAACCCTTAATAGAAAGTATCCATGAGGATATGATATGTGAGTTGATGATGAGGACACTTCTTAATAAGTTCCCTAAATCTATCCCAAGATTCATGAAAAGATTCTCTATCCTCTTGGTAAAAACTAGTTATCTTAGTTCTCAGTTATCCTTTTAATCTTTGGGGATAAAATTTCATAATGAATGAGTTGTAAACTTGATCACAATTCTCAAATATTATTTCATCTAAAATGAAAAACCAATTCCTTTCATTCCCTTTAAGGAAAAAGGGAAAAAATCTCATCCTTAGTTCATTTTTAGTGAGTTCTAATAAAGGAAGTTGTTGTGTAGTGTTATAGAAATCTCTAATGAAGGCTAAAGAGTCCTCATTAGAGAGCCCATTGAATGTAGGCATTAGTGAAATGTGAGATTATTTTAGCTCAAATTTTATGGCCATTGGTCTTAATCTGATGGATGATGGGTTTCTTGAAACTTGTGGGAGTTGGAACTCCCTCATCCTAGGCCTTTCATGCTCGTCTAAGAGTTTTGGATGGTTATTTTGAATTCTAGAATGCTCAAGAAATCTATTATCTAAGTTTTCCATTTCAAATTTGTTCTTATTTCTTAGAGCAGGGAGATGTTTATCAATTTCAAGGTTCAGTGGCTCTAATATAATAGTATAGTTTCTTGTGCTCATGCAAATAAGAATAACAGATGCTACTTAACAATAACAATTCAGCAAGAAGTAACTTTTTTTATAGTTTTCAAATTTATCAATTTTTCAAAATTTTTTTATAAATGTGTTTTTTTAAATGTTGTTTTAAGAAATGACTCATGCCTTTTCTGGGGATGGCACAAAAAACTTGACCTAAACTGTAGTTGAAGCCGGTTAAAGTTTAATATTTATATTCCTACTAACTACAGTATATGTGGCAAGCAGGGTCGAACCAAAGGGAAGGCTATTTTGAACACTAGTCTTCTATAAAAACTAAAGATCCCACTGTTGATAGCAGTGGAATGGATTTTAATATTTATATTCCTACTAACTATAGTATATGTGGAAAGCAGGGTCGAACCCAAGGGAAGACTATTTTGACCACTAGTCTTCTAAAAAAACTAATGATCCCACTGTTGACAACAGTGGAATAGATTTTCAATTTTTTTAATTTTTTTTATTGTGAACTAAATGAAACACTACAGTCTTTTTGAGTGTTTGTTATAAACTAAAATAAAACAAGAAACAAAATAAGAATAAAAAGAAACAGAGATATAAATGCTGAAAAGTGAACAATCAAGTAAAATGGGTGGGGAAAACATCAACACTATTGGTTTTGAAAATATTAATTCTCACAAAAGATATTACAACTAATACCACTGAAAAGGAGTGATTTATTTCCCTCCCCAGGAGATAAATCAATCAAGATGACCAATTTTGGAGTTCACAACCCTTAGATTAACCAACATGGAAATTTTGGATTGAAAAGATTACAGAACAAACTCGCCCTTTGTTCTGTAGTCTTAAAGTTCAATTCAATTGATTAAGAAAATTAATCCACATTCAAACTCACCGTATAAAAATAGAATTGCAAGATTAAGTGAAGGTGATACGTTGCAATTGAATGTAATCAGAACTAATATCACTGATCAATCCCAATCACATTAAAAATGTTAGTGAGAAGAGATAAAGACGATAATCAGAAGAATCAATTTTTACCCAGAACTGGAAGTATTTAGCCTAACATTGCTTCAATTATGTATTCTAAAAACATTAAATTATAGAGGAAGAGAATTAAAAGAGAATAGAGGAAGAAAAATCCCTCTTCCTGCATCAATTAATACTGCTCATGGCCCTCTGAACTCCAAAGAGTGGCTCTCTGAGAAGTACTCTATGTTCTCTGCTATTCTTTAACGTGTTCGTCGAATGACTGAGCGTCTCTGCTCTGCCCTCCAGTGGAGTGTTTTTTCAAGTGAATGAGAGTCCTCCTACAAAATTCTGATCCTTGCTCTATTTTATATCCTCCGTCATCTGATGCTTGTCACCGACCAATTCAACCTACTTCAAAAGTCTCTCAGTTGTGCACCGCACATGTGTGTTCTTTCCCAACAGGCACGTCGTGCTAGAAATTCCCTCGTAACTAACTCCCAATGAGTTTTTTAGATGAATATGGACGTATACCCGTCTCTTGGATGTACCTACAAAAGAAAAACACACAGAACATTAGAAAAACAAGAAGGAAATAAATATCTAAGGTCATTAGTTAATTAAATATGTTAAAAGAATTATTTATAAAGTTAACAATTCTTATTAACTAAAGTTATCAATGTTAATTAAAATGTTTATTATTATTTATAAATTAAAGTATTTACTAATTTATGTTAATTAGATTGGTTTATTTAAGTTCGGAATAAATTATTATTAAATATTTAATTTTACTAACAAATAATGTGTTAGTATGCCACAATAAAGTAATTTAAATTTAATTTAGATTTTCTTATTAATTAGTTTAGTTTAATTAAAGTTTTTTTAAAAGTAATTAAATTATTAATCCTAATTTATAAGTTAATTATTTTATATTGTTTATTTATTTATAATTGGTATTGTTCTATATTTTAATTTAGTTATTTCTAATTTAGGTTTTTTTTAATTTAGTTTTTCTTAAATTAGTTTTTTTTAGTTTTTTTCCTTATTTTTTAATTCATTAATCCTCCCCCAACCTGGTGAAAACCAGGGATGATTTATTCTCTAAACCACGGTGGCACACAACAGGGGAAGTAGGGTTCAGTTTCTTCTCCAAGATTGCAGCATGACCCGCAGAGCTCATCAACACCAGCTCGGACGATCTCCAGCAGATGGCATCGGCTCAGCTTCTCCTCAGGCGATGGCACGACGTCTCTTGGTTCCTCCTCCCAGCTACAGTGCTGATCGAATCCAACGGACTACCCTCCACAGAAGTGGCTCAGTTCTTCAAACAGTGGCATGGCGCTAGCCTCGGCTGGGATTTGAGACCAAAACAGCGGCAGTTTAGAATTTTAGATGGCACAACCAAGTCTCGGTTGGCTTTGTTCATCTCCAAGCATCTCGCACATCCCTCCTCTGTTTGCAAAGAAACAAATCCAGGCGACAATTGAATATGATTTTTAACTGATTTATGGATTTTAAATGGTGCTGGAATTGTGTTTTTTTTGATGTTGTTGTGAATTTGAGGTAGATAGTATGTGGGTTGAAACGGTGTGAGTTCTTGAGGCTGGGAAGAAGCTTTGGTAGTGGTGCAGAAGGGATCATGAAGTAAGGATGGAGGCGAAGAAAAGGCAAGACACCGGTGGTTTCACAGTTACTATGAAACTTTGAAGGAAATGGTGTGTGGTAGGGAAGTTATGGTGGTAGGGGCTCTGAGAAACATGGAAAATAGTACCAGGAAATGGTGAGACCGTATAGAGGAACATGGTGGGACAGTAATGAATCCAGTACATGGTTATTGACGATCCTTTCCATCACAATGTCTAATGAATGAAGAAGGGGAATACCTTAACACAAAGTGATTCATCCTTTTAAGAAACATCAAAAATCGACAAAGGCATGAACATGGATTTCTTTGAGCATGGGCTGCACAAGTTCCAAGATGGTCGTGCAGGTATACTTGCGTGCCACATATTGGGCGTGCAGGTGACCTGCACACCCTATTTAATTTTCCCCAGGGTCTTCAGCAGCCTATCAATACCCCTTGTGGGCAACCCATTTCGGGGACGCAAATTTCCAAAAGTCGGATTTGAGATCTCGGCGCCCTAGTCTCCTCTTGAAGTCTTCCGAACACTTCTAAGGTAATTTCTTACCTAGAATGGACAATCTAAAGAGAGGGAAAAAGGCCTAAGTGTTAAAATTCATCAACACCTGTGCGCCTAAGTGTCCATCCCTTATGGGAAATGGTCACAGTTGCACGCCACATTATCCCTTCAACAGAACCTGCACGCCACCCTTTTAGAAGCCTTTAGAGATGATACTACAGGCTTGAGCAAAGTCCCACCCAAGTATTACCCTATGGGATGACCGTCTCGCAAGTACACATGTGTCGCGCAGGTATACCTGCACGACCAGTACTTGCACACCCAAACAGGACCTATGCGCTTACTTCCTTTTGGGTTCCCCTCCCGCTTATTAAACTCATTTTTTCAAATCCACCTATCCTCTTCAAGATTTAGCCTTCAAAACCCTCTTCAAAGTCATTTATGACATGGTTACTTTGTTTGATTCCTTATCTGAAAGGAATTATGTGGAACATCTCTCAAAACCAAGAGTTTTACATATCATTATGTCACAAAGGTTAGGAATTTCATTCATTAAACCTCATCTTTTAAGATGAGAAGATCTTTATCCTGGGCCTCCTATTTAGGAGTAATTCCCAGATCACAAGTCCCCTAACTTGGGCCTCCTTTTCATGAGTAAGCCCCAGTCATAATTTCCTAACCTGGGCCTCCTATTCAGGAGTAATCCCTAGTTCAAGTTCCCTTAATATGGGCATCCTCCTTAGGAGAAAGCCCCAAATTCCAAATTCCTTTAACCAGAGCCTCCTTCTTAGGAGTAAGCCCCAGTTATCAAGTCCCATTAACCTAGGAATCCTTCTTAAGAGTAAGCCCCATGTTCCCTAATTTGGGGCATCCATATTAGGAGTAAGCCCCAAGTCTTAAATTCCATTAACCTGGGCCTCCTTTTCATGAGTAAGCCCCAGTCATAATTTCTCTTAACCAGTCTTAACTTCTTTTGATTTGGGATTCCTTCTCAGGAATAAAACCCAATCATAAGTCCCCTCATAATTTGGGCATCCTCCTCAGGAGTAGTCCCCAATTTAGAGTATCCAAATCTCCATAAAGAACATATACATTTATGGACCTTGATCTTGGGCTTCTTCTCTAAAGTAAGTCCTGATCTTTATCTATTTGGGAAATCATACATACATAAGCCCCATATCATTCCTTGTGACTGCATCATTCATGGCATAAATTTTCAGGTTTACCGATACCTCTTTTTTCTCAAACCGAGCTGGACTCACGTGAGCTTAGAGTGTAAAAGTAACCCTGACACATCTCTTTAAGCCGTTAATCATACGTAATCCCCAAAATTCCCAACCGAACTACATGGACTTTGATCTCTACCGTAAAAGTGGAGTACTTAGAAATCCTTTCTAAGGTTCAATCCCATCACCCATTAATTCTTATCCATACCATATGACGTTAAACTATATCTTAATTCTTGAACTATGTGGGTTTTGATTCCTTTTCTAACAAGGATACGTAGTTAGCCCATCTGCGGGTACAATCCCAACTCTGAAACACTCCATGTCATTCTAAATGACAATAGACTTCAATTTCCCCACTGAGTGGATTTAAAACCAGTATGGTTATCATAATAACCAAGATATCTTTATATAATGTGTTGAAGGATACCATTGACTAAGAATCTCTAACAAATAAAGATGATTCTCTATCGATGAAGAACCTAAAATACATATAAAAGTTTCTCTAAATCTCATACATATTAAGCATTGATTGTAGGATCTTAAGGAAAGCTCATTTTTATACTTGGTAGTGTAATAAGGATTCACAAACATAACTTAAATCTATAAAGAGAGTCCCAGAGTAGAAAATTATTTCCCCCAAAAAGGTGTGATGAGTCTGACCTCCCATCCTCTCGACCAATGAAAATTCTCAAGACTTATCGGTCCAAAACTAATGAGCACCTACCTTTGGAATGTAGGTTCAAATGTATATAGAATCATTGGATGTTTCCAGTTCTATGAACAAACCCGTTAGAAACCGATTGGAATGTTTGAACCTTAAGCAAACAAGTTCATCCCCATTTCCAGAGGAAACAAAAAATGGTAAAACCAACATGAATCCTTAACCAAGTTAAAATAATGTTTTACTTATTTGTTAGGCCCCTATTTAAACTCAATGAGAGGGCCAACAAAACAGTCAATAACATATGTGATCATCCAAAAGATTTAGTGTATGAACTAATCTTGATTATTTCTATTACATAAAAAAGCACTCTTTTCCAAGATCTTATGTGTTACAAAAATGGATTCTCTAAAGTCCACACCTGTGAATGCATCTGCTGCTACTCCTGCTGGATCTTTGTCTGCTCTGAGGAAGACATCACCTACTCAGCATCTTCAATGCTGGGTATCAAATTCACTGGTTAAGGAATACCGTCGACACAGTACCATTCCAACTCTAGAGGCTTCTCAACAATCTCTCCAAGTCAATAATTCACCCTAGTTGTCTAGATAGTGATGACCAGCGATCAAGAAGATAGTGGTGAAAACCACCATCTCCAACCGTTTCAGGTCGTTATCCCTGGAACACAATCACCAGTACCTCCCATATGTAGGGAAGGTGAATGAGAAGGTCACTCAAGGCCTTAATTCAAGGAGACAAGAGTCCTTCCCAAGGGCTCCCATCAATAAACGTCACCAGACTCGTGCGACAATGCACCCTCAACATGATGACGGTATTGACTTTAGGGGTTCGAATCAGGTTCCTTAGACCCGAGCACGCAAGAAGAACCGCCAGAGGAGAAATCTGGTCAACAGGGAGTAGGTTCTTACTTCTGCCCCCTTTGGAGAAGTCCATCAACCTATCTTGGTGGCAAACGACGAGCGGGCACATACACCCTTCCATTCTAATCACTTTGTCCAACAAACTCATCTAGCAGCAACTCACCAATCCCGCCAGGAAATTCCGGCAGAGTATTATGGACATGCATCTACACCTGTTTATAACTCATCAGCTAGTTAGCAGGCTCATCTGACTACAACCAAAGAAGTTCACTAATCTAATATGGTGGAAACTGATAATGAGGGATATATAGCTGTTTACAATCAACAATTCTATCAGTAGTCTCATCTACTGGTATTTAAGGGAAATCGTCAACCATACTTGACAAATAATACACAGCTAGCACATACACCTGCCAATGTTAATCAAACCTTCCAACAGTCGCGTTTGGTAGCACTCGGAGAAGTCAGTCGGAAATCCCAGATGACAAAATTGGAGCAGAATCAACTCTCTGCCCCCACACATAAGTACTGTCAGAACTCACTGACAGGAAAAGGAGGACAAGATCAAAAAAACACACCAACTCCAAGATATTAATGGTCGTATATTCCCATTCTGGCAGCTGAAGTCACCAAGAACATTCTGACAATTGTGAAAGAGAAGAAGCAAATCCCTACTCATATTCTGGATGCCTTCTAGAATATTATAATAGCTTCAACAACATCATAGGGAAAGAAATGAAAACATGTACCTACCAGTGGAGTGACACATTAACAGATCACTCTAAAACAGATAGATACCTCTGTTCCAGTTCAAGAGGGTTGTGGGGCATACTCCCCCATATCATACGAACAATCAAGTCAGACACATACACCTGATTTGAATTGAGATAATCAGCCTAACCTGACTATTTCTTCTATACAGGCACATACACCTGCCCATAATACCCACTTTCTTCAACAAGTGGTTCCCATTGTGAGTAAGAAGGCGTCTAAGAAAAAGACTCATCCATCACAGTCAAAAAAATCAAGAGCCAATATGTAATAAGGCCTTGCTCGATGGTGGAGTTCTTGATGCGCTCAAACAATTATCTGTTGCAACTCAATATTCTACCCTCTCATTTACCAATAGTGGTAACATTAATTCTGAAGGTCTACATCAGAAACTTCCTCATGAAGGCTTGCTTCATGATAGTTCGGTCAATCTTGAAGTATCATCTTCAGATGAGAGTCACTATAACCCTATGTGTGGCCAGAAGATCAAGGAGAAAAAGGTTTCATCTTTTGCTATAACCCACCATGGTGGTCCTCCCCATGATGATGAATTTAGCTGCGAATGTCCTCTCTGCAGTAGTAATTCACATTGCATAGAAAATTCTCTAATAGACAATGTAGTGATGAGAAAGCCCTCTTATTTTGAGGCACTTGCAAATGTGAAGCCAGTCATGTCTGATGCTTTACCACTATCAGGTGAAATACTTTCTCAGTCAGAAGATAACTTGGGGTGTAGGTCATTCTCCGAACCACCCTTGGGTCATTCATATTCTAGTCCGATAAGTGAATTCTCTACCAAAATTGTTGAATCTGATGAAACAACAAGGAAGCACCAGATTTGGTCTAATCAGGTAGAATAATCTACATTGAATGATAAAGAAAAAGTGCTGAATATGAGAAAACAATTGTCAAAAGATGAATTTCCTGTTATTATTTGGCCTTTGACTGACTGTCAGTATGAAATTCCAGAGATGTTGATGGAAGATTTTATTCACAATATTTGTCTCAAAATGTGGAAAACTCTTTGTCAATTGAAAAAGAAAATATTTTCTTAAGATGAATATGAATATAATTTCAAGATAATAGAAATGTTACAACGCCAAATTTATTTGGCATCTCTCTCAGTTTCTCGATATCCGAAGGTTGAAAAGCAGTAGAGAACCCTTCAGCGTTCATGCCTTGGTGCACTAAAATGGTTGTGCCAGTTAATTTCCAATGACCAATCTAATATTCATATCATAGGATGGAGTGTCCATGGAGAAATACATTTCATTGTACTATCCAGCCAATAAAGACCTCCAAAAATGGTCTCATGCAATGTTATTGCCCATGGCCAGCCACAACCAATTGGATTTATTTATAATCAAAGGCTCTCTCAAGAACATGCCTCAACTAGTTATTCTCAATGTCAGGAATAAAGAGTACAAGTTTTCGAATTACTCTTGCATCAGGAAAATGAGAATATCGAATAGGTTTCTCGTTTAGAGCATGCACATCATCAAGTGACAGAAGTGTCATAAATCATCCAATGGTTTTTTGAGCCAGGTGATTTGAGTGGATGTAGGTTGATGCATCCAGCCAGTTTCTGGACTAAAGTCTGCAAGATCAAGAAATATTTTTAGAAAGTCTTAGATGTAATAGCTCAAGAACCACCCCATCTTGCCAGACTAGGCCTCTTTTAGCCCAACCCTCATAATCAACAAATAGGATTCGAGGAGTTGAGCAAAAACAACAGGAATAGCCCTAGTCCACCAGACTGGGGACTTTTTCAAATCCTCAATCTCTTCATCATAGAAATTCAATATTCTCTTGATTAGGGAAGAATCCCCAAGAGGAACGAAGAGCCGAATTATCAGAAGATTCCCTCCAAATTACGGTTCGTCAAGAAGTTCCTGAGGGATCAACTCAACAGAAGGTAGTGTCTCATCAAGGACATGGAAGAAGAAAATATCATAGAAATGCCGATAGATAGGATGAAATGAATTATGCATCAATAAATGTCATCAATGTCTTTATTGCTGATCCTCCAGGACAGAGGCTCACTCAGAGGGATCAGATGAGGAAGTTCCTACCCAAGAAGTTGTACACACAGACACAAATGAAGAATGTGTGCATAAAAGAAATCAAAGGCTTACCCAGAATCTAGGTATTCCTTCAAATAACCAACTTCCCCCTCTCCAAAAGGCATCAAACAAGGAGAAAGGAAAGAATCAGGTTACATACCCTTCCTCTAGAGAAGTAAAATCACTCTCACTAGAGAAAAGATTCTCACAACAAGAGGAAGAAATGAAGGAATTAAAGAGGTTGAATGCAGAACTACTTCAAGGTAGTCTTCCTCCTAAGCGTGCTGGAGTCTGTCAGCAAAGGGAATTTGTTGCGGTTACTGAGATGGATCAAGAGTATCCTCCTTTACCAGTACACCCTCATAGGTATAATCCTCTGGGTATAGTGCAACAACAACCGGTGGTGTTATCCATAGTTGAAGTACCAACCAGTCTAGAAGATGTTATATCAATGTAAAAGGTGAACGATGATGTCGATTCTCAATCCATCATCTCCTCTTTATTACCCAAGGAAAACCCTTCATCATCAATAGAGCCAGAAATGGAAGCCTCTTCTTCAAGATGTTCAAATTTTAACATCTCCCCTGATCATGGAAATTCTGCTTCATCATCTACTATTCAAGTAGAAACAGAAGAAGTAACACAAGATGAAGAAGAAGAGGAAGATCTCAGGGATGCTCCTCTAGCATTTGAAGAGGGTATCTCCACTACAGTGGATAAACTCAGAAAAATAAATATGGGTAGAAAAGAAGATCCATGCCCCACTTTAATTATTTTGGCCATGACTCTTGAAGAGAAAGAAATGTATATTTCATTTTTAATCCAAAATAAAGATATTTTTTATTGGAATTATACAGAAATTCTAGGGCTTGATCCTGATGTGGCTACTCATCGTTTGGGTTTTCCCAAAGAACATCGAGGATTTAAGCAAGCCGCAAGAAGAACACACCCAACTTATGCTTCCAAAATTGAAGTTGATTTGGATAACCTTATCAAAGCTAACAACATTAGAGAAGTTCAATATCCCAAATGGTTTTCTAATATTGTCCCTGTGAAAAATAAGAATGGAAAAATTATAGTTTTCATTGATTTCAGAGATCTTAATCGGCATTGTCCCAAAGATGATTTTCCAGTCCTGATTACAGAAATTTTAATTGATGCAACAACTAGCTATGAAGCACTTTCCTTCATGGATGGATTTTCTGGATATAATCAAATCTGAATGGCTCCAAAAGATGAAGAATATACAGCCTTCAGATCCCCTCAGGGTATATTTTTCTATCAGGTAATGCCCTTTGGCCTAAATTATGTAGGTGCAACATATCAACGTGACATGCACCGTATCTTCAAACACTTTTGAGGGAAATTTGTTGAATGTTATGTGGACGATTTGGTGGTTAAATACAAACAATGTTCTAATCACTTGGTTGATTTGGAAGTCATATTCCACAAACTTCGACAACACAATTTGAAGATGAACCCCTCGAAATGTGCTTTTGGGGTAACCTCAGGAAAATTTCTGGGCATTGTTGTATGCCATCATGGTATTGAAGTAGATCATGAGAAGACAAAGTCAATCCTTGGTATGTAACCTCCTTGGAATTTGAAATAATTGAGAGGAATTCAAGGAAACTTGACCTATATTCGGAATTTCATCGCCAATTTGGTAGGAAAAAGTTTACCCTTCACCAAATTGATAAAGAAGGGAGTCACTTACCAATGGACTGAAGAATGTCAAGAAGCATTCAATATTCTCAAGAAATATCTCTTGAGTCCACCGATATTAATTCTACCTGTTGAAGGGTGACCACTTATTCTTTATGTGGCAGCTTTAGAGCGATCACCGGGTTCCTTCCTTGCCCAGAAGAATGATGCTAGGAATGCAAACAACCTTTATTATCTCAGTTGGACTATGCTTGAAGCAGAAAACCGATATTCAAGTATTGAAAAGTGTTGTATAGCATTAATATTTGAAGTTCAAAAGTTGAGACACTACCTGCAACATCATGAGGTCCATTTGGTATCTCGCAATAACCATCGCAAATTCATCCTTAGTCGTCCAATGCTTACAGGACATCTAGCATGGTGGGCAGTTATTTTGCAGTATTTTGATTCCAGTATGTTTCTCAAAAGGAAATAAAGGGCTAAGCTCTGGCTGATTTCCTTGTTGAACACCCTTCAGTAGATGATACATCTTTAGATATTAAACATCATGATGAGGAATTATTCTCTATTAAAGATAGTCTTCAAACATTGTAAATTTACTTTGATGGTGGTTCCAGAAGTCCAACAGGGAAGAAAATGGAAGATCCTAAATTCAACAAAGTTGGGTTGGGAATTGTGCTTATTTCCCCAAAAAAATGTAGTGCTACCTTATTCCTTCTTATTGCTGGAAGGTGGTACAAACAATGAAATATAATATCAAGCTCTCATCTCAGTATTAGAGTTGGAGCTTCAAGCAAAAGTGAATCACATAAAAGTGAAAGGTGATTTAGACCTGGTAATCAAACAAGTCAATGGGGATTATGTAATCAGAAAAGAAGTTTTAATCCCTTTGTATGATTACGTCAGAGAGTTAATGGCGGAATTTTCTTCGGAACTAATATTTTCTTATGTCCCACGATCACAAAATGGTCAAGATGATGCATTGGCTAATATAGGTACAGCTCTGGAAGATCCAAATCGGGATGGGACATGCATTAGTATTTCCCACAGTCATACAATTTCAGCTTATGTTCAAACCAGAACAAAGTAAATCAATGAAGTTATTCCCATTCCTGAACCATATGGTCATACTACAGGATGGATGACTCCTATCAGGGATTACCTTCAAAATGGAACACTCCCCCCTGATAGAGTTGGGAAAGAACAAGTCCGGCGACGTGTGTTCAATTTTTCTCTTTATGATAGCCCAGATCACCTAGAATAAATACTCTACAAAAGGGGTTTTGATGGAGTTCTCTTCAGATGCATTGACGGTGAAGAGACAATGGCTATCATGAAAGAAGTACATGCAAGAGTTTGTGGAGCCCACAAGTCTGGACATAGAATATTTGATCAAATTCAAAGGCTTGGATACTTTTGGCCTTCAATGATACAAGATTGTGTTTATTTCACAATGAAGTGTCATTATTGCTAAGTATGTTCCAAATTCATTCATCAACCCCCAGATTGCTTCATACAGCTAAATACTCGTGGCCATTTTCCACATGGGGAATGGATGTAGTGGGACCTTACCCTTTGGCAACATCCAAGCAATTTAAGTACATTCTTACTACTAGTGACTTCTTTTCCAAATGGGAAGAGGCAATACCTCTCAAAGAAGTTAGTTCTAAAACCATTGTTAGCTTCATCAAGTCTAACATCATTACCTGATTTGGTGTCCCTCATACCATATTGATGGACAATGGCCCTAAATTCTATTCATCCAAGGTAAGGATGTTCTATCAAGAATACAACATCAAATCCAATCATTCATCTCAATATCATGAAGCATCCAATGGACAAATAGAATATTTCAACAAGATTATTTCAAAGATACTACAAAAGATGGTGGATAAAGATAAGAAATCATGGCATGATAAACCCTTTCATGCTTTATGGGATTATCAGACCACCAACTGCATTGCAACGCTGTCAACTTCATATTTATTGGTATATGGAACGAAAGCAGTCTTGCCCATTGAGTTTCAATTAACCTAGCTCAATATAGCCATTTGGGATCAATCATATACAGATGAACAATCTCAAAAAGTGATTTGATGAATTGGAACGATTAGATGAGAACATATTGTGTACCCTGCACCACTTAGAAGTCTATCAGAATCAAATATCACGAGCTTTCAACAAAAAATTTCATCTTCATTTATTCATTCAAGGAGAATTGGTATTGGTTCTTAGAACTCCAATGATACTAGGAAAGAAGCCTCCAAAGATAGAACCAAATTCGGAAAGACCTTACTCAATACATAAGGTCTACTCCAATGGAGCTTATTCTTTTATCTCAATGGATGGAGAACACATCACTACTCCAACCAATGCCATATTTCTGAAGAAGTATTTTGTATAAGACAAATACATCAACAAGGTCCATGCATATGACCTTAAACTATTTGCAATTACGTCCAACACAACGTTAAATTGTGTCATCCTTTCTATATGACATTAAACTATACAACCCCTCTTTTCTCCTTACTACATGACATTAAAAAGCACAGTCCCCCATACATCCAACATGACGTTAAACTGTGATGTCCCTCTTACGTCCAGCAAGACGTTAAACTTCATAACCATCTTCCTAGCTATACGACGTTAAAATGTGAACCTCTTCATCCCACATGACGTTAAACTGTGAATAGGTACCTCAACTGTCCAACATGAAATTAAACTGTGTCCACATTGTCCTCACTGCAGGACATTAAACTGCATATTCCCCTCTTCGTCAAACACAATGTTAAACTATGCATCATTGAGGTTGTTTCTACCTATTGTCTCTCACACCGAGTATGAATCATATGAGCTTAGAGTAAACTTCAACCATAACACCCTCTCTGGGCCGCTAACCATGTGTAAGTCCCAAAACCATTTTTTAGTTTGTTGTCCACAAGAACAACTTGATAACCAATTCATTCTTTAATCTAACTATGCGGACTTTGATCCTTGACTTCTAGGCTGGGTATGTAGGCAACCTCCTGAGGTTCAAGCCCAAAACCAATATTTTCACATCGTTTAACCTCCATCTCATACGATGTTGATTCGCGATGCCTCCCCCGGAACCAATATGTATTACATTAGTTCACCATTGTCCTTGCCATATGACATTAAACTATCCACACTTTTTGTCCTGTATGACAATAAACTACAACATTATTTAACACCCTCACCTAAGAGGGAATCATTATTTACATTGATCTCCAATCATGTTATATTCCAAAGATTACGTGCATACATGGAAATGCCCGAACCTTTAATCTTAGGTCAAACCATCATTTCAATAAAGTCCCCTTTCACCCTTCATATGTACAAACCAAATCTGTACAAAGGGTATTTGAAGAACTACATGCGGCTTGATTCCCATCCTTATGGGATATGTAGGAATGTTCAAGCATCCCTCGAATCCATCCCCGAGTCTTTGGTCCTAACCCCAAATTTCACTTTCAGTCCCTTGGCTTAAAAGTCCCCCTGTAAAAACATGAATGTGGTATGAAAACCCTGGTCTTCATTCACATCAGGTTTATAAAACACACAACATGTATTCCTTATTGTGGTCCGAGCTCTATGACCCTAAAATAAAATCTCCTACACTCTCGTCCCACATGAAGTTAAACTGTATTTCAATAACTACATTTGGCTTGATTTCCATCCTTATGGGATATGTAGTGAAGTCCAGCACCTCAATTCAGGACCCATCCACAACATGATTATGGTTAGAATTGGTCTGTGTATCTCCTTCATACATTGGACAATATTCATTTTCATGTGTCATAATCCTAACCTTAAATACTTCAAGATATACATAACCCTTTTCTTGACTTCTGGTCACAAAATTTCTGATACTTGAGAGTTATTTTTCCTAACTATGCATCACATTCCCTTAGGCGGCCTTTCATAAATAGTCTACATGACGGACCTGTCAGCCAAAAATGGTATTATTTGACTATGCAGCCAGTTCCCTTAGGTGGACCTGTATAATTCAACCCCCTAACAAGTTTGTTAAATAGTGGTAACTTCATTCTTGGGAGGAAAACTTCTTTTGTCCTTATTTGTCTTAATGACAATATGTAGGGATCCGTAAAAATAGCCATCCTTAAAATATTTATCACATAATCTTTTTCATGATCTGAAAGTATTCAAGTATATGGTTTATATTTCCCTTCCCTACGTTTGGGTCAGACCTTCACAGGAGTGACATTCATCTAATTCTTTGATAATCTTGATTGGAAATATTATATCCATATTCAAGTACCTCTTTCTATACAGCAGACTCTATGCTTTGGAAAACTTGAATATCCATAAACATTCACTGGCTTTTTAGCAATAGAAAAGTAAAACTGCTGAGAGTTATTTTTCCTGAATATGTAGCATGTGACCTTAGGAGGCCTTGCATAAGGAGTCTACATAATAGACCTGTCAGCCAAAAGATGCTATTATTTGACTATGCACCCAATGTCCATAAGAAGCCCTGCATAATTCAACCCCCTAATGGGTTTGTTAAATAGTGGTAACTTTATTCATGGAAAATACTTCTTCTAATTCCTTTTAGCCATTTTTTCATATCATTCCCCAAATTCAAAATTTCTTAAGTCATAATTTACATTTTCCCCCCATACATGAATATGGTAATATGTTTTCAGATAAATTATCAAGGAATTGAGTCAATTTTAATCAATTCGGTCAAATCTATTTTGACCATAAACATTATCCTTTTTAGGTCCGACGTGCATGACTTTAAACTGCCCACAAAAGATGAGGGATCTCTAAAAAAAAGTCAAGTCTCAGCTCACTAAACATATACATTGTATGATTTAGGTAATATTGAGCAATTAAAAAGATTCAAAGTTTGTAGGGTTATTTTTATAATCCTAGAAAAAATCAAACTATGCTTACTAGGCCCATTAGCTTAGGTAAAAATTTAAAGCAGGTAGCAAAATAAGGCATGAACAAATGATTGAAGATGAAAGTGTTTTTCATTTGATGCCCAAGAGTTAGAAGGATATCCACAGACTAGAGTCTCTTCTCTTTTTCAGGAATTACAAAAGGCTATCAAAATAAATCTTCATTTGATTTACGACATCCCAAGCATTATTAGCAGCCACTTGAAATTCATCAATTCAACTGGATACAATAAGAGATGCAGTGATACTAGCTCTTCTTGGAACAATTGTAAAAGAATGTTCTTGAGTACGGTTTGAGAAAATGTTCTACTGATCAAATAGTGACTCTGTTTTCATCCAAGAGACTAGAAAGATGGATACATGGATTTGATAATGGAGCACTGGAAGTAAAGAGACAATTTGAGAGAGTACCCCTTTCAGATATTTTTCTAATTCCATGATAATCTTCTCTCCACTAATCGGCAGCGGAAAACATATCAACCCATGGGTTTTCTACTTTCATATATGAAAGGAAATGGTATGGAAGAAAAATTTGAAAGTTCACACCATTGTTGCTACTCCAAATGCACCGCATAACCGAAATAGAGGGGTAGAAGTGTCGCTGCATCTCAGGGATATAGTTCTTTTCATTTGGAACGTTGACTCCTTGTAGATGACCATGCCCATACAAAGGCAAGTCGATGCTCTATAGAAAATTAAGATGATACCTCTTCAAGTACTTGGCCAAATCTGGGAAAGTGCTATCGCAAATATCATAGTAATAATGGCAAAAAATGTTCATAATATCATCAATTATCTTTCTTTCCATTTAATTAGCCATTCCGATTCTTCTAGGATCCACTGAATCTACACAAAGGTTGAATAATTAACTCTTAAGTAAGTTACTTTTTTATAAAATTTGTGAAGAATAGTGAAAAAATGACTAAGGAATTAAAGAGCACAAGTCTAAATGTTTATTCGAAAGTCTCATTAGGTCGCGTAGGTTTTGGCGTGCAGGTATCACCATGTAGGTCAAAATACCTCTGCAGAAGCACGACACGAATAGAAGCATTGAAACCGCGGAATATCAGCAACCTGCGCGACGAGAGCAACCTGTATGGCGAGAGCTCAGAAGAGTTCAAAGTCGGGTTCTTTGCATGAGAATGAGGCGCATATTTATAGGGAAAGCCACAAACCTGCGCGTCGAAGACTGCGTGACTCACAAATTCGTGCCCCGACCTTCATGCTCAAAACTTGTGCGCCATTATTCCTTGGTTTTCTCCTTTACCTCAGAGTCAAATCCTCCTTCCTTTCAGATCCAACTATGAGGGGGGAATTTTGTCGATGATCCTTTCCGTCACAGAGTCTAATGACTGAAGAAGGGTAATACCTTAACACAAAGTGATTTATCCTTTGAAGAAACATCAAAAATTGACAAAGGCATGAACATGGATTTCTTTGAGCATGGGTCACGCAAGTTCCAAGATGGTCACATAGGTATACCTGCGCGCCACATATTGGGCGCACAGGTGACCCGTATTCCCTATTTAAATTTCTCCCAAGGTCTTCAGCAGCCTATAAATACCACTTGTGGGCCCCCCATTTTGGGGAATAAAAATTCCAAAAGTCAGATTTGAGATCCCGGCGCCCAAGTCTCCTCTTGAAGTCTTTCGAACACTTCTGAGGTAATTTCTTACAAAGAATGGAAGATCTAAAGAGAGGGAACAAGGCCTAAGTGTTGAAATTCATCAACACCTGCACGCCTAAGTGTTCAAACCTTATGGGAAATGGTCACACTTGCATGCCACCTTATCCCTTCAACAGAACCTGCACGCCACCCTTTCATAAGCCTTTAGAGATGATACTAAGGGCTTGAGTAGAGACTCACCCATGTATTACCCTATGGGTTGACCATCGCGCAAGTACACATGTGTCGCGCAAGTATACTTGCGCGACCAGTACTTTCGCACCCAAATAGGACATATGCGCCTACTTCTTTTTGGGTGCCCCTCCTACCTATTAAACTCATTTCTTCAAATCCACCTCTCCACTTCATGATTTAGCCTTCAAAACCCTATTCAAAGTCATTTATGTCATGGTTCCTCTATTGGATTCCTTATCTGAAAGGAATTTTGTGGAACATATTTCAAAACCTAGTGATTTACATATCTTTATGTTACAAAGGTTAGATATTTCATTCATTCAACCACATATTTTAAGATGAGAAGATCTTTAACCTGGGCCTCCTTTTCAGGAGTAATCCCCAGTCATAATTTCCTAACATGGGAATACTTTTCAGGAGTAAGTCCCAGTTCAAGTTCCCTTAATATGGGGATCCTCCTTAGGAGTAAGCCCCAAATTCCAAATTCCATTAACCTGAGCCTCTTTCTTAGGAGTAAGACTGAGTTCTCAAGTCCCTTTAACCTATGAATACTTCTTAGAAGTAAGCCCCAAGTTCCCTAATTTTGGGCATCCTTCTTAGGAGTAAGCCCCAAGTCTCAAATTCCTTTAACCTGGGCCTCCTTTTCAAGAGTAATCCCCAGTCATAATTTCTCTTAACCAATCTTAACTTCTTCTGATTTGGACTTCCTTCTCAGGAATAAAACCCAATCATAAGTCCCCTCCTAATTTGGGAATCCTCCTCAGGAGTAAGCCCCAAGTTAGAGTATCCAAATCTCCATAAAGCACATATACCTTTATGGACCTTGTTCCCGATCTTCTTCTCTAATGTAAGTCCTGGTCTTTATCTATTTGGGCAATCATAAATACATAAGCCCCATATTGTTCCTTGTGACCGCATATTTCGTGGCAAAAATTGTCAGGTTTACTAATACATCTTGTTTCTCACACCGAGCGTGACTCACGTGATCTTAGAGTGTAAAAGTAACCACGACACATATCATTGGGTCATTAATCATACGTAACCCCACAATTCCCAGCCAAACTACGTGGAATTTGATCTCTACCTTAAAAGTGGAGTACGTAGGAAGCCTCTCTGAGGTTCAAGCCCATCACCCATTAATTCTCATCTGTCCCATATGACGTTAAACTATATCTTAATTCCTGAACAAAGTGGGTTCTGATTCCTTTTCTAACAAGGATATGTAGGTATCCCATTTTCAGGTACGATCCCAACTCTGAAATACTCCATGTCCTTCTAAACGACAATAAACTTCAAGTGCCCCACTGAGTGGCTTTAAAACTAGTATGGTTATCATAATGAACAAGATATCTATATATAATGTGTTGAAGGATACCATCGACTAAAAATCTCTAACAAATACAGATGATTCTCTATCGATGGATAACCTCAAATACATATAAAAGATTCTCTAAATATCATAAGTATTAATCATTGATTGTCAAATCTTAAATAATGATCATTTTCATACATGGTAGTGTAATAAGGATTCACGAACATAACTTAAATCTATAAAGAGAGTCGTGGAGTAGACAATAATTCCCCCCAAAAATGTGTGATGAGTCCTACCTACCATCCTCTTGACCAATGAAAACTCTTAAGCCTCATCAGTCCACAACTAATGAGAACCTACCTTTGGAAAGTAGGTCCAAATGGTTATAGAATCATTGTATGTTTCCGATTCTGCAAACAAACCCGTTAGAAACCCATTGGAATGTTTGAACCTTAAGCAAACAATGTCATCCCAATTTCCAGAGGAAACAATGGTGAACCGGTGAGATAGCAAAATAGAGTGGTGGGAAAGGTTACAGTGAGACTGTATGGATACGGTGTGTCCGTGACAAAGGGTTAAGTTAGCAAGAGAGTGAGACACTGTAAGGCGGTGTTACAGTGGGACAGTAAAAGAGATTGATAGTGGAACCGTGAGTTAGGTTATGGTGAGATCGTAAATGGAAGAAATGGTGCGTGGAGACACCGTGACCATGATCGGGATGAAATAGTTTACCTGCAAGATAATCATAGTAAATAAAATAAGTTAAAAATTAAATTAAAAATCAACAAAATAATTAATAACAACTAAATATTAATTAAAACAAATGAAAATTTAAATAAACTTATAAACTTAAATTAAATTATTAATAACTTCAATTAGTAAAATTTAAATTGCTACAAAATTAAAACTAAAATTAAAAAAGAAACAAACTAATTAAATATTAAAGTGAAATTAAACATTTATATAACAAAGTAAAATTATTTAAATTAGTTACTATATCAAATTACATTAATTTATGGTAGAAAGATAATTATTATATTATTAAACCATTATATTAATTAATTTAATTTAAATAAAAGACTAAATAATAGTAAAATAAGTTTATAATATTATATTTTAATTAATGAAATATAAAAAAACATCTATTAATTAGTTTTTATTATTTAATTTTTAATATATGCAATGTTAGATTAAGAGTACATTAATTATGTGCAAAAGCAGACTTAATTAATTAATTATTGTTAAATTACCCTTTAAGCAGAAAAAACAAAAATAATAAATAAAAACATTTTAGATTATTAATTAAATTAAAACATAAATTAACTAATTTGAAGCATAAAACACATGATTAATTAAAAAAATTGATAAATTGATAAATTTATTTATATAAATACAAAAGTGTTATTTTATAATATAAAGTACAAAAAGAACCAATTAAAACATTAAAAATTAATTAAATAGATGTAAAAAAACATGTGTTTTTAAGGCCACATCAGGCAGTACAATAACCTCCAAGAGAGCACATGGGAGAATGAGACTCAGATACATGCTATGTACCCCCACCTATTCCCTTAGTTTGAGTTGTGGCTTATGAGGACGTAAAGCCTGAGATGGGGAGAATGTAAAGAACCGGAATTTCCATGTAATTATTTTAATTAAATGGGAATTTTATGAGTCTACAAAAATTGACAGTGCGTGATTCTAAGACCCGGTGTGCCTGGAATCATTTTCTGAAGTTTTTTTCAGGTATGTTCAGTGAAAGTTCGAGCAGGTTTTTATAAATTTCTAACTGGTATTTGGAATTGAAATCTGAGGGCACCATATAACTCGCAGCACCAATATTCGCTTAAGGAGGCTTTTACCATGATGAATGTGGGTCGAGAATAAAAGATATTTTTTGGGGTTTTCATGGAAAATAATAAAATAAAATAAACTACACTTTATTTTATTTTTGAGCCACCATGTGGAAGTTATAGGTGGGGTCTACCAGAACTAAACTGCCTTGTGGGAGTTGAAGTGTGGGGACCACCTGACCATAACCTCCCTTGAGAGGTTATGGTTGTGGGGCCCACCCGAACCTAACCTCCCATGAAAGGTTATGATGTGGGGACCACCTGAGACTAAACCCCCTAATAATGGTGGGAGAGGAAAACCTATCAACTCCCCTCACTACTAAGGAAGAGTCTCTTCACCCCTCCTTTTATGGTGTCAACCCTTCCACTCTTTTATTTATTCCAACCTCATGAATTAATTAAGTGGAACCAACTTAATTAATTCATCCAATTTGAATTCTATTTACAATGACTTAATATATTTCACAATATATTATTCTCGGACACCTTTTCTATTTTTGGAAAAGGAGGAAGGAGCTTTTGAGCAAAAAGCTCTCACCAACGAAGAACGAAGAATGCATTCTCCCAACGAACAGCACTGATAAGGAGAATCTTTAACTTCTTCCTCAGAAGCACCATGCAGAAGCAACCAACATGGGAAATCATTCACAACCGACCCTACCTCCTCATCATCATCAACAAACTGATGAACGAGCTTAGGATTAGAAGTGTGCTACATACACGACGAACGAAGACAATTCTGTCTTCTTCCCCGTGACTCCGTCAACGAAAAATGAACAAAGGTAGGGGTTTAATTTTATTTAAATATGATATTATTCCCTTGTTAGTTTTCATCTAAAACAAAGAATGAAGGCCAACTTATTATCAAGTTTATCTGCAGATGTTTTTCCTTGCGGGTTGGGAATATTTTTTTAATGGGGGATTATGGGAATTGATGTTTTTAAGATATCTTCCATGCTCGTTCTTTGCTTCATTATTGTGAGCCAATTGCTATCATAATAAACATGGAAGGGTGCATACCAAAACAATGTGTTCGTACCCTTTCGTCAATCTTCATTGTGATGTTCATCGACATAGTGACGAGGTGACGAAGGTGACAAAGGCAACCTGTGCCACCCCCGTGATGGTCCGACGCGCCAGTCTGAACTGCGCCGCCCTTCGGATTTCACACTACCCGTCGGCCGCGTTGCCAGCTAACTAAACTAGTTGCGCCGCGTCGCACCTCGTCCAGGCCGCACCCTGGCCGAGCCATGCTCCGGCCGCACCACGCCCCGGCTCCCGACCATTGCGCCTCCCCGCTGTCATGCCTCCCGCGCCTCCTGAGCCCCGGTCCGCTGGCCTCCACACGCCCCGCGTGCTCTGTGGATCTGACGTTCACACACCCCACATTCCCCATGATGAACCAGCCCTCTAGTCTCCATGTGCCCCGCGGCTCTAACATTCGTGCACCCAGTGGCACAACGGCCGAGCTGAGCTCCCAGCCCAGACTGCACCACACAGGCCCCAGGCCGAGCAGCCCCGAGCCGGCCCATCGTGACACCCTATGGTCCGAGCCACACCCTTGTGGTGCCCTCCGGGCTGAGCCACCCCTGAAGTTCCCTTTGGGCCAAACCTCCCTTTCACTGACCTGCGGCCGGTCTGCGCCCTCATGACCGGTCCGCGCTCTCGTGGCCCTCTGCGACCCCTCGAGGCCTGTTGGGTTGGCCACAACGGGCCTGGACGAACCAAATGTGCTGGCCGCCTAACGGGATGGGCTAGATGTAATTGGTCATTCCAGGTCAACTCAGACCGTTTTGGCCTAGACTAGGTCAGGTCGGGTCAGTCCGACCGGGTCGGACCAGACCCGGGCCCACTACAACCCTTTACTTTCTTTTAGCCATATCTTTGGCACCGAGCGTCCGTTTGATGAACTATCAGCGACACTGGTAATATTGGGGCATGATGGTAACTTTGAGCATACCCCACTAGAGTTTGGGGGTATAGTTGAGATACAATCAGGTTGGATTGCACACGTATCTAACCGGGCCCCCAGAACTAAAAGGCTAATAACTCATAGACCGGTAATCTGATTGACGCATCGTCTATTAAATTGAGACCTCTATGATGTGGAATATATTTGAAATACTTCAACATGACATATATTTATGATACTTTAATGTGGGACTTCGTGACAGTTGGAGTATCGACCAGTAGCTCGTGGAGCGGATCCTTCCAGAGACGAGAAGACAGAGTGTGGAGACCTGATAGCTGGCAGAGACCTGATGACTACTGACCGATTGACTAAGAGTGACTTGACTAGCCTAGTGGGGAGCGCCTGTTTGTGGTGGCAGAGCCCCAGCAGAGGAGCGCCTGGTTGTGGCGGTAGGCCCACTGTGGGCAGCGCCTTGGTGACGTAGCAGATCCACAGTACTTAACAGGAGGAGTACCTTAGCATTCCAAGGTTAGTGGGAAGCGCCTTGGTATCACGACAGCCCCACTGTACTTGACAGAGGAGGAGTTCTCTAGAAGTATTGGTTTCAATAATGTGAATAAAAATCCTAGTTGAGATGAGTCAGTAACTTTTGTTGTTTCCTCATGATTGAGATGGATTACTAGATAACTAAGGTATATGTATGGGCATATACCTAAGTGGGATTATCTGTTGATTTCATAATTTGTGGTTTATCCTTGTTGGATTTTGTGAGACCTTGAGGTTCTTGGGGTCCCTACTTAGTATCATTATACTCACCCCTGCACGGGCTATGACCACACATTATTGTGTTGGATGCAGACGATGGACAACGCTGACTGAGGCTAAGAGTACCAAGACTGGACGACACCCATAGGTGGACCTTACGATGAGTCGGTACATGGAGGATACTAACAAACATGGAGTGCTGAGGAGGCTATCTGTACCTACCCTTTAGGTATGAATCCTCTAAGACAACCCAAAAACTGTTTTATTCTTTCTTCAGTTGTACTTGTACTTCCAGTTCCCTGTACTTTACCATTGGGCTTGTATTTTCAGCCCCTTTAACTTTCCATCACTCTTTTGTTATATAGTTTACTTAGTGTTTTGTATGTAGCTGTGTGATCTCTTGTGTGCATTTATATGTTATAAAGGAAATGCCTTCCTAGTTTTAGGGAATTACTCCTTTGGTGGTAGTCGCCAACCCCTTGCCTATGGAAGGCAGGCTTGGGGTAGTCACGACACGGGTCCCCAGGGGACGGGTAGTGACATCTTTGATGACTATATCGACATGATATTGAGGCACTAGGGTGTAGGTCATTGACCAATAGAGTAGAAACCCCCATCAATATGGGTGCAAGTCATCAACATCTACCAACCGAGTGGAACCCCTCTATCAAATTGGGTGTGGGTTCTTTCTAACCAGAGTGTAACCCACATTCAAGTAGTGTACATGTCCTTAATTACTATAATAGAACCCATTTCATACTACGGTATGGTTCCTTCACCTATATAGGAGAACCCACCATCAGTATGGGTGAAGGTTCTCTATATCTATAAACTGAGTGGAACCCAATATCAGATTGGGTGTGGGTCCTTGATGACTTGATTGGAACCCCCTATCACACCAGGTTGTGGGACCATGACCTTTAGAGTGGAACCCCCATTATATTTGGTATAGGTCCTCTAACTAGAGAGTGTAACCCCCTTATCATATATGGCTTGGGTCCTCATGAAACTGGAGTCGAACCACCCATAATCTTGTGTGTGGGTCCTCTACAGATATGTATAGAGTAGAACCCTCTTGATGACCTAGCGTGCATGTATTTTACATGGATTTTGTGCCCCCAATATTGTGAAACACAATGAAGAGGTGTATATTGACTGAGATAGTTACTACTATACAGATTCATAAGATACTGGGTATCATTGTTGGAATTTTGAAACTATTGGTGACACTTCTTCATGGGATAAGAGATGAGATAGAGATCCTATTACTCTATAATTTGGATTTATTTTGACTGAGAATAGACACACACACACACACACACACTTGTATCCATTTTTTGGATATAGATACTCACCATCCATCGGATGAATAGATGCATGGAGTACGCCACATGCTTTCCATGTTTAGCTTATCATGGTTGGATGGGTTCACTCTCCTACTATAGGATGAAATGACTCTATGTGTAGTTCATCTACACACCATGTTGAGAGCATTGTGTTTATATTAGGTTAATCTCTCTCTATTGGTTTGTGTTGATCTGTTCTCATTCACGGCTTCCTATATCTTTTTTACTATCTTTGTTCATTCCCTTCCTATTTTATATCTTACTGCATCTCATTTTATCTGTCAAGGAATCCTAATGGGTACGTGTATAATCACCCCTACAACTTATTTTCTTGAACATGTCGTATCTTATACCAATGATGTAAAGGTTAGTGGTGACTATAGATAAGATTAGGGATACCTAGTAATATGGACCCAATGTGATGGCCGCAACATTAAGATCCATAGTTGGGCCCTCTCAACATTTTAATTTTATGTTTTTTCTTGTTAGGGAATATTTCTATTTGGGTGTGTCTTTTACCCTTTAGTTTTCAATTTACACTACTATACTCTTGTATTGTCTAGATGTTTTACATTCATGGTTGTTTCCCATGTATTTTGTATCTATTTTTCTATTATTCCATTTCATGTCTTCATTGAGATGGATCCGTGTGTGAATTCATGTACTTAGGAAAAGTACTCATCATGTTAGTTATTCCTTCAGTTCCGGTCGCCAACCCCTGGCATATGGATGTGTGCTTGGGGTAGTTGTGGGTTGAGAGCCAACATTGGACAGGTTGTAGAATATTGGTGTCAAATTTGATTAGATCCTTGGGAAAGTGTTTGGAGTAGTCCTATTATGAGTATTTGGTTGAGATTTAGGGAAATAGTTCCATAGTTTCTTAAGTGTGGTTTTAGGGTAGGGAATCTAGTGATTATATGGGTGGATGGCATATCAATTCATTGGGACCTTGACTACCTGCCTATCTACATGGAAATTAGGGACATTTTTTTGGGAACAATGTTATATTCATCATATTGGATTGAGTATTAGACCATCCTAATTAGTCTAGATATCCATTTTAGGTATGTATATTTATATTCTCATCAAACTAGAGTATGTATTGATAAATATTTGGGTGCCTCTATGATAACAACCAGCCATGTTACCATTTTTAGATCATGATGATGATCTAATTAGTGATAAGGCCATATTTTAGGGTCCATCATGTGAGCTTCATCCTCCAGACAAGCTGTTAACCACACCTATACCAATAAAATCATTAGATCATCCTAACAGAGTAGGTTGGGAATTTTTGCAGACTTAATACACTCCAACAGTTTGATCACTAGAGGTCGTTGAAGTTATACTTTGATCCATACCATTAAGATGTATAGGATTGGATAGAGTCATTGATCTATGTCTTCAAGATCATCTGGAAACTGAAGGATTGGTTTTGTTTCCAGTATCTATATTTTTCTATGGGGCAGTTGGGCCCTATTGTAGTCTTGTTACATACATGCACGATTAGTAGACACTATTGTGGGATGATTTCTAAAAGTTATTCTTTGAGGAGTACAAACCCTTCATGTGATCGATTCAGATTCAAAAGCATCTAGAGGTATACAAGGGAGGTATGATAGTGGTTGAGTATATAATGTGGTTTATAGACCTTAACTAGCACTCCCTTCACCTGATCTGGGATAGTTACTTCCCAGCATATAAGTTTGAGTAAGTAATACATAGAGATATCTGTGTCAAAAAATTTCACTCATGCATTCCCCACCAATTATTTGGTGCATGAGTGGGAACTAGTGATATATAAATTCAAATCAGAGGAATTACACACAATTGGAGATCGTAGTGGGCATCATAAGTCCACGTTCTCTATAGCGGCTAACTGACGCTAGATGAAATTAACTCATTGCAGGGGACCTCCTTGTGATCGAACTCAGGTATGTGTTCAGAGGTATCATAGAGGGCCAAGATAAACAGGATATGGTTAGTTAATTTCTTGTGATGGTGATCTCACATAGCATGAGACTTCCCAACATGACATGTTGAGGTGTACCTGCAGATAGCTAACAGACCGCCAAGGTAGAGGAATCACTATGATCAAGGATTTCCACATGAGGGAACATTGGTCCATAGAGAGTCAAAGATATCAGTGGAGCAGGAAGAGCTATGGGTGGTGGATGATGTTATGTGATCCATCCACCACCCCCACCATCGCCAAGTGTCCCACATCCAGCAGAAGGAGCTAGCCATTGAGGTCGTAGAAAGTTGCAGTATCTAAAGGATTATGACCTCGCAACACATGAGGTGATTATTTGTATTATCTGTGATTATTATAATCTTTCATAAATATTATTATACACAGGTTAATTTCATTCCTTCATCTATATACTTCTATTATGCGAGCTAGACCTCCTAGTTGATCAACAGGCCCGAAAACATCATCTTGAGGTTCAAAAAGAGAACACTTCTTCTATATTTTTTATCGGCTTGTAGTTAAAGCTATTTCTTGGTGGTAATAGGTTCACATGGGTCCTTCTAGTCATCATGATAGAACACTATAATTTCATCTTGGATATGGAATGGATTTCCATGGTGTAAGTCCATATTGACATTCAACGTAGATGACTTAGATTACTTCTCACTGAGGGGATTAGATTTACCTTTATGGACAGAAGAGATCTCATAGAAAGTTCAATGTATTTTTCATGCTGGATCACAAATACCATCACCCATTAGATGGGATGTGTATCCATTGGTT
Organism: Viscum album; assembly: GCA_963277665.1. Lineage (NCBI taxonomy): Eukaryota > Viridiplantae > Streptophyta > Magnoliopsida > Santalales > Viscaceae > Viscum > Viscum album. Next base: position 581,070,067 of record OY728125.1, read on the forward strand.
AAATAGTCTCTTCAAACATCTGGATTCCTTTATTTGTGGAGGATTATATGGACATATTTCCCTGAGGGTGATTTAGGACAACCTCTGATGTGGAAGATGGAGTGTTGTATCAATTTTCATCTTGTGAAAACATTGATATCTTATAAAACATTTCATGTAGCCCCTACAAAGCTCTGGAAGCTATGATTCTATCTGGATGACCTTCGAGAGAAGGGGTTCATTGAGCCCATTGTGTCCCCTTGGGTTTCTCTAGTGTTATTTGAGAAAAATGTGGAAGTGATATTTCATATTTATGTGGATTATAATCTATCAAAGAAGGAAAAGATAAAGAAAAATTAAAATTTGATGAGTATTGAATGAATATTTTATCATTTGCGAGGAACAAGATAGTTCTCAAAGATCGATTTCTAGTCTAGTTACCATTAGTTGTGGGTTCGTGATGCTGATATTCGAATGATGGAATTCTGATTGTGCTATGGAATCAATGAATTACTGGTGATTACCTTTGGTGTGAATAATGTCCCCATCATGTTTATGGATTTGATAAACCATGTCATCCAGCTGTACATGGACCGGTATGTGACTATATTTATTGAAAAAAATACTCATCTACTCTATATCAGAGGAGGAACATTCAATGAACTTGAAGATGAATCTAGATTTTCTTTGAGAGCACCAGCTTTATTGAAATATCTTGATGTTATAGTTCTAGATTCACAAGGTTCACTTTCTTGGGCATGTCATTTCTGATCATGATTTTTCCATGGACCAAGCAATGATCGATGCGGTTCTTTCTTGTGATCTATCCAAGAGAATGTCATAGGATTAGAGTCTAATTGTCATGGTGGGGTAATATAGTAGTTTTGTGGTATGATTATTCATAATTAGTGACCATTTGACCACCCTGATGTGTAAAGGTAAGTCATTTAACTATTCTAAGATGTGTTAGGGAACCAACAAGGAGTTAAGGTTAGGACTAATGTGTGATCCTGTGTTGAGACTACCATAGGAAGGAATTGAGTACATAGTGTATTATGAGGCCATCAGTGATGGGCTTCACTATGTGTTGATGTAGTAGTGGGAAATTATTGCCTACATGTCAGGTTATTTGATACACCGTGATAATAAATACCCGACTCGTGGCATAGAGCTGGTTGTGGTAGTCTTCACCTTGAGGATACAGAGGCACTATATCCTCGTGGATGTAAGAACCCGGTTCTTACTCTATGTTATATATTTCTTTTTTATTCTGTTTTTTAGTTGATTGGGAAATCTTGGTGAAAAAATTATGTTCTGAACAAAACTAGACACATAGAACGATTTTGGAGTTACACGCCATGTACTCCCAAGTACACACCATGTACCGTGGTCATATGTGAAGGCCATACATGGTGTGTGAGCATGTTGGCCTAGTAGATAGGTCTAACCAAGTACATGTCATTTACTCCTAGTACATTCTGTTTAATCTATCCATGTTTGAGGTATATACATGATGTGTGTGGAAGTTGGCAAGGAATAGAGGAAAAACCAAGTACATGTCATGTACTTCCTAGTATATTCAGTGTAGTCATGTCGGTAGGTCGAAAAAGTAAGTTAGTGGAACATAGAAATATTTGGAATAGTTAAATGTTATACATGGAATGTATACCTATATACATACCATGTATTTTCTATTTCTTTTATAAAGGGATGTAGCCTCATTTTCTGGTTCTGGAAAAAACCTTCACAAAAATAGGCTGCCCGATCATCATTTTTCTCCTGATTCTTTATTCGAAGATAGATTCTAACATCGTTAGATCCATTAGAACCCCCTATGTAATGTCTTGATTCATATTGAGTATTGTTTCTTGATTCTTATTCTAAACTGATTTATAGGGTTTTGATAATTTATTATCCAGTTGTAGATCTACCAAGTTCTAAACCAAATTAGAGGATGTTACCCGATGAGGATCATTGTACGAGTATGAGGTAGGTGGTTCATTCCTTGTTATGTTTTTTTGTGTATGTTTGGTTGGCATGGATTTGGTGTGTCTTTGAGTATTTTGAGAGAGGAGTCGTTATAAATGTTTTTTCATATTGAATTGATTGTGAAACATTTGGGATGTTGTTGGATATTCCCTTACCTTGTTATGATTGAGTGAGGCCAGGTTATAGGTCGTTTCTCATTTCGGTCATTTGGGTTGGGGGATCAAAAATGGCTATAATTAAATTTTTTTATTAAAATATTGGGTTTAAACTATTAAATGATGATTAAGTTTATCAAAGGCATTCAAGACATCACTGCTGGAATGTGGCAGAACATGGCTAGTGAAATTCATTTATTTAAATTGTTTTAATATGTTTATATATATATATATGATGTTGGATATTTCATATGTTATAACCCTTGGGGTTATATTGGGCATGAACCAGATATTCTTGAGTAATGTTGATCAGAGGTTGGGATTGTCCTAGATTATTTGGATGGTTTTACAATAGGATTGGTCATCATAGATGTCAGATTAAGGAATTATGACTGTCAGGTTGGGCATGGCCCAGGTTACTTGGATAGAAAGGCCCTCAGATTTTTGATTGACAAGGTCATAGGGACATGAGGTGTTAGAGGTGTTGTGTCTTGGGTTCTACATTTGGTGATTAATGATCACCCATGACATTGGGTCTTGTGCACATATATGACTCTGTGGTGAGGTAGTTTAGCCCGCTCGTGTGGGTAGAGGACACCGATAGTTGTAGTTTAGGTACTATTGGTTTGGAAGTTCTTGTAGTAAGAATCCCCATGGGAGGTGAGGATCCATCAATTTGGTTGGGTGTGCCTACGGGATGTCGGTACTTGATAAACAAGGTGTCAGGAAGAACTTGGTTCTAGGTAACTATTACTTGGGCATGCCTACTAGACATCAGTACTAGAGAAACAGGGTGTTCAGAGGCACATGGTGTTTGCAATCTATCACGGTGTGTGCCTTCAGGACCTTGGTACTTGAGACACGAGGTATCCAGGGGTGGGGGCAGATGGTGATGTGTTGTATGATTGAGATTCCGGCATTGGCCAGAGTAGGTGACAATCCTTGGTAGCTATTGAGCACTATTGTAATTTTTATTTTTTTAGGAATAATGTTTTTTACTTTCCATATAAACGCATGACTACTTAAAAACTTATACTAGGTAGACACAAATGGGTGGTATCCTTCTGAGATTTGTCTCACACCTTAAATGTGCCCTTTGGGATGCATGTAGACTACACATCTTTATATACATAAAAAGGATCAGCTATAAGAGTTGAATCATAGTACTGATTGGCATGAATATTGGTATGGACCTCGAGATCTTACCTAGATGGATTTTTACATATGTTTAGTTTCCTTTTCTGTATCATCATGCTTACTTTTTTGTTGTAGCAAATGTTGGTTATCCGTTGGTATCGTTTATATATGGTCATCTTCAACCTGATATGGATGCATTTTTTGTTTGTTTTAGTAGAAGTTATAAGTGTCATTCATCATGAGGATTTTTTTACTTTCTACTTATTTATATATTACCTACACTATGTATCTTATATTGGCTGTGATTCCGCTATGTCGGTATGGTTCAAGTCTGCAAAGTCTTTATTATCACTACAAGTTTTATTATTATACTTGGAATAGTACCATACCTTCCACTGAGAGGGTGTATCCTCCCCACTATACCTTTTTACACCCTCGCTAAAAGTCAGAAGCCTTTGTTATTCGGGGAGGTGCACCTAAGGAAGTAACACCTGACCCATTTAGCACTGTTTGGGTTGATATTTGGGTCTGGGTTGTTGCAAATTTGTATCAAAGGAGGTTGTTCTTGACTAGGATTTTGTATCATCTTTTGATTGTCTACTAATGAGATTGGGACTGATTTTTTATTTCTTCTTGTTTACTATTTGGGATATGGTAGAATAGAGATAGGTTGTTATTGTAACTATGTTTCTAGCTTATGTTTGGGTGCCTACAGCTCTAGGTATGAGGGACGGACCACGTTTCCTTGGGTGGGAATTGCTATTTTACTTTTACTCAGATTACAGTTTATATGGTTTTCACTTTCGTAGCTAACTTGGTATGTGATATTATTGATTGTGATATGTTACCCTTGACCTGGTGCGATAAGGGATAATTGGACCTTGGACCGGTATAGAAAAGCATGATTGTTTGGATTTTGATAGGCACATTTTTTAGGTTATTTCAATTTCATATATGTGTATATATCTATATACACACTGTGTAGTTTCTAAATTTTACTTAAATAGGATGTAGCCTCATTTTTATGGTTTTGGATTGAACCTCTACAAAACGGGCTGCCCGAATTTTATTTTGCTCCCGATTCTTTATCTGAAGTCATATTTGAACATCATTAGTTCTATTGGAACCCCCTAGGCATGCTTATGATTCCACTTGGGCCTTTCATCTTGATTTATGTTCTAAATCATGTTGTAGGGGTTTGAGAATTTATTATTTTTTTCCATATCTACCTAGTTCAGGACTGAATTAGAGGTTTCTACTAGAAAAGGATCATCGTATGAGCACGAGGTAGGTTGTTCGTACCTTGTTTTGTGTTTTCTTGGACGTTTAGGTGGTGTAGCCTTTGACCCTTCTTCAGGTATTTGGAGAGAGAACTCATTATAGCTATTATTGCATATTGAATTGATTGTTAAAATCCTGGAATTCCATTGGGTATTGGCTTACCTTGCTATGCTTGAGCGAGGCTGGGTTGGAGGTTGTTGCTCATTTGGGGTATTTTGTTATGGGTGCCAAAATGGTTATAATTGAATTATTTGGATTAATCTTCTGGGTTTAAACTGTTAAAGCATTATGTTTATCAAATGATTTCAAAGCCTCATTTCTAGTATGAGAAAACACATGGATAGTGAAATTCAATTGTTTAAAGTGTTTCATTGTGATTATATATACGTGATGTTGGATATTTCATATGTTGGAACCCTTGTGGTTTTGTTGGGTGTGGATTAGATATTATTGATTAATATTGATCAATCGTTAGTCTTGGTCCAGATTATTTGGGTGGTTTGACCCTGGGATTGGGTGTCGTAGACGTCATATTGAGGTAGTGTGACTGTCAGGATGGGCATGGCCTGTGATACTTGGATAGAAAGTCCATGAGATTCTTGAGAGAAATTGTCAATGTGACATAAGGTGTCAGGGTTATTGTGGCTTGGGTTCTATATTTGGTAATTTCTTCTCACCCATGACTTTGGGTAATGTGCACACAGATGACTCTATGATGAGGTGGTTTTGACCGCTAGTGTGGGTAGAGGCCCCTGATAGTTTCAGTTTAGGTAATATTGGTTTGGGGGTGCTTTCCGTAAGAAGCCTTGTGAGAGGTGGGGAGCCATCAGTATGTTTGGGAGTGCCTATTGGACTTCGGTACATGAGACATGAGGTGTTAGAAGGCACATGGTTCCATGTTACAATTACTTAGGTATGCCTACGGGATGCCAGTACTTGAGACATGGGGTTTCATAAGGCACATGGTGTCGGGTTACTATCACTGGGCATGCCTTTGGGACGTTAGTACATGATACATGAGGTGTTAGGGAGGGCACATGGTGTAGGGTTTTGTGACTGATATTCTAGAATTGGCCGAAGTAGGTGCCACTCCTTGGTGGCTGTTAAGCACCATTGGAATTTATATTTTTTTAGGCGTCATACTATTTAATTTCCTTATAAATCCATGCCTACTTAAACACTTATACTAGGTACTGACCATTGGACGGTATCCTGCTAATATTTTTCTCACACCATACATGTGACCTTCAGGATGCGTGTTGACATTATATCTTTACATACAAGAAAAGGATCAGTTACAGGATTTGGATTATAGTACTGATTGTCATGGAGATTGGTATGGACCTTAAGTCCTTACCTAGCTAGTGTTTTACATCTGTTTAGTTTCTTTTTATGTATCATCATGCTTAAATTGTTGTTGTATAAACTGTTTGTTATCCATTGGCTTTGTTTTTATATGGACATGTTTAACCTGCTACAGATGCATGTTTTGGTTGTTTTAACAGTTTTTATAAGTGGTGTTCATCATGCTATTTTTTTAATTGCTGCTATACTTTTTTCTATATTGCCTTATATATTTATCTTATTTTGGATGTGCTTCCACTATATGGGTCTGGTTCCAGTTTTCTAAGTCTTTATTACTGTTACAAGTTTTATTATTATACTCATACTGGTACCTAGATTTACCCTGAGAGAGTATAGCCACCCCACTATACCTATTTACACCATCTTTGTTAGTCAGAATCCTTTGGAATTCAGGGAGGTACACCGAAGGTAGTAACACCTGAATCCTTTTGCAATGTTTGGGTGGATTTTCTGGTCTAGGATGTTCTTGTTGAGCACTTTGTGGTTTAGTTAGACCATTAGAGTCATAGGTACGTCTTCATATAGAGAGACATGAACCTGAGGAAGTGACACTAGTTAGAGTTCCTATAGGACTATGACATCTACATAGACTATACTCCAAATAAGGGAAACATTGTAGAAAATTCAATATGTGGTATGTACCATGCATGCTTCGTGCATGATTCTTCTGATCAGTTGGCTCCCTTACAGCTGACCATAGTGGAGTAGGAGGGTTCAGTTTATCTTTAGTTTATTTTATTAGCTTATCTACGTCTCAAGTGTGTGAGAGAGTCCTAGCTGGGAGACATCAATTATGAGGTCCACATGACAATATATCCATAGGGGGTTCACCGAATGGATATTTTGAAGGAGGTAATCATGTCATCCTTTTCTAGGAAAAGATGATGGTCCCAGTCACACTGAGGTAGGAGGAGACTCAAGAGTTACACACTTCTTCACTAGATATACATCCTCATGTGGGGAAGACATACAAATACCTTCAGCAATAGTTTTTTTGTTCAAAATATGGTATATCATAGCTATGTATTTCTCTCATTTACTCACCTATCAGTAGGTGAAGTCTGAGCACCATGTTTACGTAGGTTTATTGATTCCACTTGAGATGGAAAAGTGGACGTGGGGTGACATATTCATAGGTTTTTTTGATAGGGATTCCACACACAACAAAGGCCCTTGATTCCGTCTGGGTGATAGCTGACCAACTCATGATGTTGGAACATTTCATTTCTATTTAGGAATAGGTTTTGGTGGATATTTTGAGGAATTTTTACTTACATGACATCATTCAACACCTTGGGGCCCTCTAGGATTGTCTCTAATCATGAAATGTGGTTTACAACATGGTTTTGGAGAGGCATGTAGGAGGAATTAGAGACCCAAATGAGGATGAGTACAACCTTTCACCACCAAGCAGATGGGATAACCAAGCACACTATCTAGGTTTTGGAGGTTATTCTAAGGACCTACATGTTATACTTCTTAAGGAGCTTCACAGATCACTTTACCTTATTATAGTTTGCACAATACAAAATATAAAACTCTACTTTGGACATGGAACCATTTGAGGCCCTGTATGGAAGACCCTATAGGTCACTATTGTTTTAGACAGAGATTAAAGAGTCATCTTTTGTGGGTCCAAAGTTGGTGTAGGAAATGACGAAGAACGTCTAGGTCATCCATGAGGGTATGTGGATGACCCAAATAGAGTATAAATCTTATTAATATCACCGGAATATTCCATTGGAGTTTAATAAGGGAGACCATGTTTTATTGAGAGTCTCCCTATGATGAGTATTGTGGGGTTTATCTTGGAAGGCAAGCTATACTGAAGGCTCATTGGGCTATTTGAGACCATCCATTGGGTTAGGGAGGTGTCTTACTATCTCACTCTACCCCCAAAGCTGAAAAAGGTTCATGTCATCTTCCACATGTCACAGATGATGAGATATGTGCCTAGCCCTAGGCAATTTATTAGCTTGGTCAAGTTGGAGATAAAATATAGTGACACATTTGTGTATAACCAAGTGGAAATTGGGGTTCAATAGGAGAGGACCCAGTGTGGATGGAAAATCCCTTTCGTTTTCATGTTGTGGAATCATAGGAGCATGCATGAGAGCTCTTGGGAGTAGAATATCCACATCCATGCACAATATCCAGAGTTTTTTTAAAAAAAATTTACTTTTTTGGGATCAAAATATTAAAGGGGGGAATGATTTTGAGACCTGTTTTTTTCCATTTAAGAATTTAATATATTTCTATATATATATTTAGAGTTATTTTTTGATACGTTGTGCTATTTTAAGGTTCGATGTGTCCAAGATAAATTTTATAAAATTAAAAAATATATTTTCTATTGCACACATGTAGATTCATAAGTAAAATGATATAAATCTTAAAATAAGGTTTATATTAGAAATCCAAGACCTAAAATGGGTATAGAATAATTTTTTACCCTATGATAGACCAAAAATAGGTATGTTTGGCATTCAAATATTGCACCCATTGGCGGTACATTAAGTGGATAAATTAATTAAATTAAATAAATAATTAGATTGTTTAAACAAAATAAAATATCTATTAGAATATTTCAATAGATAATGTCCTAGGTTTATACTCATATATTTAGGACCGTTGAGATATATTATTTCCTCCTTTTGTTGGATAATCACATCAGACGATGAAAAAGTATGGATTAGAGAACATCAAGATGTAGTGAATGCAACCACATCCTTAGATTATTAGGGAGAATTTTATTCAATGAAAAATGATACTATCTACTTGTGAGACTTAACAATTTATGTTGTACTCCCTTTTAGATTAAATTGATTGATAAAATAAATCCCATTTATTGTTTTCCACCAATTTCAGACACTTGGCATGCTCTTATTACGGATTAAATTGGATATTCTTGATTTTATAACTCAGATATCACCGTTCTTGATCAATGGGTCATAATTATCTGACAATAATGTTTAAACCTTTTTTATTGTTTCTCCCTCCTTTAATTTCGTCATGTTCTTCATTGGTAGGACCTCGTGGTCCCGGTTCAATCTTGCTGAGTGGTATCGATCCAGATCAGACCCCCAAAATCACGACCAAAGGAAAAATGATGCATGTATTGAAGGAAAAATGACAAATCTAGTATTTTTATGAATAATGTATGATAGTTATGACAAATGAAGATTTAATAATCAAATATGGTTGAAATTGTGGGGGTGGTGTGCACTGAGAAACTCATGTGGTTAACAGAATCGATTACTGGACAATAGATGGATGAAAATGATGAGTTAGAGTAAGATTCATCAACTTTTGATGGAAGAAGGTAGGATCTTTGAAAGAATTACCAGATTAGTGGAAACATGTTGATCTATAAATATTTGGAAACCCCTACTACACATCGTGTACCAATATGAACACATGGTGTATATCCCTTTGGATTTGGAGGATAAGGTTTTGGGATTTCATAAGGATATCATGATGAGTAGACTACATAAATGTCGTATACCATCTTCCCTGTTTGGTCAAACCATGTATTAGAGAATACAGCCAGTCACACACCATGTTCCTAAGTACACAATCATGACCAGAGCACATGATATATATTGCATGTGAAGACGCCCACCATGTACTAAAGTACACAAACACATCTTGGATACACAGACAAGACCATGCACACGGGTGGGACCCTTAGTGGTATGGGCACATAATTTATATCCCCCACATGCCATGTACTCCTACACACTTGGTGACATGAATACATCCAAGGAAATGACTAGGTGATGGAGTTGGACCACACTCCATGTAGGTTCCCCCACACACCATGTACTCCCTTAGCTCAATTTGAAGAGACTTACGTATTATATATCACCATCATTTAAACTCAGATTTTAGACAAAGAGTAAACTATAATGAGTGTTTTTGCATGTAGAACATATTGGATCCCTCAATTATGCCTTTAGATATATGACGTGATTTTTTTTGGGAATATCTCTTGTTGAGGAGACACCTAATGAAGAAATTTATCAGAAAAAATATCACTAAAGACACCAGAGTGGAACCCCCTATTACCATGGGATGGAGACCTCTACTTCTACATACCTAGTGGAACCCCTCTATCGGATACTGTGTAGGGACTCTATGACCAGAGTGGAACCCCCCTGACACACTATGGAAAGGTTCCTCTTCTTTTAGAGTAAATAATGAGTGGAAAACACCTATTAGATAGGGTGATGTTCATTGATGACTAGAGTGGAACCCACATATCAAATAGGGTGTGAGACCTCGATGACCATAGTGGAACCCCCTGTTGCACCAGGATAAATGTAATCAACCTATAGATCCCCCCCCACATGGGTGTGGGTCCTATACAGCTACATACGGAGTGGAACCCCCCACTCAGGTTAGGAGTGGGTCCTAAATGACCATAGTGGAACTCTTATCACACCAAGGCATGAGTACATAATATATATAGTGGAATCCGCCATTATTATGGGTTCAGATCCTATACCTATTGAGTGGAACCCCCTTATCGAATAGAGAATGAATCTTCGTAACCCTAGAGTAGACCCCCCAATTATAATGTATGCAATTCCTATGTGGATACGTACAGAGTGGAACCCCCCCCCCCCCAACACACCAGGGAATGTGTACTATACTAAGAGTTTGTTCCCCCTGAACTATGTGACATAGTGATGAGGCATAGTTTTACATGGACTATTACTTCTTGTTAGAAGTGTGAGATGATAGACACCATTTATGGAATTATGGAACTATTGGAAACACTTCTTCCAAGGTTGAGATGTGAGACAGGGATATCCTTACTCTATCCTTTGGGAGTTTTTTGACTTAGAATATATATTTGAATTTTTATCTATACCTTTGGAGTTGGGTATGCTCCAATGATTGGTTTCTAATATGAATGGGATATGCTAAATGATTTCCATGTCTAGATTATCATGGTTAGATGAGTTCACTCAACTATGTTAAGTGTAAAGTAATCAATGTGTAGTTAATATAAACACCGTATTGATCCCCTTTTGTTTAGATGAGGTTACTCTCTCTCTATCTTTGTTTGGGATGAGCTGTTATCTTTCACCAATTCTTATATCCTTTTTACTATCGAAATTTTTTTACTTTCTTAATATATCTCATATTACTCCCCATTCATCTTTCAGGATGTCCTTCCGAGTGTTTATATACTCACCCAGGCATGGGATTTTCCCACACATGTTGTGTCTTGTGTAAAAGATGAACAAGTTGGCAATGAATATAGAGGATCTTATAGATACCTGTTACTTTGGACAATATACGGTGGTCACAGACTAGAGATCAATAGTTTGGATCTATCCTCATTTTACTTTCTATTTTCTTTAGGTTGGGACATCTTTTTGGATGGGAGTATATTTTCCCCTTTACTATTCAGTTTATGCTATTATACTCTTGTATTTTCTAGATGTTTTACATGCATGGTTGTTTGTATGCTATTTTTCATCTCTTTCCATTATTCCTCTACACTCTTGCATCAATCTGGGTTTTTGTGTGCATATAAGTACTTAAAAAAGGCCTCATTATGTTAGTTATTACATTGGAACTAGAAGCCAACCCTTGGACAATGTAGGTGGGCATGAGGAGTTGTGGCTCAAGCTTTGTCTTGGGTCCGGTCGAGAAAATTATCATGCCATCTCACTATTGAAGGAGAATGAATTCATGTCATGTTCTATATTCTATTTTCTGAAACAGTCCAATAGTACTTCCTTATTTGGGAAATTACTTATATATTTTTGATCATTCGGTCATCATTCTCACTTTCCAATGGAAAGTAGCATATCACGACACAGGTTGATGGTCTTGGATATTTGAATGGAATGGGATGATTTGATGCTTACCCTTCCTTACACAAACTCCTCCATATAGCTCATTATGTGGTCCAAGACTCCCACATAAATTTAATAAATGATTATTAATACCATTCTTAGTGTCATCATCAAGTAAAAACTGGATAATTACATCACTGGATTTTTTTATATGGTGAACACTTTTTGTTGTAGAGGATGGGTCTCCACATATCATCTAGAATCATTTGCAACATTGTAAACCAATAAAAAAACTTCCCTAGGATATATTTATCATGTATGGAATATTATGTCTAAAACCTGATAAATATCACTATCATCATATTGGGAAACATATTCTCATCACATAACGAAACCTACTATTGAATCCTTGGAAAACCCTATCTCATTGCAAGAGAAAACTCCTTCTCAGCACATGAATCATCTTGTGATTCTCATATAAGGAAAAATTTTATTTCCCTGGAAGGAATACTTGGATCATCAGAAGAAAAATCTTGTGCATGCAAGACAAGGCATCTAGTGTCTTCCATATAGAGAAGGTGGAATATTAGGTTCTTCAACTAAGTTGAGGATGAGGATATCCCATTCCATTTTCACATGTTTGTTATCATCTTTTCATAAGGAGTCTAATTTATGTAAAATTATGTACTTTTTTTTCACACATGGTAATGAAATTAGGCTCATCACCTAAGTAATGGGTAATAAGATATAATGTTTGTCAGATAGTCTTCTTATTCTCACCATATAATCCATCTCATTATCATCACATGAGGAGACCTAAGATCATCATGTGAGGAGCCATAGGCTCATCACCTGGTGATGGGTTTTTATGCACCCAATGAGGGTGTCCAAGGCTCACCACATTGCTCTTGGGCTTATCATAAAATTAAATTACACTGTTTAATGTCTAGTATGGACGCATCCATGTTTTCATATCACATATAAAGAAATCATAAGATAATATCCATTGGGAAAAAATCTATACACACTCCTCATATATGGTAAGTTTCAGATTTTATCTCAAGTGGGGGATTCCCAATAGTTTAGAGTTATGTAGAGAATTATGAGGGGTTTGTTGAGGGTTTTTGTATGATCTAGGAATATGATCATGTTACAGCCTCCCAAGAGAGATATTGAACGACAAATATGTCATGATTGAATCTCAAAGGGAAATCCAATATATGTGGATAGAAAAAATGAATCAAAACTTATTTAGTTCACAATGTAGAGTTTAATATCATGTTATAGGACTTTTCCATGTAGTTTAACATCATGTGGTAATGATGATTGTATCGTGAAAGAAGTAAAAATAAGTTATAGTTTAAGTCCTTTATTTTGGGTTTCTCAAAATTTTGGTTTTTATCTCCTGGCCATCACATGAGAAATCTGTAATCATTATATGGGTAATCATTGGTTTATCAAACAATGCATCATATTCTCATCACATAGGGTACGAAGTAGTTTAACATATAGTGTCAACGATGCTTATGTAATTAATGGGGAGGAATGTGGGGTGGACTGAGTAATAACATGTAAACTACCCAATGGGAGTTTTTATCATTTATTGGACTAGGGTGAATTCTCTAAATGATTCCATAATAGAGTCTTACACTTAAAAAAGTCCTAAGGTGCTACATGAGAGTTGGGAGATAATGAGTGAGGATAACACATGTACTATGTATATTCCTAAAAATAAAAATGAGTGTTGATTACTCGAACCATGTTTGATGCAATGAGCTTAGGAATGAGGGACCGTGATTTTTATCATGTGTATGGATTTATCATGAATATACCTGAATCATATTGATGTGGGACCCATATACAGTAAACCTTTAAGAAAAATTTATTTTGTGAAATGTTTAATTAAATGGGTGCCCATAATGTAGAGTTTACACAATCTTGGAGTTATGTGAACCTCAATGTTTCATGATATTTGAGTCTGCAGTATTAGTGTGTTTTAGGGATGACCAAAGCAAGGCTTTCATGAAACATGGGTGTGGCATGCAACTTGGTCTTGAGAGAAGTTTTTGTTTCTAGTGTGAATGTTTTTCTTTATAGAAGAATATTGTGTAAAACCACCTCAAACATAATATAATATATTTAACTACTTATGTGAGGTAATTCACAAATCTTTATCGTTTTTATAAATTCATAGGGATTTATAGTATCGAAAAGTCATTAAAAATAGATTTGTGTGTGTAAACAACATGATCCTTTGACATTTAGAGGTTCTACATAAAAAATTGGCAGTGAGGAGGAATTTATTGGAGTTTTAGATCATGGAATATGGATACTCATGTAATTAATATGTAATTCTAAAAATATAAATTTGTTTGAAACTATAAGTTATGGGTTTTCATAACATCAAGTTCCTTATATATCTTCATATTTTTGTTTTAAGGTTAGATATGGTTCTCATGAAATCATAGATTTTCATAGTTGCATCGGCTATAAGTTTACACAACATGAACATGAATTAACTTATATACATTGATTTATAATTTTTTAAATGTCCATTATTATCCCATATCCTTCAAAAATACATTTCTTGATGCCCCACCAATGTATTTTAATGCCAGAAACCTCCATGAATTTCATTATAGCAATTACTCAATTTAATGATTTCCTTGTGTTAGAGATAATCCTATGATGTTGTTTCCTGATAGATATTATCATTTAATATAACTAAACATCACCCTAGGTTATAAAGAAACCTAATAATACAATATGATTCATAATGATTCATGTTATACAATATTACATGCACATATCATGCACTATGATATGAGGGAATTATGGTATGACATTAATAATCTTCCAATAATTATATGGCTTCATAGAATTTGTTTAATTTCACATTATATTGTATTATATAAAATAACTTCTAAAAAATTACCCAAAACACATTTTGGATAATTAAAATTCAGTTTGTGAAAGATATACCCTGTATTATATCATATGGTATACCATTTGGTTACCCATACAAAACACTTATAAATAAACACTAGAACACTTTTAGGGGAACTCTCTAAGTCAAACTCAATCCCAATTTACTCAATAAAAAATTATAGCAGTACATACCACTATATACTTAATGAAATATGAATTTATGAATTCATAAATATTAACCAAGAGAAGCCTCTATAAAATAATCAGTGCTACTAAAGATTCAAAAGGATCCTACATGATCTATATCAAACACATGTAACTCTATACATGTTTTCAACATTAGAATCATATACTCGAATGAATTACCATATAATGTGTTTTTCCAAGACATTGAGTTATTGTAGGATGAAAATTATATAAATATCAAATAGATAACTCATATTTTATTGATTATATGAGAATATATTTACTATATTGAAAAATAAATAGCATTTCATTGACCTTTATAATTGATCACATCACATGACCCTCACCTAAGATAAAATAACATTACATATGTTATCTAGGTACAATCATAAAATTACTCAGTGTATCTCAATCTTGAGATCATATTTATTACTCATCAAATGAGAGGAAAAATCTTATCATAGTTAACCACAAAATTATTACAAAATAAGCATCATACCCAACCACCTCTCAATTAGATAAAACTCAAGGCTTGTATAAGAAAGGTATACATGTATGATGGTTCTCATATCAATTATCTCACAAACCCTATGTATTATGGATTTAAAATATGAACCATACATCCCTAGTATACGAAATACATAGTCCAAGACACACCATGTGGTATAATTCATGAGTTATCTTACTCATGAAACCCATTTTATGCCACATAAACTTATTCTACATCCCTATATAAGAATCCTCCTCATTATAACCTCAATATTTTTATATCTCATAATAACCCATGTTTAACATCAATTATGGATAACTAGAATTCTTTCATTGATAGGTCAATTATCATTTCACTTCATAATATAAATATTTATATATTCATCAATAATGAGAGAATGATATGTTGGAGATTGTCTTTTTTACAACATTGTACATTTTATATTCTTAAAATTATTTAGAATAAAATACATAGATATATAGAACTTATTATCTTACAAAAAACATATGATAAACAATAATATCATCCTTATCTTTCCTATTATTTAAGGGGATTTGTAAAACTCATTACATCTCAATGTAATTAATTTCATATATCAAAGTGAATATCTGATTAAAATTTCCTTATAAACTATTTTGTGAGTAACATCTATGAATAATGTTAGTTTAGATAATGTTGAGACAGACAAATTATATTATTAATATTTAACAATTGTATTTTTTTGAAAATCCTATAATTCACAAAATTAAATGTTATAATGTTAATCACTTCTAATTGTTAATTATATCTCATTATAAACTAACCATTATTATTATTTAATAAATTTCAATAAAAAATTACTTCATTAAATGTTTTTGAATAACGTATCACTTTACATTTTTTGTTCCTGACACATCTTAAACTTCTTTACAATATTTAACTGAAATTCACATTAACTGTTATAATATTTCATTTTTTAGTGTTGAGCATCTCAAAATTTACCCATACTCTAACTAGTCTATAAGATAATTTATTGTTTTTAGAATAAAAATTTAAGATACAAATATTCCTTTTTGTTAAGAAATAATAATTGTTACCTACAAAGGGAAATATTTGAAAAAACATATTATAACTATATTGTATATGATATTTTATATCATTGGATAATTCTATGTTATAGAATTTAATTAATCAAAAACTATTTATAAAATCCCATATTGTTCATAATTTTTTTTGATAAAGATCTATTCTTATCACACAAGAGTGATTAAAAAACAATACATATCCTTTATATAAATCCATCAGAACTTGATAAATTCCTTTTTTTGTGTTCCATGATCCAACTATTCTATTATGATTCAATCGAATTATAACTAAAAATTATATTCACTATTTCTCCCATATTTAATTTATTTGTATATATATATCATTTTTTAAAAATATAATCGGTATCATATACCTATTAAAAAAGAATACTAGATTTCTATATCACTAAAATCTGATATAGACACTCCATAGAGTTTTCATAAACCCATTTGGTATCTAAAAAAATTATATCATATGGAATCATTACTCATATTTCCCAAAACCATATTTGGGTTTTAATAACGTTGAATAAGAACATGAAAAAACATTGGTATACCTTCTATGTAATGACCCTGACTACAATAACCCATAGTTAGTTTCTTTATTATAACATTGTAATAGATATAAGGGAACAACTATAGAATGACTGATTAGTTTAGAAGTTTTGGAGACCTATATAGATACTTTATACCTATTATACATTAGAAATAGAAAATTAAACATAATACAAAACAAAAAAAATCAACTGCATTCTTGAAAACTCATTCTAAGAATTCTTCCTCATCTCCTAGGGAAAGGAAAACAAAATAAGGTAGATCTCAAATTATCAACATGCATTAAGTAAATCGGAAGCTATTATGAATAAATAAGAATAATAAAAATTTAAATTTAAATAAATTAATACAATTACCATTTATATAACTTGATTACCATTATAATATAACCCATAGTCAATATGGAAGGGTAAATATCTGAAAACAAATAAAATTTAATGAATAATTATGAAGTAAATACATCTAAATATAATATCATATATAAAATATCAGGAATAATAATAATAAATGAATTTTAAATGAAGCAAATTCATAAATATTTGAATCTATTTCTCAGTAATGTAATTCCTCTATTGAAAAATTCTATCCATAAGATAGTTTTAAACGACTTTGTAAAAACCCATCAGATTTGGCCAACAAGTTTGTCTCATGAGACCTATCGATGCATCGATTGGATATTTATAACTAGAACCCACCCATATTTTCATGTCCAAATAATTTATCGTATACTAAATAATATATTTGACACATGAATAATGTTCCTTATTAACATATATCCATATTAACTAAAGGATACAAATTTATCAATATTCCCCTAGTTAATCAAATAAATTTCAAAGTACATACAATTTGTTAAAATAGTATATAGTTTATAAATAACAAAATACATCATAAAATAATATTTATATTGAAGATAAATATAATTTCCAATGAAAATTTATTACAATAAAGTTATTTTTTTAAGATAATGTTAATAATCACTACTGAAAGTGATATTTTACAACAAATTTTACCACATGGTAAATTTCATGTAAAATTTGATTGGATGTAATGATATTAAGTGAAATTTAAAATATTATTAATTATGAATTAATCATGATATTATATGTCAAAATGGGTAGTGTATACTCCACATAAACATTAATGGGTTCATAATAAAAAATAAGTCTCACTGGAATGTAAATTGAGACAGACTAACTTACCTAACACTTACCTCACACTTACATTTGGTTAAACATTTATTAAAATCCTAAATGGTATTTTTAAACATGGAATTAACTTAAATTAGAACCAAATTAATATTTAATGTTTCATATATAATCCATTAATTACATATTATCACCTGTTTGTTGATAATCAATAATTAGTTTTATTGTTTTGGGTGTTAATTGTCTTATTTTCTCATTAATTCTTTATAATGAAAGTTATAGTTCTTATGTATATTATAGTCCCATAATCATCAAGATAATAATCATTACATAATTATAAATTTTTTATATCAATTATACTTTTAATAGCAATCAGGAAATATGGTTTTGAGAAATGAAATATGTTACCATCATGGTGAAGGTAGGTCATATGTACGCACAAGTAACATTTTTATTTTTCAATGATTATTATAGAAAGGATGTACGTATCATTTAATATTTAAATAATGTAAATTATATAAAAAATAATGTTTTATTTCTTTCAATATACATATATTTCATCCACAGTGTGTGGTGATGAAAAGAGAGTCACATCACTTCATTAAGGCGGTAGTCCACACATACATGAATGAGGTTATAATCATTAGGTGAGTGAAAGTGAAAGAATGTAAAATGATGTTTATATTTTAAGAATGATAAACATGTAATTAAACTAATATTTATGTAATTTATATCATATATTTTCATTACCTTTATCCTTATTACCTTTTATTTAAAATGTTATTGGAAAAAGAATCACATCGCTTCGCAAGGTGGTGGTCTACCATATATATGAGTGACATTATCGTATCTTGTACGAAATGGAAAGTAAAAAAGATATATATAATAAAATGAATATAGTGGTATAATTAAGATAGAAATATCATATATTAACACTTTATATCCAACATAATATAGAACTGTGAGAGGAGGTATTTGAAAAACAAATTTCATCAGTTATTGAGGTGGCAGTTCACCGTACTCATGAACAACGATTTAACAATCCATTTGATGGATGTGGGGATGGTTTTGTCTCATTATAGTAATAGAAAAAAATATAATTATATGTAATATATTTATTCTATAATATCAATATATTTCAATAATAATTTAATAAGGTGGATGAAGAAATAAAATAAAAATGGTCATTGAAGAACATTACCTCTTCTTTATGTGTCCTCCTTAGGTTTTAACCAAAATATTTTCTAGTATTGATTTATGAAAAAAAATAATGATTCTAGGAATAGGGTATGAAATTTTTGAAGGTATGTGATCGTGTATCAGCTGAATTGAAATGTATTGAATGTGTAAAAATGATAGGAGAGTGTGTGGCCTCTTATAAGTGATGTGAGTGGAACAATTGTAATTATTGGAAATAAAAAAAGATTTACCCATGTTTTTCACATGACAAAGGGTCAAACCTAGAGTATTAAGAATACATAGACATGATAAGGTAAAAAAATGTCCATAAAATATAATTTATAGATGTTTTTTTGGTAATTTTAACCCTTATCATTTTAGTTAAAACCCAGGTAAATCCATTTTGACCTTAACCAATGTAAATAATTATTATATATTTCTCTATTCACTATGGTTGTAAAGACCCGTAAATTTCAAGGAAATTTTTTTCTTAATTTTCTTTGGAATTTTACAAGAACGCAGTTTCTGACGGCGCCTGATTCCGAGGCCCGGTGTGCCCGGAATCATTTTCTAAAGTTTG
The DNA here is from genome assembly GCA_963277665.1 of Viscum album. NCBI lineage: Eukaryota > Viridiplantae > Streptophyta > Magnoliopsida > Santalales > Viscaceae > Viscum > Viscum album. The sequence continues at coordinate 581,089,916 of OY728125.1, forward strand.
GCTCGGGTACGTTCAGTGAACGGACGAGCGGGTTTTTCTAACTTTTGAACCGGTGCCCGGAATCGAATTCTGAGGGCACCGATGAAATCGCAGCGCCGGTATTCACTTAGAAATGCCTCTTCCGGAGTTGCATTTGCTCGGGTGTGGTTTTTAATTTTCGGGCTTAAAGTTAAGAAATAAAATAATTTTGTGACAGCTTTATTTTATTTCACTTAAGCCACTTGGAAGCCACTTGAGGCCACTTAAAGGAGGCTTGAACTGAGTTGAACTGGATAGGATACTATCCAGAAATATCCTACCCCCTTGGTAGGATATTTGTGAGGTGGGGCCCGTACGAGCCCCGCCATTTCTTTCCGCTAAGAAACGCACCCGTGAAAACCCGTCTTAATGAAAGTCAACCGACGCGTTTTCTAAATTCTTAACAGACCATTTAAATGGGTTGTTTCCTTCGTGAATTAAATGGGTCGTTTCTTTCGTTGAATTAATTCAACTAATTGATGGATCGTTTCTTAACCAGTTTTTCAAATTCATTGGCATAATAATAAAATAAGACCAACGCTTAACCTCTGGTTATTTGTGCTTGAGAAGATTTGGGAGAACCCTCGCAACTTCTTCTCCCTCGCGAAGAACGCGAAGAACGCGAAGAACGCCGAACCCAGAAATCGACGACGCCTTCGCCCGAGACGCTCTTCCGATCTCCGATCTCCGATCACCGACCATTCGAGGTGAGTGCTTTCGGATTTCCTCTCAAGTTCTTTTCTTTGGTTTTAAACGAAACACAGATTTAAATATTAATAATTTAAATCTATTGTTCTTGATTCGTTGAGCTCGCCGACTCAACGCCGGAATCCGCGACGAAGCGACGCCTCCCCGCGACGACGCGACGATCGATCTCTTCCGCGACGGTCTCTTCCGCGAAGAACGCCCGCGCATGACGATCATCAAGGTAGGGATTCATTTTGGAAAATTACCCCTTTTTAATTTTCTCATGAACGTTCTTGAAAATTAAAAAGCCGGTTTTCAATGAACAATTTTATTTTAATTAAAATTGTTGGATCATGTGTTGATCGTTTTTCTCCCGGTTGTTTATCTCTAACGCGGAGGGTGCGGGCCGAACGAACACGGCCCGACGACCCTCCGCCATTCTTCGTTTTGTGCGGATTTGACGGTCGACGACAGAACGTGCCGCAACGGACGGTTGACGATCCCGCAGTAAAGAACGGATCCCGGGAGGAGCAACGGCGCAGACGGGAAGGAAAACGGGCCACCAGAGCGACGCCGGTGGCCCGCGGAAGTTGCCGGCGGCCGGAGGCGGCGGCGCCCCGGCGCGCCGCCGGACGAAATCCGCCGCGGCTTCAGCCGCGGCGGCGGCGGCCAAACGGACCCGCGGCGCGCGGGTCCGGTTCATCCGGGCGGACGCAACTCAGCGCGTCCGCGGCTCGCCAGCGCGGCCCGCACGCGGGCCGCGGTCCTTCCTCAAGCCGCGGGTCAACGCCCGCGGCTTCCACCCGCGCGGCTCGGCCAAGCCGAGCCGGACCGGCCCTGGCCGGGCCGACCCAGGGGGGGGGGGGGGGGTCGGGCCGGGTCGGCCCGGGCCCGTACCCCCCATCTTCGGACTTTTTCGTTCAAACCCCCATATCTTGAGCTTCGTGCCTCCAAACGACTCGCCGTCAGCGGAAACGCGATCCTTGGATCGAGACGGTCGTTTCGGTATATCGCACTCAAGGTTTCGGAATACTTTGAGTTCGGCCGGGTTGGTTCGTACACGAGACCAACCGGGCCCTCGGAGCGGAAACGCTCATATCTTGAGCTACGGACGTCCGATTGACGTGCCGTCAGCTTTGTTGAATTCCTCTAAGTGAGACGGATCTTTTGGCATACTCCGCCCGAGGTTTGGACGCAGGTGGAGTGTGGTCGGGTTGGTTTTGCCTTAAAAACCAACCGGGTCCCTGGGACGAAAATGCCAATATCTCTCAGACCGGGCGTCCGATTGACGCGCCGTCTGCGACGTTGAGTTCCTGTTGACGATACGGAACTTTTGGATACATCAACTTCGGACTTCGTGTCATTTGATGTATCAGCCTCTCGGCTCGTGGAGCGGACCTTCCCGAACGAGCTTGCTGTGTGCGGGAACCCTAGTGCTGGCTGCGACTGCTACTTCGACAGCGACGACCATGCAGAGATCCTCAGTGGACTGCGGCGACGACGGTGCAGAGATCCTCTGTGGACTCCGACGAGGACCGTGCAGAGATCCTCAGTGGACTGCGGCGACGACTGTGCAGAGATCCTCAGCGGACTGCGACGACTACTGCACTCAGCGATCCTACGTGGATCAGTGCTGCCGGTCCTATGTGGGCCCGATCCTGTGTGGGTCCGATCCTGCGTGGGTCAGCGCTCAGCGGTTCTGTGTGAGCCAGCGCCTACAGGTCCTGTGTGGGCCCGGTCCTGTGTGGGCCCGATCCTGTGTGGGTCATCTCTCAGCGGTTCTGTGTGAGCCAACTTTTACAGGTCCTGCGTGGGCCCGATCCTGTGTGGGTCACTGCAAGGTTAGTACCTATCGATCCTTCGTGGGTCCGACGACTTAGATGGTTCAATGATCATCTTTATCATCATCCGAAGAAGTATACCTATGTGAGCTGAATCTTGTGTTACTCTCCTTTGTGGATTGTGTTGCTCTATCCTGCGTGGGTATACGTTTTGCTTTCCTGTGTGGACTGGGTTGTGCTTGGGCTCGGACGTTGGAGCCGAACGGGAATTGAAGACTTAGGTATATGTATGGGCATATACCTAAGCCGTGTCAGATGTTACTTCGTGATTGTATCTTTCCTTTGTGGATTATCCTTTGTGGATTTCGGGAGACCTTCGGGGGTCTCGGGGTCCCCACTGAGTAGCTTATACTCACCCCTGCACGGGCTATGCCCGCACTTCGTGGTGTTGGTTGCAGACGACGGACAGCGCTGATCGTGGAGGAGGCGTGCGGAGCAGGACAGTACCTGGAGGTGGACCACTGGGCGGGACGTACTCGGAACGGTTAGGTGGACCCGAGGAGCAGTGGAGGCTATCTGTACCCACCCTTCAGGTGGGACTTCCGGAGGACGGCTCGACGCTGCAGTTTTCCCTTTTTAGTTGTTGTTTTTCCTTTCATTTGTACTTTACTGTTGGGCTTGTATTTCCGGCCCCTTTTTACTTTCAGCACATCTTGTACAGTTTTACTTAGTGTTTACTTTTCCGCTTACTTGCTCTGTGGTGCTTGTTTACTTTTCAAAGGCAATGCCTTCCCTTTTTGTTGGGATTTACGCTTTGGTGCTAGTCGCCAGCCCCTGGCCTATGGAAGGCGGGCTTGGGGTAGTCACGACACGGGCCCGAGGACGGGTCGTGACAAATTGGTATCAGAGGTGGTCGGTTCTACCGCAGACTCTGATCTTTCTTCTATGTGAAGCAAAAGTGTTTAGTGTATTGAGTGTGGTTATCAGTCCAGGGAGTCCAGTGTTGGTGCGGCGGCCGACGTATCCATACACCAGGACCCTGACTTCTGATTCCTTACTTAATGTACGAAAACATTGTTTGCATGTGTGTTTCAAGTTTTCTTTGTGATTACTTGTGTCAGCTCACCAGGTATACTGTTCTGACCGTGGCATACTTGTTTCCTTTTCAGGATGGCACGACGACAGCAGCCAGCTAGGGTTCCCAGAGTAGGGCGCGACGACAGCCCACCGAGCGACGAGGCCTCGGTACAGGGCCCGTTGACAGCAGAGGCACCGGCGGTACCTTTACCCGCCGAGCCCCCGATGCTTCCAGCACTGGTAGCTGACGACGCACGACGCCTCGGAGCTCTTCACGAGTTCCAGCGCCAGCGACCACCCAGGTTCCGTGGGGAGTCGGACCCCCAGGTAGCCGAGGACTGGCTGGAGGCGGTCGTCCGAGTTTTCAGGCTAGTGAGGACGCCAACAGACCTCATGGTGATCCTTGCGGCGAGCTTACTGCACGCAGCAGCCGGACGCTGGTGGAGCCTGATGCTCCAGGTACACGATGAGTCCTCCCTCATCTGTACGGACTTCGAGAGCCTCTTCCGCTCAGAGTTCGTCCCGGCCACCCTCCGAGCGGTGCGCATCCAGGAGCTTCTTCAGCTGCGGCAGGGCAGCTTGACGGTCGCTCAGTACGCGGCGAGGTTCACCGACCTTTCTCGGTACTCGACAGAAATGGTACGGGACCCCTTCTTCCGGGCCCGGACCTTCGAGCAGGGTTTGAGACACGAGATCAGGGCATCGCTGATCTCCCTCAGCATCCCGACCCAGGAAGGGGTACTGGAGCGAGCCCTCCTGATCGAGAGCTTCCTGGCTGAGTCCACAGCGAGACCCACCGCAGGGCGGCAGATAGCGGAGTCTTCGGCAGCTGGTAGCCGGCGGATGACTCAGGGTTCTAGGCGGACCAGACCTTCCGACAGGCGACCTCGGGATGCTGGCTCAGCAGTGCAGGGCACCCGGCCCGGAGCCAGCCTTCCGAGAGGCAGACAGTGCTACGAGTGCGGCGGGCAGGGCCACATGGCTCGTGACTGCCCGACCCGTCGTACCGAGGGGCAGCAGACGGTGGAGGGGCCACCCAGGCAGAGGCAGAGGGTCGACCGTGGTAGTCCGCAGGGAGGAGGCGGACGAGGAAGAGGAGCTGGCTGAGCAGCAGGTGGTGGGCGACGCTTTGAGGCTCTGCCACCACCACCACCAGGAGGCCCGCCCCGACCACAGGGAGCTGGCGGGCAGAGACAGGCTCAGCTCCAGGCAGCGGAGGCCTACGACCACGGCGCGCCAGAGATGATTCGAGGTACGATCTTGTGTCTATTCCACCCTTGCTGCAGTTCTGATAGACACAGGAGCGAGTCACTCTTTCATAGCCACTGCCCTTGTTCGGAGCTCGGAGATTCCGACAGAGTCGTTGGCTCGATCCTTGCGGCTAGAGACTCCTACGGGAGCAGACTCGACGATTACGCACTGGTGCCGGCAGTGTGAGCTTACTCTAGGAGGCGAGAGCTTCGGCTGAGATCTTCTTGTAGCAGCGTCGAGGCCTTACGACGTCATTTTGGGCATGGATTGGTTATCTACGGTCCATGCTCAGATTGACTGCTTTAGGCGCAAGGTGCGATGTGTGCGCACCGACGGGAGCAGGTTCACCTTCACCGGCGAGAAGGGAGCCTTAGCAGCACAGGATGGACTCACGCAGAGGAGAGGTCAGCCCATCACTCATCAGTTGGCTAGCCTCATCCTGGGAGCAGTTGACATGCGGAGTCCCAGTTTCCCTGCAGTGGTGGATCAGTACGCGGACGTCTTTCCCGACGACGTTCCAGGACTACCTCCTCGCAGAGAGGTAGACTTTTATATTGACCTGTACCCCGGGACAACCCCGATATCCACTCCAGCATATCGGATGACCCCCGCTGAGCTTCGAGAGCTGCGAGTACAGTTGGAGGACTTGCAGGGCAAGGGGTTCATCCGACCCAGTGTTTCGCCCTGGGCTTCCCCGATTTTGTTCGCCAAGAAGGCGGACGGGAGCTTGCGACTGTGTGTCGATTATCGTCGCCTGAATCAGGTGACAGTGAGGAACAAGTATCCGCTACCCAGGATTGATGATCTCTTCGACCAGCTCAAGGGAGCACGGTGGTTCTCGAAGATAGACCTCAGGTCAGGCTATCATCAGCTTAGAGTTCGAGATGAGGATGTGCAGAAGACGGCCTTCAGGTGTCGGTATGGCCACTTCGAGTTCTTGGTTATGCCTTTCGGCGTGACCAACGCTCCAGCAGTGTTCATGAGCCTCATGAACAGGATCTTCCAGCCATACCTTGATCGATTTGTCGTGGTCTTCATCGACGACATTTTGGTGTACTCGACGACGGAGGAGGAGCACGCCTACCACCTGCGTGTTGTACTAGACACACTCCGAGAGCACCAGCTTTATGGAAAGCTCTCGAAGTGTCAGTTCTGGTTACGTGAGGTCCACTTCTTGGGGAACGTCATTTCTGAGGCGGGAGTTGCAGTGGATCCCGCGAAGATCGAGGCAGTGCTAGCTTGGGAGCCACCCAAGAGCGTGGCAGAGGTGCGGAGTTTCTTGGGCCTAGCCGGATACTATCGGAGATTTGTGCCGGACTTCTCCAGAGTTGCGGCCCCACTCTCAGCGTTGAAGAAGAAGGGGAAACCCTTCGTGTGGTCAGACAGATGTCAGCAGAGCTTCCAAGAGCTGAGGCAGAGGTTGACCAGCGCACCTATCTTGAGGTTGCCTGAGGAGGGAGTTGGTTACGTAGTCTACTGCGATGCATCAAGGACTGGACTCGGGTGTGTCCTGATGCAGGAGAGGGCCGTGATTGCCTACGGATCACGTCAGTTGAGGCCTTATGAGCAGAACTACGCTACCCATGACTTGGAGTTGGCAGCAGTAGTCTTTGCCCTGAAGACATGGAGACACTATCTGATGGGCGAGCGCTTCACAGTCTTTTCTGACCACCAGAGTCTCAGGTATATCTTCTCTCAGAAGGACCTGAACCTGAGACAGCGGCGATGGCTCGAGTTCCTCCAGGACTATGACTTTGAAATAGTCTATACTCCTGGGAAGGGGAACGTGGTGGCTGATGCCCTCAGCAGGAGGACGGGCATCCAGATACTTGAGGAGGCGACAGAGCAGCTAGCCGCTTTGCAGATATCCTCCGTGGATAGAGACGGAGCAGCCTTCCTTCAGTCTCTCACAGTCTCTCCTCCACTTCTTCAGCGGGTCAGAGAGGCACAACATGTGGATGTTGACTGTGAGATGCGGCGTGCACAGATATCCTCGGGACAGGCACCTGATGGTTTCTCCCTTGGAGCAGAGCACGATGTCCTTTTCAGAGGACGTACCTTGGTACCAGTCGCCTTACGAGAGGAGGTGCTGAGAGAGTTTCACACTTCTCCGTTGGCGGTACATCCTGGAGTGGCGAAGATGTACCAGGATCTCGGGCGACAGCACTGGTGGCCGGACATGAAGAAGGCTGTGGCAGAGTTCGTTTCACGGTGCCTCACCTGCCAGCAGGTGAAGGCAGAGCATCAGGTACCAGCAGGCTTGGTACAGCCCTTGGAGGTCCCGGAGTGGAAGTGGGACGGGATATCTATGGACTTTGTGACTGGACTTCCACACACTTCCAGAGGTCACGATTCCATATGGGTGATTGTTGACCGACTCACCAAGTCGGCACACTTCTTACCCATCCGAGAGCAGGGCACAGTGGAGAGCTTGGGGCGTCTCTACGTTCAGGAGATTGTACGACTTCACGGTGTGCCATCGACCATCGTCTCCGATCGGGACGCTCGTTTTACTTCCCGGCTTTGGAAGGGGTTGTAGGAGGCGTTCGGGACGCGACTACGTCTGAGCACCGCCTTTCACCATCAGACGGATGGTCAGACGGAGAGGACCATTCAGACTCTCGAGGACATGCTCCGTGCATGTGTCCTCGACTTTGGTCGCAGCTGGGAGGACCACCTACCCTTGGTGGAGTTCGCGTACAACAACAGATACCACTCCACCATCAGGATGGCACCCTACGAGGCGTTGTACGGCGGGCCTTGCAGATCTCCTTTGTGCTGGACAGACCCTGGAGAGTCAGCACTTGTGGGACCAGAGATGGTCCGGGCCACGACAGAGAAGGTCCAGCTCATCCAGGAGCGGATGAGGACAGCACAGAGCCAGCATAAGTCATATGCTGACAGGAGGCGGAGCCCACTAGAGTTCGAGGATGGTGACCACCTCTTTTTGCGGGTCTCACCTCGACGTGGTTTGAGGAGATTTGGCCGAGGCGGCAAGTTGTCTCCACGCTTCATCGGGCCTTTCCAGGTCCTCAGCAGGATTGGCGAGGTGGCTTATCTTCTGGCTCTGCCACCTCAGTTGCACCGGGTGCACGATGTCTTCCACGTATCCCAGCTGAGGAGATACGTGCACGACCCGACGCACATCATTGACTATGGGGAGCTAGACGTGGATGATGGAGCGACTTTTATGGAGGTCCCAGTGGAGATAGAGGATCGACAGGAGCGGGTCCTACGTGGGTGATCGATTCCTCTTGTGCACATCAGATGGCAGCACGGGAACCTCCAGGAGAGCACTTGGGAGAGGGAGGCTCAGATGCGTGCTCAGTACCCACATTTGTTTCCCTAGTTTTTGATGTATCTTTACGGGGACGTAAAGTCCTGAGGTGGGAGTAATGTAAAGACCCGTAAATTTCAAGGAAATTTTTTTCTTAATTTTCTTTGGAATTTTACAAGAACGCAGTTTCTGACGGCGCCTGATTCCGAGGCCCGGTGTGCCCGGAATCATTTTCTGAAGTTTGGCTCGGGTACGTTCAGTGAACGGACGAGCGGGTTTTTCTAACTTTTGAACCGGTGCTCGGAATCGAATTCTGAGGGCACCGATGAAATCGCAGTGCCGGTATTCTCTTAGAAACGCCTCTTCTGGAGTTGCGTTTGCTCGGGTGTGGTTTTTAATTTTCGGGCTTAAAGTTAAGAAATAAAATAATTTTGCGACAGCTTTATTTTATTTCACTTAAGCCACTTGGAAGCCACTTGAAGCCACTTAAAGGAGGCTTGAACTGAGTTGAACTGGATAGGATACTATCCAGAAATATCCTACCCCCTTGGTAGGATATTTGTGAGGTGGGGCCCGCACGAGCCCCACCGTTTCTTTCCGCTAAGAAACGCACTCGTGAAAACCCGTCTTAATGAAAGTCAACCGACGCGTTTTCTAAATTCTTAACAGACCATTTAAATGGGTTGTTTCCTTCGTGAATTAAATGGGTCGTTTCTTTCGTTGAATTAATTCAACGAATTGATGGATCGTTTCTTAACCAGTTTTTCAAATTCATTGGCGTAATAATAAAATAAGACCAACGCTTAACCTCTGGTTATTTGCGCTTGAGAAGATTTGGGAGAACCCTCGCAACTTCTTCTCCCTCGCGAAGAACGTGAAGAATGCGAAGAACGCGAAGAATGCCGAACCCGGAAATCGACGACGCCTTCGCCCGAGACGCTCTTCCGATCTCCGATCTCCGATCTCCGATCACCGACCATTCAAGGTGAGTGCTTTCGGATTTCCTCTCAAGTTCTTTTCTTTGGTTTTAAACGAAACACAGATTTAAATATTAATAATTTAAATCTGTTGTTCTTGATTCGTTGAGCTCGCCGACTCAACGCCGGAATCCGCGACGACGCGACGCCTCCCCGCGACGACGCACTGATCGATCTCTTCCGCGACGGTCTCTTCCGCGAAGAACGCCCGCGCACGACGATCATCAAGGTAGGGATTCATTTTGGAAAATTACCCCTTTTTAATTTTCTCATGAACGTTCTTGAAAATTAAAAAGCCGGTTTTCAATGAACAATTTTATTTTAATAAAAATTGTTGGATCATGTGTTGATCGTTTTTCTCCCGGTTGTTTATCTCTAACGTGGAGGGTGCGGGCCGAACGAACACGTCCCGACGACCCTCCGCCGTTCTTCGTTTTGTGCGGATTTGACGGTCGACGACGGAACGTGCCGCAGCAGACGGTTGACGATCCCGCAGTAAAGAACGGATCCCGGGAGGAGCAACGGCGCAGACGGGAAGGAAAACGGGCCACCGGAGCGACGCCGGCGGCCCGCGGAAGTTGCCGGCGGCGCCCCCGCGCGCCGCCGGACGAAATCCGCCGCGGCTGAAGCCGCGGCGGCGGCGGCCAAACAGACCCGCGGCGCGCGGGTCCGGTTCATCCGGGCGGACGCGGCTCAGCGCTTCCGCGGCTCGCCAGCGCGGCCCGCACGCGGGCCGCGGTCCTTCCTCAAGCCGCGGGTCAGCGCCCGCGGCTTCCACCCGCGGGGCTCGGCCAAGCCGAGCCGGGCCGGCCCTGGCCGGGCCGGGCCGGGCCAGCCGGGTCGGAACCGGGGCGACCCGGTTCGGGCCGACCCAGGGGGGGTCGGGCCGGGTCGGCCCGGGCCCTTACCCCCCATCTTCGGACGTTTTCGTTCAAACGCCCGTATCTTGAGCTTCGTGCCTCCAAACGACTCGCCGTCAGCGGCAACGCGATCCTTAGATCGAGACGGTCGTTTCGGTATATCGCAATCAAGGTTTCGGAATACTTTGAGTTCGGCCGGGTTGGTTCGTACACGAGACCAACCGGGCCCTCGGAGCGGAAACACTCATATCTTGAGCTACGGACGTCCGATTGACGTGCCGTCAGCTTTGTTGAATCCCTATAAGTGAGACGGATCTTTTGACATACTCCGCCCGAGGTTTGGACGCAGGTGGAGTGCGGTCGGGTTGGTTTTTCCTTAAAAACCAACCGGGCCCCTGGGACGAAAATGCCAATATCTCTCAGACCGGGCGTCCGATTGACGCGCCGTCTGCGACGTTGAGTTCCTGTTGACGATACGATACTTTTGGATACATCAACTTCGGACTTCGTGTCAGTTGATGTATCAGCCTCTCGGCTCGTGGAGCGGACCTTCCCGAACGATCTTGCTGTGTGCGGGAACCCTAGTGCTGGCTGCGACTGCTACTTCGACAGCGACTACCGTGCAGAGATCCTCAGTGGACTGCGGCGACGACTGTGCAGAGATCCTCCGTGGACTCCGACGACGACCGTGCAGAGATCCTCAGTGGACTGCGGCGACGACTGTGTAGAGATCCTCAGCGGACTGCGACGACTACTGCACTCAGCGATCCTACGTGGATCAGTGCTGCCGGTCCTGTGTGGGCCTGATCCTGTGTGGGTCCGATCCTGCGTGGGTTAGCGCTCAGCGGTTCTGTGTGAGCCAGTGCCTACAGGTCCTGTGTGGGCCCGGTCCTGTGTGGGCCCGATCCTGTGTGGGTCATCTCTTAGCGGTTCTGTGTGAGCCAACTTCTACAGGTCCTGCGTGGGCCCGATCATGTGTGGGTCACTGCAAGGTTAGTACCTATCGATCCTTCGTGGGTCTGACGACTTAGATGGTTCAATGATCATCTTTATCGTCATCCGAAGAAGTATACCTGTGTGAGCTGAATCTTGTGTTACTCTCCTTTGTGGATTGTGTTGCTCTATCCTGCGTGGGTATACGTTTTGCTTTCCTGTGTGGACTGGGTTGTGCTTGGGCTCGGACGTTGGAGCCGAACGGGAATTGAAGACTTAGGTATATGTATGGGCATATACCTAAGCCGTGTCATATGTTACTTCGTGATTGTATCTTTCCTTTGTGGATTATCCTTTGTGGATTTCGGGAGACCTTCGGGGGTCTCGGGGTCCCTACTGAGTAGCTTATACTCACCCCTGCACGGGCTATGCCCGCACTTCGTGGTGTTGGTTGCAGACGACGGACAGCGCTGATCGTGGAGGAGGCGTGCGGAGCAGGACAGTACCTGGAGGTGGACCACTGGGCGGGACGTACTCGGAGCGGTTAGGTGGACCCGAGGAGCAGTGGAGGCTATCTGTACCCACCCTTCAGGTGGGACTTCCGGAGGACGGCTCGACGCTGCAGTTTTCCCTTTTTAGTTGCTGTTTTTCCTTTCAGTTGTACTTTACAGTTGGGCTTGTATTTCCGGCCCCTTTTTACTTTCAGCACAGCTTGTACAGTTTTACTTAGTGTTTACTTTTCCGCTTACTTGCTCTGTGGTTCTTGTTTACTTTTCAAAGGCAATGCCTTCCCTTTTTGTTGGGATTTACGCCTTGGTGCTAGTCGCCAGCCCCTGGCCTATGAAAGGCGGGCTTGGGGTAGTCACGACACGGGCCCGAGGACGGGTCGTGACAATGGTCAAAAATTAAGATGAAATTGTAATATTATAGAAATTATTCATAATACAAAAATGGAATCCATTTTTTAAAATTATATTCATATAAGTGAAAAATTTTAATTTGAAATTAATCCCACAAACGTGATGAGAAAGTGTGGTTTTAAAGAGACAATGTTCAAAAGATTATAGGGTTTTTATGTCAAATTTTTTGAAATGAAAATTATTAAAATGAAAAAATTTGGATTAATTAATAAAAAATTAAAATAGGTTCAATTCAAAAGAAATTAATAAAATTATTTAACATTATACATTATCGAAATTAAAAGTCAATTTTTAATTAAAATTCATTATTTTTCACTATTAATAAAAAAATAAAACTCTGCATAAATAACCAAAAATTAACTATGCTAAAATTATGACATGATAAATTAAAAAACTATTTTTATTATTTTACGATAAATATTTTTAAGGTAGTAAAAAAATAATTTTAAATTCTGTGTGAAAGTCATGACTAGTACATATTTTAGGAAAATATGTGTTTTTCAGAAAAAATTACTTCTTATTTTAAATTGTTACTATTTTATTTAAAATAGTATATAAAAATTTTAGGTGTGTAAACTATATATTTTTCATAATTTTATTAGATCTATATATACTCTCTAATTTAATAGTTATAATAAAATGGACATAAAATTGTATCAGAATTTTTAAACATGTTGTTGTGTTCATCACAAGCTATCAAAAAAATTAATTTTATTCTAAAAGAAATATATTTTAATTTATTATGAGGTTAAATTATTCCCCCATTAAAAATGGTTCTTCCATGAAATATCATGGACATTTAATTATACAATGTAGAGTGTATTTATATCTTATAACATCTTATGGTTTCCATATTGCATCCTTTAATTTGTAATTTCTCGAATGTCACTTTACTAGATAAGTCATATGGTTCCATAATACTTTTTATCTTGTATCATAGGTGAGGACATGTACTGATTCTACCCTGTACTCCATTAATAATTATATATGGAACACATCGTGTACATTTGATATATTTGAAGGAATTTCGAAATGATAAGATAAATCATAGTTCTTTTAAGAATTTTAATGGGTATGATGTACATATGGATCATTTTACATTTCTTATAAAAACATATAACAACCATCGATAGATATACATTTAATAAAACATGATATACCACATAAATTCCGAATCATTCCACTGATTATCATCAAAAATAATTTTCCTACATTGATATGCTTTAATGTGAGCCAGAATAGCCTTTAACTTTTTCAAATTCACTTCAAAACATTCTAGGACTTAATGTTTCCTTTCCCCAAATTCTTCCCATCAAGTTGGAGTATGACATATCAAACAATATAATGCTTCATATGACACCATTTTTAAAATATGATGGAAAATATTGTAATAATAAAACTCTACCAAAGGTAAATACTAATCTCATATACCTTGAAAGTCATGTGATAATGACATAATTATTTATTCCATTGTTTGAATATCCCATTGGGAGATTATTTTATCTTAAATATGGTAAGAAATGATCAAAAGAATCTAAGTATCTATGAAATTTTGAAGAATATTTCATTATTTTAATGTAAAATAGGGGTCCATATCAAAAAAATTAAAGTATTTGTTCTATAAAGTCTCATAACATTATTAATATAGAGCCTTGAATGGTAATCAAGAGGTAAATCATCTCTTATATTAAGGAAATGTAATGATTTGGTTAGGTAATTAATGATAACCAATGTTTCATTATTCTATATAAGAGTATTTGGTTTTTCTATAATAGATTCCATAGTAATGTCATCCCATGTCAATAGAGGAGTAGGAAGAGGTTTCATGAAACCTCTAAGATGTTTTCTCATAACTTTTACTTTTTGAAAAACTAAATATCTGGAAAAATAAATAGAGGTTTGTAATTTAATATTACCCCACCAAAAATGTTCCCTCAAATACTTATAAATCATTTTTATACTAGGCAGTATAGATAAATTTTGGGTATGTGAATCATCAAAAGATTCCTTTTTTAGATTAGTTTTAGATGGAAAACATAGTATCTTTAAAAATTTTAGAACACTATCTTCAAACACAATGTATTATAATTTCCCATCATTAAAAACTTTAATTTTCTTCCAAAAGTTCTCAACATCAGATTGAGAATATTTTATCTACTCTAGTAAATATGATTTCCAAATAAATACAAAAATGATTGATGTCTCCACTTTCTTAATAATTTCCATGTCCATATTTACTATATTCATAACCATAAGATCCATATAAATCCTCATTTGGTTAAGAAATCCATGGTCTTTCATACTCAATGCTTCAAGACACTTATTTTATATTCCTTGGTGGTAGTATATTGAGTAATAATAACCCTTGAGTAGATTAATCCATCACGATTTCCTCATATTGATATATTTCTATGAATATATTCTTTTTAGGATTTTATGATCTATGTATATCTATAATATTTAACTATAGAGATAATGTATGTATTTCCTAAAGAAAATATTAGAGCTTCTATCACAAGATCAGGGGTTGGATAGTTGTGTTCATGAGTCTTTAATTTCCTTGATTCCAATGTAATAAATTTATCATTTTTCATTAGGAAATAACCAAGTCCCTTATTATATGAATCTCTATATATCACAAACCCATCATTTCTCGATGGTGTGATCTAAATCGTACTATTGACTAATCACCACTTTAGTTCATCAAAACACTATTCACATTCAATTCTCCAAACTAAGTAAACCCTTTTACGTATCAACTTGGATAAGGGGTCAGTAAGTCACGAAACATTCTAAAAAACATTATGACATTAACCTTTTAAACCAATGATACTACATACCTAAGTTATGTATAATGGCATAGGCCATTTTATAACTTCATTCATCATAATGAGGTTAAATGATATTGTTTACTTGGAGAGAATATATCTTAGAAAAGAAACTTCTTGAATCCATAATTCACACATAATATATTACCCATATTACTCTTTCCTTATAAGAGTCTCAAGAATAAGCAACAAGTGATTTCCATGGTCATCATAGATTTCAGACTACATAAAACTATATTTGAGTAATACCAAAAATAATTCATCAAGATATCCCTTTAATACTATATTAATTATATAGATAAAAATAGAGGGATGATTATCCATTCTAAATGGAATTATTAGGTGATCATAATGTCCATACATCCTTTAAAATTTTTTATTTATAATTTATTCTATATTTACTTACAATTGATGATACCTAGAAAGAAGTTAAATATTTTAAAAATATTAGACTCTATAAAGTTGACCAAATAAGTCATCAAGGAAAGGAATAATATAATTTATCATTATCGTAATAGAAATTATTTCCATATAATCAATGCACAACATCCTAGAATCGAATTTCTTATCAATTAATAGAATATATGCTCCCCAATGTGAAAAAATAATGGGAATTAATCCCATATCAACAAAATAATATTGTTTTTTGTTCAACTCTACTAGTTAAATGGTGGATATTCTATTGGGTGTATTTGATATTTGTCGTTCTTCTAGGATTAAATCAATTGAAAACTCAGCTTCATGATCTGGGGTATGTCTAAGTAATTCCATGGGATATACATAAATGTATTTCTATATAATATATGCATACTAAATTTTATGATTAACTTCTCTGTTATAAGTTTTATTCTTTTATTCCCTCTAGTTATAATTTAGTAGATCTAGTGGGGGTGGATCATGAATTACTAAGATGATAAATCCTATGTTATAAAGATAAGAATTCTAAATCTTCTCCGCAAATGATAATTTTGTTATTCATGAAATACTTTTTATCATCATATTTTGAAATCATATTCACACTAAGGATTATATCAAATTAAACCATAAGTATAAAAATATGGTTATAATGTAATGAAAGTTTATGCATCATAATGGAGACTTCCTAAAATATCTTTATTGTAGTGAGACATCTCATATGAGTTTTAATTGAAAACCCCATTTTTGAATTAAATGGGAAATGTATAATTATCATAGAAAAATGGGTAGATATAAAATATTTTGAGGATCCAGAATCAAATAAAACTACAGTAAATAGTAATATAGTAGTAAAGTACCTTTCACCACATTATTGGATACTTCCACTATATATGTAGTGATCACATAGGCTTGGTCATCTCCCATTGGTCTTCTCAGTTTTGGATTCCCTTGATTTTTTGGGAATTTATTTTCATAGTACCCCATATCCTTATTTCTAAACATTGAATAGATGGTTTTTCATTATTCCCTTGAATTTTGTTTTCGATTGACCCTGATCTCTATACTTATAACAAACTGATAATCCATTCAAGTATTTCCCAAGGTTATTCTTTCAACAGTTTTAAAACTACAGAAATAATTGCGATATATCATTCTTCTTTGAGACATTCCCTTTTTCAGGGTGTTTGGATGGACTAATATTCTCTTGATTTACCTTGAATATGTAAAAACTTGATAATTCCTTCTCTATTTTGATGGAATATATAAAAATTTATCATATGTTGAAAAATGTTGGGAGGCCAATTCCCTTCAGTGAGATTGATTAATCCCTAAAAATAAACGGTCAATATTTCACTATGTGTTGTGTATATAATTCTTTTAACAACATAATAAACATATTAATTTAGCTTCAGACTGTATAAAACTATCTTATTAATTTTTTATTAATCTATGAAGAATTATCTTCATTTTAGTTGTTTCCCAAGAGGAAAATATTTTTTGAATAATTTCACCCTAAAATATTTACATTCCATGAGTTATATTTCCTCTTAATCCCTCATATTTTGGATCAACATCCACCATGGATCATCATAACCATAGAGAAAATACACTACAAGTGTAACCTATTGCTTTTCACCACATTTTTAGGCCATAAACATCTTATCCAGATATTTAATCATTTTCTCATATAAAATTGGATTAGTAGTCCTACCAAATGATGGTGTATTCTATCGAATAAAGTGATATTGAAAAGGAGAATAATTATATGATATAGGTTTCTCCATTTATGAAAGGTTATTCTTCTTATATTGGTTAATATACCATAGTATATCCAGAATTTTATCAGTTCTAATACCATCTATATTGGATTCCTTTACAGCGCAGTCTAAACATTTCCCATAAGTATTGATACCATTCTTCCTTCTAAGCGACATTTATAAAAAATTGTCATATACTATATTTTCTCATAAAATTATTAATTTGAAATAATAATATATAATACCAAATATGGTGTAACACTTACCATAAATTAAAATTTAGGAATTATTAATCCAAAAATCATAATCTTTAGTTTCTTTTCCACTATATTTGAATAAAAATCCTTCATAATGGTTTGTAAATAAAATTTGAATTATCATAAAAATATCCCCGGGGAGTGTCGAACTAGGTGAACAGTAAGAATCGTTTTCATGCACCATGTGACAATCGAGTCTATCTGAATTCACCATTTTCATAGTTATTATGCATAGGTACCTCTGTGCTGGCACCACATACATCTATAACATACAAACCACGATTTATTGGTAGTAAAATTCACATAATTTATTCCTTACAAAAAATTAAGATTTTATTCGATGGTTATACATAATTTATATCAATATTTTATGTTCCCTAATCTATTTTTCCCTTAATATAGTTCCCATGTTTTTAACTAAAAATACATTGACTCAAAATCTAATGAACCCAAATCCAGTAACCTGAATTCGATGACTGATTTATTATATTGGCATAGATACAAATGGTTAAATACCAAAGGACTTATCAGTTTATCATTTTTATAAAACTTGTTATATACATGATATCCATTTTACATTGGTAATAGAAAATGAAAAAAATACATTACAAAAAAAAATTATCATCATACTTGACAACACATTCCAGGAATTCTTCTTTATATCATGGTTAAAGGAAACTAAATAAACATGGTCTCAAATTCTAATTTAGGGTTAAATATTATAGATGATATTACGAATGAATAAATATAATAAAAATATATAGGTTAATAACTAAACACAAATTCCATTAATATATCATTAATTTATGATAAGATATTGTATAATCAATATGGGAAGGTAAATAACTAAAAAACTTTCTATTTCATCAATAAAATAAAATTAAATGCCTCTAAATATAATTTAATAGTGTAAATATCATAAAAAATAATAATAAATGAATTATTAATGAATAAAATTCTTATTTATTACATGTAATGTCTTAGGAACGTGATACCTCACTACCAAGATCTTCCCTCATGATAGTTTAAAACTAATGTCTAAAAATACTTTTAATTTGGCCAACTGGTTTGTCCCATGACAACTTTCAATGAATATAGGGTCTATCTATAACTAGTACCCACCCATTTATGCATATACAAATAATTTCCCATATATCTAATAAAAATTTAATTCATGAAAAATTTTACTTATTAATAATTATCTATATATATATAAGGATACAAATTTATCAATATTTCCCCACGTAATCAAACTACTTTTAATGCATACACCATATGTAAAAATTTTATATGGTTTTGGTATTAATCATTTCCATCATTAAATAACATGGGTAATTAATGGAAATGTAATTTCAAATGGAAAATTTTCATAATAATGTAACTGTTTCAAGAGAAAGTTAATAGTCACAAAAGAAACTACGATTACACAGTAAATTTTACCATATCCTAACTTTCAAGTCAAATCCCCTTGAAGGAAATGATTAAAATTTAAATATAATATATCATGACTTATTAATTAACCATGATATTACATGACTAAAGGGGAATTATATACACCAAAAAAATTGAATTGGTGCATAATAAAAAAATAATTCTCAATGTAATTCAAATTGAGACGAAATCATCTAACTCATGCTTCCTTCTGGTTGAACTTTCCATAAAATTCTATATAGTGGTTTTATAAATGTTATCAGCCTAAAACAGAACCATATTAATATTTTTAATATCATATATTATACTTTTATAACATGTTTTCATGTTTTTAAATAATTATTCATTTTTTTCTTTTATTTGAGTGTTAATTGCCCTATTTTCTCATTCGTTCTTTCTCAGGAACATTCTAGTTATTGTGAAAATTATAGTCTCATTATCTACAGAATAATAATAATTAAATAATTAGTATATTTATAAATAAATTATAGTTTTAATACCAATAATGAAGTATTTTTTGATAAATGAAGTATGTTATGATTATAAGGACGTTATGTCGTACGTATCTGTTAGTAAAATTTCCATTTTACAACAATCTTTATGAAAATTTAGTAAGTAATATTTCATATTTCCATAATGATAATGATATAATAAATACATTATTATTTATTTAAATATATAACACTTTAATAATTTACAACATGATTATCTAATATTTGATTTTAGTTCATTAATAGCTTATGATACACGCAACACCATGTTTTAAAAAGCACGTTTTAGTCACGCTTTGCGAATATAATTTAGAAATAATTATAAAAATATTATAATTTTTTTGGAGAATAAAATTTAATTTTTCAGTAATAATATCAAAGTTATCTTAGGGTTATTTGTGAGTATTTTTCTGACAAGTTTAATGTTTTGATGAATACTGAAAAATACATAATTTTAATGGTAAAATGATTTTTATAAATAATTTATAATATTAATTAACATTTTGAATTGGTTTTAAGGTAATATTATTTAAAATCTATAACAATTAATCTAATTTAGGTCATTATAATCATTTTCATATTGAATATTGAAAAAAAAAGTTTGTAAAATTTAGAACATTTTCTCTTTAAAAAACAGATTTCTCATCTTGTCTACAGGATTAATTATAAATTAATATTTTCCATTTATGTGAATTTTATTTTGAAAAAAGGATTTCAAATTTTTAATCCAAAAAATGAATAATTTCTGTCATGTTAAACTAAAATTTTGACCAAAAATAATGTTTAAAACCATAAAAATTTATTACCATGGTTAGTGTAAAAAATGGATTTACTAAGGGGTTAAACTATGAAGATAAGGGTTGAAAATAAACTACCAGTATGTAAAAAAATATTTTTATGGAAATATTTTGACCTTAAATATTCTAGGTTCGATAATGGTCCATATTGGAGGCTTATGTAATGATAAAAATGTGGGTATGATTGAATCTTTTAAAAATATTACCTGTGTGCCACTCACCTCTCTTATAAAAGGCCACCCACTCAACTCTATTATTCACACCTTAAAAACTCAATAAATCATAAAATAACTACATAAATAACTTAATAAATTCCATCCTATAATAATATAATACATAGTGTGGGTATAAATCCATCCTAGGATGTATTTGGGGAAAACCTAAAAATGATAACTGATGAAGAGGTAACATTCTTCAATGAGTTTTTTTAATTCTTCCTCCAAATTTAAGAATTATTATTAAACCATGTAGATATAATAAAATCAGTATATTCCATATATTAATATGTTTTAATAATATTGTGATGACTAAAAACCATATCCACTTCTATAAAATTGGTTACGAAATCATCATTCTTCTATACGGTAGACTACTTCCTCACAAACAGATGTCATTCATTTTTTCCATTACCGCAACTCATAGTTGGTTATTATTATGGAAATAAGGTATATAAACTATATTTATAATATAATTATATATATATTTTTATTATATCTTATATATGTTTATTCCTCCCATTTATTAGGGCATACGATAATGTCACTCATGTGTACAATGAACTACCTCCTCATTAGGCGATGTGATCTGTCATTTACTAAAGTATAAAATTGGATTTGATATGGATAAATTTAATGATTATATATTATATACATCATATACTAATTATATTCAAAAAAATATTTACTATTATGCAAGTACTATATATCATTTCAATTTCTTACCTTTTCACTCACTTAAAGTTGACAACATCGTTCGTGTACGCGTGGACTATCGCCTTCACGAAGCGATGTGTCTCTATTTTCATCACCGCAACCCATGGATGATATATATAAGTATTTTATATGGTTATTATTATAATATTATAATTATTAATATATAAAACATCTGATACCACCTTTTTATAATAATTAGTGAAAAAATGGAGTTGTTACTCATGTGTGCATATGACCAATTTTCATCTTGATTGTAACATACATCATTTTTCAAAACCATATTTTTAATGTTTTGTTTTAAAAGTAAAAATAATTTAATAATATGAAAATTATATTATCATTCTTATTATATATATTATGGAACTCTATCATAGGCATAAGAACCATAAATTTCATAGTAATGATTAAATGAGAAAACAAGGAAATTGACACCCAAAACATTGAAAATAATGAATGATAATTATTTAATGGGTGATAAAAGGTTATTAATGGATCATATATTATGTTTTAAATATTAAAATATTTCCAGTATAAGTTAATAACATGTTTAAAACCATAATAAAGAGTTTAATCACATTTAACTAAAATAAAGTGTAAGGTATGGGATTTCATCTCAATTTACATTTCACACAGAATTATTTGTTATTATGCTCCAATTAACATTTATATAGTGTATATACAACCATTAGACATGTAATATTATTAATAATTAATAATTCATAGTATTTATAGTTTTAGTTTTAATTATTTCATCTAAATGGACATGAATTGAAAATTAACAAGTGGTAAAACTTATTGTGCAATCTCACATCATTGATGATTAAAAACTTTTTCTTGAAAAAACAAAATTCATATGAAGATTTTTCATTATTAATTACATTTATTTTAAATATACATATTATTGTATAATTGATATAATTATTTCATAAACATTAGAACATTTTTACATATATATTTTACATTGAATGATATTTTATTGATTGTGGAAATATTGATAAATATTTATCCTTTAATGTAAATGAATATTTGATGATAGGTAATTTTGTTCATAAATTAAATTAATTATTCAATATATGATGAATTCTTTGGAAATACAGTGATGTGTGGGGACTGGACTTTTTATCTCCCCTTTATACATCAACAGGTCTCCTGAAACAAATTAGTTTTCCAAATTGAACTTATTTTTACCTATAGTTTTAAGCTGTTTTGAGGATAGATCTTGAGAGTAGAGGTTTTCATGAGCCCGATACATGACATCTAATAATTAAGAATTTACTTCACTGATAATTAATTAATTAATTATTATTATCCATGACATTACTTGTATTTTTTATATATGGATGCATTTCATTATAAATTTATAAATTAAATGGAATGTTTTTTAAATTATATACTATTCCATATTGATTATATATTATCTAGTTATTATAGAAATGTTATTATTTAAATATAATGTGTGTTTAGTTATATACCTCTATATATTTATTATTGTTATTAATTCATGAAAACATCCCCTATAATTAACCCTTAACGATCATTTGAGATCACCATTATTTGGGTTCCTTTCCCCATTATATGAATAATAGATGTTTGAATATGTATTAAAGGATGTTTTTTATTTGATGTGGTTATGTATTATGTTTTATTTTCTTATTACAATATAACATTTGTATAATGTATGTATCTGGATCTACAAAATAGATAAACAAATATGTCCTTCAAGATTTGACCCATTGTATCTATACTAATGTTATAATGTAAGACAAAAGCTCAGAGCTACTGGGTTAAGGGTTATTAAAGTTTTGATTAGATGATTTTTAATAGAAACCCTGGGAACTAGATTAAATAAAACATGGATTAATAAACATAACCATAGGATATACTTTGAGGGTATGTATATATGAACGTTCTAATGTTTTTTTAGGGAAGAGATTATGTAGTTTTTTCTAGTAATATATCCTTATCAAGATAATACAAGATTCTGTAGTTCTAGAAAAAAGGTACATAGGGGTAATAACTCCAAAAAGGGAGTATCAGGTCAGACCTGATCATCACATGGTGTATGCCAATGGTTCTTACTACCCACCTGTTTTGATAATATTGGAGGATATTCTTAGAATAATCCATATTTTTTAACAAACCATTATTGAGTATTTGAAAAATAAAGATATCCCCAATAAAATAAAATTTATAATTATGATATTAAAAATTCATTAATTTTAATTTATGTAAATCGTTACACCATATTTATAATTTTACATTATGGTTTAAATTTTATAAAATTCATAAGGTAATACAATATATTCAAATTTTTTTTAATGGAGGGTGTAATAAATAAGAGTGTCAATTATCGAGTAGAATATAGAGATTTCCCTACACAAGAAGCCAATACAACTAGTATTAGAATAGATAAAATGATGGATATATATGGGATAATTAATCAAGTTTTGAAAAATATCTTTTGTTAGATGAAGGAACCTATTCCACAGTGATATTCTCTTATGTGGGATTGCATTATGTGACATAAACCCTTATCATTTAGTGGGACTGATAATACAATAGAAGATATTTAATGAATTAAGTCTTTAGAGAATATATTTATAGACTTGGGTTGTAGTGAAAATGAAATGGTTACACAATCAGTGTATTTTATCAATGGTGATAGTAATCAACGGTGTCCATTTATCGAGAATACGTGGGAGGAATAGGAAATAAAACTTGGGGAGTGGAATTATTTTAAGGAAACAATATTCAATAAATATTTTCCCTCTTTAACAAAAAAATTTAATGTATAGAAAGTTCCTTAGCTTAAAAAAAATGGAATAAGAATGCTTTACAGAGTATGAGGCTACCTTTACAAGGATATCAAGGTTTTGTATAGATTATATATGGAACAAGGAGTGAAATATTGACTATTTCATTGAATTAATTAATCCAAGTATCTCAAGTTAAACGTTCTATCATCCTTTTTCATAATATGATGAAATATATTTATGAATCTACAAAAAAAATAAGTAATTATATAAATCTTATATATTCAAGGGGAATCAAGAGAATAGAGTACATTTGAACACCAGAAATAAGGGAATACATCACAGAAGGAAAAAAACACAATGATTTCCACCTTTGGAAAACTATTGAAAGAATCACCTAGGAAATACTTGAATGGATTAAGAGTATGTTATACGTATAGATATAAGGTTAGCTAGGAAAATGAATGAAATGTTAAGAAATAAAACAATTATCTTCAATGTTTTAACTATATGTATATGGGTAACTATGAAAAATGAATTCCATAATCATCATTTTAATAAACCATGGAAGAATCCAAGGGAGGATATACATGCTTATTTGATCCCTACAGGTGTGGTGTAACTACCCTACAATGTGGTGGAACATACATTAATCATATATTTAAATTTAGAAAATTAAATATTTTATTCTGATCTATTTACACTTTTATATAAACCCAATTTTCTAAGAAAATTATATTTTTCACATTTAATTAAACAAGTAATTTTTTAGTTAAAACCCATAGGGGAAGTCACACTACAATAGATATTTTTTTAGCAGTCCAAATTATGACACATAAATGTTCTTTATTTTCTAACCTTTTATCATACCTATGGTTGACTTTAATAAAATCATATGTATGAACTATATATCAAAATATGAAGAATACTTTTTCCATGAAGAAGGAAATTAAATTTATTGAGGAAGTTTTCAAATTCATTATCATTAGAGTAGATATTTCATCATTGTATTGATATAAGAATCGACCCCCAATAGCTCTACTAAATGAGATTCTTGGGTAATTAGGGAAAACATATTTAAATGTAGAAGGAAATATTAAAATTTAGGGTGTAACTATTGTACAAGAATACACATATATATTTCCTAAGCTATTATTTATACATCCCCATGTGGGTGAAGTTGAGTTTTCCATTTATTCAATCATTGATGAAAGAATAATATAAAAGGCTCCCTATATAATAGAAATTGTTGAACTAGTGGAGTTGATTGAACAACTAGAGGAGTTTGGTGAAAAGGGATTTATTCTCATTGTTAGGTCCCCATATGAAAACCTTTTTTCCCTATTTATGAATAAATAGGGATCCATGTGGTTGTGCATTTATTAATAGAAGATTAGTGATATTATAATAAATAACATTTGTCCTCTACCTTGCACTGATGACTTATTTGATCAAATCCATGGAGCCCAATATATTCCAGAGATTGACCTTTCATATAGGTATCATCAATTGTGTGTAAATAAGGAATAAATTCTAAATAAATCCTTTGAAATGATGTATGGACATTTCTAGTTCAATGTAAGGCCATTTGGAATGAATAATGTAGCCTATATTTTAATGTATCTAAGGAACATAGTATTCATGGATTTTCTTTATGATTTTTTTCTGGTACTCATTGATGATATAATGCTGTATTCTAAATTTTATGAGGACTATGAGAATCACTTTTGGATCATTATTCCGACTCTTTGATGGAAAGAGTTGAATTGTAAATTTTGTAAGTTTGATTTTTGGCCTCAAGAAGTTACTTATCTTAGTCATTTATCTCCAACTATGGAATCATTTTTGACCCTAGGAAGATGAAGGAACTCTGAATATTTCCTACAGTAATGTATATAATTGAGTTATATAGTTTTATTGGTTTGGATGGTTACTATTGGTGATTCATTCTGAATTTTTTCTAATTGACTATCCTATTGACCTTGATTACATATAAAGGGTTCATGTTTATTTGGAAAAAGTAATGTGAAGAATTTTTTGAAGAACTAAATGGGATATTGTTAAATGCCCCAATTTTTACACCACCATCTGAAAATTATGTTCTTGTGATATATAGTGATGCATCAGAGATGATAATTAGATTTTCACTAATTTAAAATGATAAGGATATTGAATATATCTCAAGGTAATTGAATACTCTTGAATAGAACTATCTAACCCATGATCATGATTTAGAAGATGTAATATTTTATTTAAAGATATGGATAAATTATATTTATGAAAAAATATGTGATATATACAATGGTCATAAACTCTTAAAATACCTATTTTCATATAAAGATCCCAACACGAGTAAAATGAGATGGTCAGAGCTACTCCCGGATTATGATATCTCAATACACTACTACCCCATGAGAGTGAATAAGGTAGAATAATCATTCATTAGAAAAAATCATGTAATTTTAAAAAAAAATGAGTATTGGGAGGGATCAAATGTTCATTGTTGTGGTAAATATTAATATGGAGATTATCAAGGAATGGTAAACACCAATAATTTTTAAAATTATTGTAAAACCATATTTAGATAATAATGAAAAATGTTCACAATATTATAATGAGAAATTTCAGAAGAAAATTAATTTTGTGAATGATGGGAATTTAGTAGAATTAGTTTTTTAATATGATGTTTTTTAATTTGGAAAGTGATTATATGTCCATCTATACCTGTGGTAGAAATGTAATTATTGGATGACACTCACTGCTCAAAGTTCTCAGTAGATTCTGGTACTATAAATATGTATATGGATTTTAGGGATCATTATTTAATGGGATTATGTGATGTGGGAAATTTATGATTATGTTTTTAGATGTTTTGATTTTTAATAAGTCAAATATATGGATAATATCAGAGAGTATCCATGAAACCTCTTCTTATTCCTGTGTGTAAATGGGATAAAATTACTATAAACTTTTTTACATGACTAGTAAATAATCCTAGAAACAATGATGAAATATGGGTTATCATTGATCACCAAACCAAATCTACACTTTTTATTTCTATAAGAGAATATTTTCATCTTTGTAAAATTTTAAGGCTTTATATTATTAATTATTTAATACTTTAGAGTGCACCACATTTGATTGTGTCTGATAATGATCCCATTGTTTCATCAAAATTTTGGAAAATTAGTTAGGAGGATCTTGATAATATGATTCATTTAAGAATCTCCTACCATCCTAAATATTATGGATATTTTTAAAGGACCATACAGGTGATGTAAGACATGTTTAGGTCATATTAAATTGGATTTTAGGGCATGTTGGACCAGTATTTACATTTGGTATAGTTTTCCTATATCAATAGATTCCATTAAAGTATTAAAATGGTTCCCTGTAATGCATTATATAGAAATAGATGTTATACTCCAAATTTTTTTAATGAACTTTGTGAGAGGAAAATCATATGACCATAAGTTTTGGATGATACAAAAACAAAGGAAAAGGATTTATAGGATCACATGAAAGAATCTCAATGATGGAAAATGAGTTATGTTGATAATCAGAGAAAATAATTGGAATAACATGTGATGTATCATGTTTTCTCAAAAGTATCTATACGTACATGTGTTATAAGGATATTTATGCAATAGAAAATGAGCCCAAGATACATCAGACCCTTTCAAATTATTCCCATAATTGGATTTCTTTCCTATCATTTGGAAATGTTTCCAAATCTCTAAAAAGTACTTGATGTGTTTCATATACCATTGTTTATAAAGTTCATGATAGAACCAATATATTTGCTCACATATGATAATCCATAATTAGAACTTAATATATCTTACTATGAATAAAACATCAAAATTCATTATACTAGAGATTGTTTATTAAGGAGTTATATGAATTATCTGGTAAAGGTGCTTTGAATAAATCTCATAATGGAGGATGCACTGTGGGAACTAGTTGATATTACAAAGAAACACCACCCTTATCTATTTAAAATTTAATATCCATGAAATTTTGAGGAATGTTTTTTATGAGTGAATAATGTAACTCTTTAATAGTTTATAATATATTTCTCTCAGAATGAAATTAATTTTTTTGATGGTTTGAGATTCAACCAATACTGAGTTTAAAAAACATATTTTAGTCCCCGTTTACACAATTAATTTAAAATTAACTATTAAAATTCATATAAAATTTATTTTATAAAAAAATCATCTTATTAAATCAGAATATTGAAATAATAATAGGTTAATTTTTTATGATTTTTCTGAAAATATTCTTGTTTGGATGAATATTAAAAAATAATAAATTTTACTTAATAACTAACATTTAATTTAAATAATTTATAATGTTAATATATATATTGAATTTTTTAAAGAAAATTTATTTTATTTTAATATTAATTAATCTAATATAGGTTATTTGAACCGTTCTTATATTGAAATTTGATATATAAACTTCATAGTCTTTTGAACAATTCTCTTTAAAACACGCCTTCTCAATCCATCCACATGATTAATTTAAAATTAAATTATTACAATTATGTGAATTGAATTTGTAAAAAATGTATTTCACATATGTATTCATCAAAATTTATAATTTATAATATTTTTAGTTTAATTTTGATACCAAAAGGAATAGCGAAAATAATAAAATTTAATTACCACTATTAAGTTAAAAATTGATTTACCAAGGGTTAATCTAAGAATATAATGGTTAAAAGAACCTAATGTAATTTTAAAAAAACTTTCAATAGCCAAATATAGACCTAAAATATTTAATTTTAGAGAATGTCCCATTTTTGAGGCATATGGAATGATAAAAATGGGGGTATGATTATATCCTTTCAGAAATTTACAAGTGTTCCACCCACCTTAATTATAAATGGTCTCCCACTATACTCTCTCATTCACACCTAAAAACCTATTTAGATTAGAAAATATCTAACCAAATCACTTCTAAATATCCTCAAAAAATATTATAATCCTTATTTTGGGAACAAATACGTCCCAAGAAGGATTTGGTGTAAACCCAAGGAAAGTACTTGAATAAGAGGTAGCGTTCATTAAGAAGCGTTTTTATTTTATTTCACCCCCACCTCTATAAATTATTATTAAACCATTATAATATAATAACCTTAGTATCTTATATATACTTATATGTTTTTATAATAATTTAATTACCCACAGCTATCTCCAATTCAATCAAATGGGTTATAAAATCATCATTCGTGTGTAGGGTGGACTACCGCCTTGCAAAATGATATGATTAATTTTTTCCATTACCACCTCTCTCATTTGGTTATAATGATGTATCTAATATATTAAATGATATTTATAACATAATTATACCTATATATTAGTTATATCATATATACATTTTTTTACTTTCCATGTCATAGGAAAAACGATAATGTCACTCATGTGTGTGGAGGACTACCACCTCAAGAAGCGATGCGATTCATCTTTCACTAACACTTAACATGAAAGGTGATAAGGATATATTTAACTATTAAATTTGATATAATTGGAATAATTATGATATTCCTATCATTATCATTTCAATCACTTAAATATGACAACATCGTTCGTGCACGTGTGGACTACTACCTTCACAAAGTGATGTGATTGTATTTTAATCACCAAAACATATGGATGATATATATAAGAATATAATATTAAAATTATTATATTATGATCGTCTTGAAAGATAAAACATTACTTACCATATTTCTATAATTATTGTTGATAAAATGGAATGTACTCATGCTTACGTATGGCCCACTATATCCATGATCGTAACATACTTTATTTTTCATAACCAATATTTTTGACTAGTTTTAATTATAATATTTATGTATAAATGTGATAATTATGTCATTTTATTATTAAAAATATGATAGAAAAATATGATATTCATATGAATTTTAAATTTCATTACAAATAAAAAATGTGAAAATAAGGAACTTATCACCAGAAACAATGAAAATATTGAATGATAATTATAAAACGGTTAATAAGATGTTATTAATTTCTCATATATGAAATTATAAATTTTAATTTTCATTCTGTTGTAAGTTAATAAAATTTTTAAAACCACTATACAAGATTTTATATCATGATCAACTAAAATAAATAATGAGGAGAGAGATTTAATCTCAATATACATTCCATTGAGACTTATTTGTTATTATGAACTAATTAACTTTTATATGGTGTATACAGTTCCGTTTGAAATGTAATATCATGATTCATTCATCATTCATGGAATTTTATGTTTTAAATTTAATTATTTCATCAAAGTGGATTTTACATTATGATTACCAAGTGGTAAGAGTTATTTTGAAATATCATATAATTTTTTGACTATTACTTTTCTCTTGAAACAATCACTTTCTTAGGATCCTTTTTCATTGGACTATAAATTTAATTTACTTATCCATATTATTTTTTGAGGGATATAATTATTTTCAAAATGTTATGCCATTTTTTACATAAGATTTTTACTTATATTTTTATTTGATTTATTTTGGAAATGTGGATAAATGTGTATCATTTATTAAATATAGATATTTGATGATAAAGCATACTATTTATGAATTAAATCAATTATTCAATATATGGGGAATGATTCAAATATTAAGTTATGGGTGGGCCCCAGAATTTATATAGCCCATCGATGCATTGAAAAGTCTCATGAGGCAAATTATTTAGATAAATTAAATGGGGTTTTACCCATAGTTTAAAACTACATTGAAGAAATATCGTTACATTATATGTTTTCATGTTCCTGAGATAGAAAATCCTATAATTAATAATTTCCTTCATTGATAATTAATCTATTTTTTTTATCCATGATATTTTTACTATGGTATTATATCTAGATGAATTTAATTCATAGTTTATTTATTAAATGGAATGTATTTTTAGTTATTTACCATTCCATATTAATTATGCCTTGTCCAGGTATGATCGTAATGATTTTATTTAAATGGAAAATGTGTCTATTTATTTACCTTTTTTTTGTTGATTATTAATATTTATTCATAACAGATTTTATTGTACATAACTCTTAATGAGCATTGACATCACCCTTATTTTGTTTCCATTACTAAGGATTTTAATAACATATCTTTGAATTAGTATTCAAGGACGAAATTTATTTGATGTTGTTGTGTATTATGTTTTATTTTATAATCCTAATAAAAAATTGGTGTGATGTTTGTATCTCATTATAAAAAATTTCTAAACTGACTATTCAACTGGGATTTGATCCATTATATATATACCAATGTATAAATTAAGACATAAACTCTAGGATACTATGGTTGAGGCTGTTACATTTGGTATCATTGGATGTTTAGTAGAAGCCTTGTGATATATATTAAGCAAAACATAGATTAAGGAACATAACTAAATGATAAACATTGTGAATAAGTATATAATAACATTAAATGTTATTTTATATAAGTTATTATGTTTAATTTTAAATATATTAATCCATATTTGTATAATATAAGTTAAAATGGTTATAGAGAAGTGGTTCTTAGGGGTAATTAATCTAAAAGGGTGTATTTGGGTAGACCAAATCATCACAAAGTGCATTAAAATTGGCATAAATACAAACCTAGTTTTAAATTATTAGGGTATATTCATAGGATAATTAAAATTATCATTACATACCATTATTCTGGTTTTTAAAGATAAATATATCCTATAAGAAATCATGTTTATAATTACGAGATAATAAATGCATAAATTTTAATTTATGAGAAGTGTTACACAATATTTATAATTATACATTATGATTTAATGTTAAATTGTTTTTTAGCTAACATAGTATACACCATTTGTTAGAAATTACCCCAATAGGGTAGAGGGGTATCAATACTGATGAATTATATAGATATTTCCCTGATAGGAATCCAATAAATATGGTATCAAAACTGGGAACATTATGGATATATTATGCCACCTTAATCAGGTTATGAAAAATAAACTTTCCTTGATGGAGAAACCTGTTCCGTGGTAATATTATCTTATGATGGATCACTTTATATGATTCAAGTCCTCATAATTTAGTGGGAATAGTAATCAAATGGAATTTGATAAATGTATAACTCTATGGGGAAATTATTTATGGACTTGGGATATGGTGAACAAGAATAGGTTACAATTACAATGTATTATCTCAAAGGTGATTTTAATCAATGGTGGTCATTGTTATAGAATTATTGTGTGGAAGAGGATATATAACTCTAGTAATGGATATATTTTAATGAAAAATTATTTAACAAATATTTCCCCCATAAGGAACAAATTGAAATAATGGGAAAGATATTCAACTTAATGAAAAAGTAATAAGATATTGTTACGGAGTATGAGGATAACATTAAAATGTTATCTAAGTATGATATATATTACATATGAAATATGAAGTAAAATATTGACTATTTTTTTGAAGTGAATAATATGATTCTCAAAAGGGAACTGGTCTGTCATACTTATTTTTTCAAATGATGAAATATTTTTATACTCCATCAAAATATAGATAGAATTATATAAATTAAACATATTTATTGAGATTTAATATGTGAAGATTTCATCTTAACATCATGAAAAATGTAATTCATCACAAAAGAAAAATAAAACACAATAATTTTCACCTTTTGAAAATTATGAAAATAATCACCCTAGGATATTATATAAGGTTTTTAGAGTATGTTATATATGTATAGAGAAGGGTCACCATGAAAACAATAATGGGAAAAAAAAGAAAAAACAATTTATCAGTGTTTCAACTATAGGGATATAAAGAATAATATAAAAAAATTCCAATATGTTAAGGGAAGACACCATAAAATATACCAATAGTAGATGGAAAAGTTTATGAATTCACTAGAAATAAGGTGTAAGTACCCAATGATATAGTGGAAGATACATTAATAATATCATCAAATTTAGTTAATGATTTGTTTAATTTTGGATCCTCTCACTATTTTATATCAACCTAGTTTTCTAATAAAATTATATTTTATCCATTTAATTTAATATAGGAGTTTATATTTATAACTCATAGAGTAAGTCTCACTAAAATTAATATGTGTTATGATGTCCCCATTATGAAAAATAAAGATGATTTATTTCTGACATTATTATTGTACCTATGATTAACATCGATAAAATCCTTGGTATGGAATGGATTTCACAAAATGGTTACAAAATTTACTACAATAAGAAGAAAATTATGATTTGTGATGATGGAATAGAATTCCATTCAATTAGAGGATATATATCATCATCTAAGTCATACCTAGATCCACCCCATTTATATCTACTGAATTAGGTACTTGGGGAATAAGAGAAAATAAAGCATTGGGATGGAGAAGTTAATCATCATATTGATGATATACCTATTATAAAAAAGATACATTGATGTATTTACTTGTAAATTACTCATAAATACCCTAGAGTGTGAATTTTAGTTTTCTATTTATTTAATCCCCAATTTCTAACCAATATAAAAGTCACCATAGAAAATAGAAATTATAGAACTAGTGGAGTTGAAGAAAAAACTATAGGAGTTGTGTGAAAAGGTATTAATTTTCCCAAGTGCTTCACCATGGGTATACATTGTTCACATCACTAAGAAGAAATATGGATCCAATAGATTGTTCCTTTCTTATAGATTGATCAATACTATTATGATAACAAAAAATTATCCTCGACCTCACATTAATGACATTTTTAAATTAACTCCATAGAGACCAATATTTTTTAAAGAATGAATTTTGTTCTTGGTATCATGAATTGTGATAAATGAAGTAAGTCATTACAAATAAATTTTTTTGAATGAGGCATGGACATTAAAAGTTCACTTTTATTCCATTTAGATTGAATATTCACCCTAGGTTTTTATTAATCTAATGAATAGTGTATTCAAGGAATATCTTGATGATTTTTTGTGGTATTCATTATAAACATTTTTGTGTATTAAAAAAAGATATGAGGACTATGATAATAACTTTTAGGAAATTATAGAGACTCATAGAAAGAAAGTTTTATATAAGAAATTTAGTTAGTGTGAATTTTGGATTTAATAAGCTTCTTTTATTGGCCATTTTTTGAAGGATGGAATATTAGTTGACCTTGTCGTGAAGATGGTTTTTAGAGAGTGACCAATACCAAAAAATAATTGTGACACATAGTTTCATTGGTTTGATGTTTATTATTTATGATTCAATCTTATTTTTGATTGATTAGATAGCCCATTAATAAAGATTACTTGTAAAGGGGTCAATTTTAATTTTAAAAAGGTATGTGATGAATTTTTTGATGTACTAAATTATACATTGGGAAATGATCTAATTTTTTCTATAAAATATGAAGGTTATTGGTTTATGATATATAGTGATTCATGAATAAATTAACATGGTTGTTTCATAATGAAAAATTATAATGTTATTGTGTATTAATCAGCCGAATTGAAGATTCAAAAACAGAAATATACAACATATGATCTTGTGTTAGCAGTTGCAATCGTTTATATAAAGATATGATAACATTATCATTATGTGAAATATGTGATATATAAACATATCATAAAATCATAACATACATATTTTCAAAGAAATAGCTCAACATGAGGGGAAGGTTATGACTTGAGAAACTCAGTAATTATTATTTTTCATTAATCTACCTCCAAGGGAAAAAAAGTTATAGGATGAATTGAGCAGTAATGATCATGTAATTATGACCCAAGTGAGGATTGAGAGGGATTTTATGACCCTAGACCTAGTGAATATGGATATAGTAATTATTAAAAAAATGGGATACATCGATCATTTTTTAGATGAGTATGAAATCATTTTTATTATAAAAGATAAAAAAGATCAAAATTTAATGAAGATAAATTTTAAAAGAAAAGTAAAGTTATAAATTATAGTAATTTAGAAGAATCCATTGGTGAAGATTGTGTTCTGAACCATTAATTGAGATTTTGTGTTCCATCTATACTTAATCAAAAAATGTAATTGTTCGATAATTATCATTACTCAAATTACACTTTATTACTTGGTAGAAAAAATATGTTTACATTTTTTGAGTTTTTTATTTTTTAATACATGAAATCTATGAGAAAGAATCCTATAGAAGTCATAGAACCCCTTACTATTTCTAATTCTATATGGGATGACATTACTATAACTTTTTCATAGGACTAGACTCCTAGAATGAATGATGCAATATGTTTTATCAGTAATCTCCAAACTAAATCATCACATTTCCTTAATTTAAGATAATATTTATATCTTAATCACTTGGAAATGATATATATTAATGATATTGTAAGAATCCATGGTGCATCTTTTTAGATGGTGTCTGATCTTGATCACTATTTTAAATCAAAATTATGGGAAGGTCTTTTGGAAGGTTTTTATAGTGATCTTAATTTGAGAATTACCTACCATACTAAAACTAATGTATATTCCAAAATGACTATATAGAGAATGTAAGACACCTGGAAGTCTATCCCATTATAATTTTAAGTCTTGTGAGATTAGTATTTAACTTTCATAGGATTTGAATATAGAAATAGCTTTAATTCAAGTATTAAAATGGTTTCATATGAAGAATTATATAGAATGATATATCATACACTAATTTGTTGGAATGAAGTTGATGAAAGGAAATTTGTAGGTCTAGAACTTCTTGAAGAGACAACAATAGAGATAATGTATATTTAGGCTCATATTAAAGAATCCAAATGTGGAAAAAAGTGGTGTGCCCATAATAAGAAGAATGATTTTTGAATTAATTGTGTTATATCTTGTTTTATTGATATTATATCCATGGAAGGTTGTTATAAGGTCTTCTAAGAAAGAGAGAATGGGCCCCAGGTAAATTTTACCCTTTCAAATTCATTATAGAATTGGAATTTTTTCTTATCATTTGGAAATTCCACAAAATATATCAAAAGTATATGAAGTGTTTTATATGTCATTGTTAAGGAAGTAAATTATAGAGACCCTATATATTAATAAATTATCATTTCATAAATATTGTGAAATACAAAAAACGTTATTCAAATAGATGCCCAAAGAATGTACTAGTCTAGTGCCTTGGGAAACACGAAATCATAAACACTAGTACATAAATGAGCTACATAATCTCCCACTAGGTTTTTCTTGACTATAACCCTTCTAAGACACCTAAATAATAATACATATCTTCATAACCCAAGGGAAGGAAAAATTAAAAAATATGAACTTAGATACTCATTAAGGGAAAACAATGGAGATACATAAGCATAATCATAATCATAAGGGTATGTGAACATGATTAGGAAAATAAAAAACCATAACCTACATATCAAATATCATAAAAATGAATCATATCAATTCATAAGATATCAATCATAAAGAAATAAATAAAAGAAGCCATGAATGTATAACATATGAATAAAAATAATAATTTTGGAAGACACATAATTATATAATTCCATTTACATAGTATCCAAGGAATCGATACCAAGACCATATTGGTAGTATTAGTTCACTACCCATACCATCATGGTAGTCATGTTTCACAATCATTGCTATCATAAAATCATGAGTTCACTCATCATAACATCTTGGTAGACATGGTTCACTCCTGTGGACATATTAGTAGTAAAATTTCATTCCCAATACTATATTATTCTATCTCATGAGATATAAACCTTTTCATAATGAATTATAGGGATATATTGGACTCACACATATCATAATGAAATCATACATATATGTTCCCCAAGATCATTTAAAATCATTTCATAACCCATGAAATGAAATGGGTATTATAAATAGGTAATTCTATCATAACATCTGTGAAAATATAGGTTTCATAATCATTTCCTCATATACATAACCCATGGAAAGAAGCGGGTTTCAAAATCATATAACT
Organism: Viscum album; assembly: GCA_963277665.1. Taxonomy (NCBI): domain Eukaryota; kingdom Viridiplantae; phylum Streptophyta; class Magnoliopsida; order Santalales; family Viscaceae; genus Viscum; species Viscum album. The sequence goes on from OY728125.1 coordinate 581,126,307, forward strand.
CGTGAAAGAGAAACACATTTTGTGAACATCATTATATCAAAAAATAATCTATTCATAGAAATAATGTGAATTGAAACACTAAATAATTTCCATAGAAAGGAACTAGTAACCCCAAAATATGGAATGTTAGATGGGAAATAATTTTTAAATATCTTTTAAAAACATTTATTGTGGAAAATATCCTTTCGAATATAAAAAATTATTTTTAAAACATAAAACATTCTTGAAATCTATTTTATTTGAAAATAAATTTGAAATCAAATAAAATAATATTTTAAAACCACGAAAAAAATATTTTTTCCGATCAAAATTAACCTTAAGGATCATTTAATAACATTTTTCATTGAATTTTTGAAAACATGGTTTTTGAATAAATCAAATTTCTCATCGAAATGAGAAATATGATCATATTTCCATAAAACTATTTTCATACATATCATAAGTACAAAATAGTTGAAATGGTTCTAAAAAATAAGGATTTCATGAATAACCATAGGATAAAAAAATTCATGTGTTTTCTTGAGATATGGATCATAATATTTCAACAAAATAAGCATAAATGTAAATAATCTCAAAAACATATGATATTGTTTCAATAAACTCTTATATGATGGAAACCTAGGATTATACTCTCCATGTATGAAAAATAAATTATATAAAATTTAAAATATAATTAAATGAAATAAATTTATTATATAACGTGTAAATGTAATCATAATACAACTTTAAAAAGAGTGGAGGTCCATAATAAAACATGTGTCTCAAAGAAGGGAAATTGAGACAAAGCTGTCTTACTAATTTGGTAGATTTTGAAACATTAATCCCATGAAATCAATATCATATAATGGATATATAAATACCCATAAATTTAATTTTAATAATCATTTAATGCATTTGTGGTTTGTATACACACCACACAAAAGTAATGGGTCGTGAATAAAGCATGTATCTCACGAAAATAAAAAGTGAGATGAAATACCCTTAACTTATATATTGAAATTCATCATACTCATTAAAACCTATTGTATAATAAATATATGTTTATTATAAATCGATAATAGAACCATATTATTATTTCTAATACCTTATATGGTTTTATTATGAATTTATATTACCCATTTGTTAAAAAATCTATGTTAAGGTTTCACTTCGGGTAATATCCACTTTATACATTACTTGTGTCTTAATTTCTTATATCCTTGGTCCTTATACTTATATAATGATTTAAAAAATTTAAATAATGATATAAATATAATTTATATTAATTATATTGTTTTATACTAATCTATATAATATAGAAGTATAAAATGGAATACACCATTCATGGAGACAGTAAGTCATGCGTAAGCATTAATGTTGTTTCCATTTTTATTTTCATATCGAAATAAATAAGGTAAATAAAATATGTGTATATTTATATATAATTATTCCAATATAATTATTATTTCATATATATCCTATAAGATAATTAATACCATCCTTAATACATTCCATGTAATGTGTGAACGAATCACATCGCTTTGAGGGGGCAATAGTCCACACTTCATCAAATGAAATTATCATATTTACACAAAATGGAAAGTATAAAGATATGTGTTGTAAAAGGATTAAATAATCACAAATACATAATAAATATAATATATTACATATATAAATATATTTTAAATTATAATTTCATCTCTGAGAGGTGGTAATGAAAAATGAACCATCATCGCTTTGTTAGGCAGTCGTTCACCCTACATAGAAACAGTATGTTTGTTAGAATTAGATAAGGGTCTATGTAACTATAGGTCAAATCCATAGGATAAAAAAAACAAATATATAGAAGATACATTTTTTTATTAAATCATGGGAGAAATAGAGATGAGGGTGTGGAGAAATAAAATAAAATAAGGGATCTTAAGAGAATTAGTTACTTCATAATTAGGTAACTCTATTTTGTTTTTGTCAAACGGATTCCATGGATTTATTTCAACCAAATCGTAGGATTATATGAGTAAGGGAGGAATTTTGGTAAGTTTATTGGGTATATATTTCTTGAATATTAGTGGTTTGAGATGTGTGTATAATAGGGAGAGGTGGTGGCCTTTTATATGGAAGAAAAAGGACACATTGGGAATTTTTTGAAAACAAGTTAGGTGTACCCACGTTTTTACAAATAAAAAGTAATTCCAGGCTAGGAAAACTCAATAATGGAATGTTAATGGCTGAATAATTCGATAAAATTAGTTTTGGACATGTTTATGGGTCATTTTAGCTTTTAATTTAAGGGATAGTATGTTGTTAACCAAATTTTTCTCTTAATAATTATAATTAATTTTAATCACATTCACTCATCTTTTTGGTTAAAAATATTTGAAATTAATAGAAATTAGAAATTAAGATCTTTAAAAATATTTAATCCATTTTTTAAAATTTTAAAATCATAAGTTTTATAAATTAATTTAAAAATAATCCCGCTGATTGGACGACACAATATGTTTTTAAAGTAAGAACATCCAATGGTTTGCTTAGTTTTTATACCCAATTTCAAAGTATAATTGGTTAAAATGACCTAAATTGTATTAATTTATAAATATTTTATCTAATTAAACTTTTAAATAAATTAAAAATACAATTTATTCATTTAAATAAATTATATGATAAATTAGTTTTGAATAAAATTCATTATTTTTCAGTATTCAACCAAATATGTGGTTTTTTAGAAAAATCTCAAAATTTCCCCATAAGATAATTTAGATATTATGACATAAAAAATTAATTATATTTTATAAAATTCAATTTCTAAATTATACTAAAATTAATTTTGTTTTTTAAAAATTGAAATTGAAAACAATTAATTTGAGAAATTATTATTTTTAGACATATGAGGACTTCACCAAATATTATATCATTCATTATAATTCTATTTTATTTATATAAAAGAATTTAAAAAAAATCTTTCAAAAGTCTTTATTAAAAATCATATTGAATAGATTAATTTATAGGTAATAATTATCTCATTTATATAATTATAACAATAAAATGATGTTTCGTAGAAACATCGGTGTTGCGTGTAATATAATACAAGTCTATGTTCCATGTAGTGTATATTTAGTTTATGTCATGTAATGTTATACTTAGTTAATTTCAAGGCATAAATGAAAATTAAATTTATTCTAAAAAAGGACTATAAGAACTCTAGGTGTTACATTCTACCCCCTTAAAATAAATTTCACACTTTAAATTTATATCTCAGGTAAAAACGAATGAGGATACTTATGAATCTTCATATCCTCATGTTACCATGTATCTTCCTCTAATTTGTGATTTCTCTAAAAAACATTGACAGGGTGACTGGTCTTTTTTCGTAGAACTTTCTCCGATTGGTCTAGAATTTCAACTGGTTGTTCTTTATAAGAAAGATGCATCTCATGAGGTATGACCTATGAGTTTAGTAAATGTGAAGGGTGAGATATTTAATTCCTCAAAAGAGATACATGAAACAAATCATGGAATATGGAGATATTTTTAGGGTGTTCCAAGAGATAAGATACCTTCCGGATACGATCAAGAATCTTAAAGGGACCGATATGCCTAGGGCATAGTTTTCCTTTCTTCAAGAACCTCATATCATTATTACAGGGAGACATTCATAGAAACACATTTAAAAAAAAATTCAAATTTGAGATCACACCATCAGTTATCTGCATAAAATTTCTTCCAACTTTGAGCTACCTTGATAATTTACTGAATAGTTCCATCCTTCATGACCATTTACTCAGTGATCTCAAGTCCAAAAAACCTTCTTTCTCTAAAATCATCCGTGCTTGTTTGATATCTATATTTCTTCCCACAATGGTATTTATAAGGTTCCATTTGAATTCTTGAGTGAAAGATATTGGTATAAGAAATGTAAACTAGAGGAAGGTATTAATCCTAACCAACTTTGAAATCTAGAGAACAAGATATCAACATATCATATAGGGTTTGAATTTTTCTTTCAAATTGTCCATCTATCTGAGGATGATAAGAAGTTTAGAAACTAAATTCTATATAATGTTCTTACTAAAAGGATTTCTATAATTTTATGGTGAACCTCATATCCTTGTCTGATAAAATGGAATGAGGTACTCCATATAGTCTTACCACTCCCTTTATGTATATACTGAAAAGATGATCTATAGAGAAGTATTGTTAGATAGTTATGAAGTGTTATGAATGTTTTAGGTGATCGAATAATACATAAATAGCATTAAACATTTTATAGGTTTTGTGTAGTCCAATGAAAAAAAATTCATAGTGATGTTCTCATGTTACCAATCTGGTATTGGTAATGGATGCAACATCCCCTTTGACTTTTTTTTGGTTTAGCCATAACTTATTGGCATACAAAACACTGAGATAAAAAATATTCAATATCCCTATTCATGAAATCCCACTATAACTATTCTTCAATGTATCTATATGTATTCATACATACAACATGAATATAGAATGAATAACTACACAATTCATCTAATACCTCCTTCAAATATTTTATGGAAGGAACATATACACAGTTCTTGAACCTTATCATTCCATCCTGCTCAAGTATAAATCGATGAACTTTTCTAACATTATTTTCAAGATCTAAATTTTCCTCATGTACCTCCTTAATCTTAAAATAGATATAGGATTGAAAATTTATTTGAGAGAGAATATATTTTTCTCCTTCCTTTATCATTTCAATATCGATCCATCGAAAAAATAGAAATATTGGATCTTTTGAGATCCTCATGATGGATAAAATAGCATGATCCTTCCAACTAAAAGAATCATCCACCATGTTTTCCTTCCAATGGTGGTAATGCATTAAGGGGTAATGATCCTTTATCAACTGTAACCATATTCTATGGAACATATTCAACTCTATCTGTGTGAATATATATTTTAGACTGTTATCATAAGCATATAAATCAGACTTTTCACCATAAAGATAATGTCCCCATATCATTAATGAAAAAACTACTACTGCTTACTCCAAATCATGAGTTAGGTAATTATTCTCATGAATCTTCAACTACCTTGAGGAATAAGAGATAACCATGTTATTCTATATAGGAACACATCCCAATCCCTTCATGGATATATCACTATAAATTGAAAACCCATTCTCTAATACCAGGTAATGTTATTATGGGTGCAGTGACTAACCTTCTCTTCATTTTCTTGAAATTTTCCTAACATTCATCAATATAGAGGAACTTTAAACCCTTCCAACTTAACATTTCTATAGGATTATATTGTCATGAAAAATTATACACATCTCATCAATAATATATAGGAAAACAAGAAAGCTACGGATCTCAGTCACCATGGTTAGTCTAGGAAATTATTTAATATCCTTTGTGTAACACCCCAATATGTTTTATATATTTTCTGGTCTTTTATGTATTCTCTATTTATATAAATAAAAAAAGTATCAAAAACATATATTGGAGTAGAATATGATACTTTTATTTAAAGTAGAACACAAACCCCAAACATTAATTCATGGACACCATAATTCATTGAGGTTTGAAACTAGATTTTCAAACTCATTACAAGTGTCAATAAAAAAACTGAACATGTTTCCCAGAACATAAAAAGTTCAATATCATAACCCAGCTTACTAGAATCCACCATCAGTAGAACTATGAAGTCCAGGGATATTATGATGACACTAATAAAAAGGTGAATTATTAGAACCATCTCCATAAGAGAATAACTTCAAAGAAATTAAGGTTTAGTAAAATAACATCTATGTAAGATATTTATAGGCCGTGTAATTAGAACCATTGGTTTATAGACATTGAGAATTTTAAATGAAATATATATTTATGTAATAATGAAATGAGGATATAACTGTTGAATTACTTTTACACATATACATGAATATTGCATTTGAAAATATGTTTCATTATTAAATAAAATAAAAACGTTAAATAAATTAGAATTAATAAATGCATTGGATGATATCTTTTGATGCACTATAAATTTTGGTTTCAAAATATATATTATAAGTTGTATTTTAAAATGATAAAAGTATGGTAAAAATAATATTTAAATATAGATTAGACTATATTAGAATTAATAAAATATAGTTTATTAATGTTATATTTTATAAACAAAATAATTGTGTTTTAATAGATATTTATGTCAATGAATTAGTTGAATTAATAATAATTACAATTAGATAATTTATTAATATGACTATATTTATATACATCTAATACATAGAGATATAGATGATGTATCTCTATATATATTTATACATCATAATAATAATAAAAATGGAATGGGTAATGTGATAATATGAAAATAAAAAAGGGAAAATTCTTCATATTCATTGGGAATATTCTATCACAATACACCATACACCCAATGGTGGTCACAGACAAACACCCTCCGACAAACATAGACAACCACTAGTCTCCCTATGGACCACCATACAAGATTTATCTAATATGCCTTCATTTTTTGTTATCCATGTGTCTCCCCACAGCCATTCAATGATGTCGATATATATTCTCTCTATGTTTCAATTCTTCTGTGTGATATGGGAATCTAGGAAGACCCTCAATGTACATTAGCCTCCTCCACAAGCCACAAAGAATCTGACACTTCCACTCTCATCATATTTCTACAACATTGTCTCTTACCTATTACACCACCCGCCAGTCACGCAAAAATCACCAAATACCACCTTCAATATTTTCTCAAAACCCTTCTGGGTCACTGCGTTAGAATAACTCAACCTTCCTCATATATATATATATATAAAATTTATATGGAGAACCGCTGATCGAACAACCAATGTCAAAGTTCCCTCCCTCTATCTTCCTCCCTTCATAATATTATCTCATTTGATCCTTGTTGACACAGTAGACAACGAGTTCCATCACCTTTGTTTTATTTCTACTTGGAAGGAACAGAGTATCTTCCTCCTATCAGGACACCCCAAGTAGGGCACCCCCTCTCCCACCATTGGGTTTACAATAATGTAAAGGGAAGTTTTAAAAAAAATTATTATTTCAAAATTCTCAGTATATATATATACTTATGTTGGACTCAAATTTGAAGATCATTTTATATGCATCCATATTCATCTATTCTATGATAAAGGGTTGTAGTTTCAAAATTAGTATCACATAAGGGTGTATTATGGTAATATTCTATGTTTTAATTTTTTCATGCTTGCGAGTTCATGTATATATATTGTTTATCAATTCATGTTTTCAAAAACATATTTCTTTTATATTCACATATGATTTAAAAATTCTTCAATTTCATGTTTTAGAATTTTAATTTATGATATATATATATATATGCATTTCATTGAATTTTGAATTATAAGATTCAGTTTCTTAAAATTATTATATCTTCTTCAAATATTGTAATTTGGAATGATTGTTAATTAAATTAATGTAAATGACTTCCTTCACTATATATATATATATATATATATATTCATATGTATATATATATGATACTTATCATCATTTAATGTTTCAAAATGAATGTATAATTCATTTCAAAACATTAAAACATCTAATTCAATATTTTTAAATTTAGAAGTAAAGAATTTATTATTTTAAGAATATTATATTTATATTTCTTATATGCGTTATATAGTTTTTCTTTTATGGTTATACGTTAAGTGTAAATTTAATTTTAGTTATAATTTTTCATGGGAGTAAAATTATATATGTTCATATATTTTTAATGGGGTTATTATGTGAAAATAGTAATTCTTTAATTAATATTAAGAATTCCATAATTTTAAATTCTTGTATTTTATATGCTCATTAAAATGTATATTATTTAACGTTACTTTCAATTTACAATAGTTATCCTTTTAAGTGAAGGGTTTATATATTATTTAATATGTTAAAACATCAAATTATGAGTTGAACAAATGAGTATTTAATACTTTTGTTTTGGGATGAGTTTTAAAAGATAAAGTTTTAATGAAAAGTAATTTATCACGGATTTTAATTACATGGATATTAATTATTATATTAAAATACCATGTAAAGGAGAAATTACAAGTGGTTTGGTAGTTCCAAATTGAGGAATTTATTTTCCTAATAAGTAAAATATTTTTATATTTTTAAAAGTGCATTTATATTTAAAGAATTGTTTTGTTTTTAAATAAAAAACCTAATCGGTAAATTTATATATGTAAAGAAAGATAATTTTTTTCCAATAAAATGGCACTTGGATGTCGTAAATAAAAAGGAAAGCGGGGGTCCCCATTCATAACACATGTGGGTAGGCCTAAGATAGCCTTCGATATTAATGTACCTAAAATGATTTGTTTTCGAAGGATTAATTAGTATTTTCCCAAAAAAAAATAGTTTATTTTAAAATAACTTATATGCGTAAGTATTTTCATCAGAAATGTAATGTTTTGAAATGTGTAACTATTTTCAGAGGCTTTAAAGAATTTTCAAAAGCTTAAGTACTGTCAAAGAATTTTTTTTTATTTTTTCAATGGAATAAATATTTTTAATGGAATTTTCAAAATCATTTTTTCAAAGGGTTTTCAATAGTGTTTTAAAAAATCTATTATATTTTGAAAAGTGTTTTCAAAACTATGTTTTCATCATTATAAGTATTTTTAAAAGTATTTTTAAAGTTTTTTCATTAGCTATTTTTCATAGTATTTATCAAAGGATCATTGAAAGTCTATTTTGATAAAAGTATTTATCAAATGTATTTTAAAAAGGTATATCTATTTTCAAAAGGTGTTTTCATTGAAATTTCAAACACCCCTTACTCATTAATTTTCCTCACCCTGCGTTTTTATAAAATGATTTCATGTTCATATAGAGATTTAATGGAGTTTATCTCAACAAGGGTATACCACTAACAATTTTTCATCTATTCCTTTGATTTACTGGTTTAACTTTGATAATATGTAGAAGTGAACCTTTTCCTCCAAAACCTAAAATAGAAAATATCCTCCGTTATAAATTTCTATATATTTTTCTATTAATTTTTCTAAAAAAATATACTTCATTTTTTTCGTCCAGATCAAGAAGCATGGATGTTGGGATCTACACTTCATATTTCATGGATCTACATTTATACAATATCTTGAGATTATGTGACCAAAAAATTAAACATTTTTCATCTAAAATTGACAATTTGTAAAATTTTCATATAGTTTATCCTTCCATAGGGTCTTTAGTACAATTCTTAATTGAACTTTATGCTCTTCCTTTTATTTTGAATAGATAATAATATCACTTATGAAGACTACCCCAAACTAATTGAGTTAATATATAAATACTCTATTAATAAAATCCAAGAAGATAGAAGTGGAATTATTAAAACCTATAGGCATCACTATATATTCAAAGTTATCATACCTTGAATGGAATGCCATCTTGGGTATATCCTTCTTCTTGACCCTCAATTGATGATATACAGAATGAAGTTCAATTTTGGAAAAGTATTGAGATCTACATTGTTGAAAAAACAAGTAATTAACGAGGAACATGATACTTGTTATTGATTTTGATTTTTTTCAACTCCTTAAATTCAATGTAGAGTCGCATTGATCCATATTTTATTTTCAAAAAAAAACCCACTGCACGAAATGGTGACACACTTGTCTGAATGAATCAATTATCAATGTTTTCTTGTAGTTTCTTCTTCAATTACTAAAAATCGATCAAGGTCATTCTATATGATGTATTTGAAATTTATATGGAACCATATGTGAGTTCTATTAAGAACTAAACATCCATTTTTGGTAGAAGGCTATGAAATTCTTCTGAGAAGAAATTGAAAATATTCTTGAACAATATGAATATAATCAATATAGATTTTATCCCCAACCATTATAGATAAACAAACCTTCTGAATGGAAATTAAGAACCACAAACTAGATATAATACCCACAAGATGCCCATTCATATCATCACATGGATGGATGATCATATTAGATTTTCAAAATTCAAACATAACATCAATTCCTAGATAATTGATGTTAGATTTATGTAGTGAAATCCAATCCATACCCATGATAACTTCAAATTCAAACTATTGAATGATGAAAAGATTTTTAGAAGTAGAATTCCCACAAACTTCAACCAGGGAGGAATCCTAAAATTGGGAAGAAATCATCATACTATTAGGGATTTTAGTTGCTAATTACACATCTAGTTGTGTTGGTAGAATCCTAATTCCCTTAAAAAATTCTTTAGATTTGAAAGAGTTGGTAGATCCATAATCAAATATGATATTTGTAGTTCTAGAATGGTTAGTAAATGTGCCTTTTATCACGTTTTTATCACTCCCCTTGTCTAAAATTACAATTTCATAAGACTTCTCCTTATCCCTAGGCTTAAGAGGATTCTGAAATCGATCATCATAACCCTCCCATGGTTTTTGGTAGTGGTCCTCATAATAAAAACTCTCCTAACACTGGCATCACTAAATCATGAGAGGAAAATTTTGTGTTTTTTTCCCATTCGTGTTGTTTGAAAACTTTTTCCCATCCCTTTGAAAATAAAATTCCCAATGTACTTCCCTTCAACACTTATAAAATTTATTAGACCCCTTATTAAAATTTTCTCCATTATTCTATATACACTTAGAGTATAAATGAAATGTAATCTTATTATATTCATAGTTTTTATATTTTCCATTAAACTGAATCTTTATTTTATTCTCAAAACAATGGGATTAATATGTGACTTGAGCCTAAATTTAAACCATGATTCCACAACAAACAATATCTTCATAGATATTAAATTCTCTTATGGACAATTCCCTTTAAATAATTGGGTTTATGCCACTAAAGAAACTGTTAACTTTACTTTAATGTTGGATCATAATTACTAAAGCATATCTCAGAAGTCTTATGATATTATCCTTGTATGTATTGATATATCCATCATCCCTTTGGTACAACTTAATGAACTCTTTATACATCTTGTAATGAAGAATCCTAGGAATGTAATTATTGAAAAATATGTTCTTTAACATGTCCCAATATGTGGATTTAATCTCATATTGATACCTTTTTTTAGTAGATTCCACCAATGATCTACTTCACCTTCTAAATGTTAAATAGATAGAATGACACTCTGTAACTCTAAAAACTTGAGAATAGAGAATATCTCTTCAGTATTACTAATGCATTTTCAGTTATAAGTGGATTATAATACCCTATGAAATAAGGGGAATGTTACCTCATGAATGACTCAAAATAATGTTGTTTCCTCCTGTTATCAGTTGGAATTACACCATGATTCAATCTTAAGAAAATTGCGTGATCATTGAAATCAGTTTTTCTATTCCATCTGCCAGAACATTTGGTTTATAAGGAGAAATATTTTGGCTTTTTCCATCGCAATCACCATTAACACAGTTCATTCGAGTTCTATCCACTGACTCAAATAGAAATCATAGTGTTAGAAATAATTATCATATTGAGGAACCACATAATAATTAAAAATCAATTATAATATGTCTATATTTTTATAAATACTTTAATTTATGACCCTTAGGTTTATCCTAGGTTATTCACAGATAACATCCAATTAAAGCCTTCGTGATGGTTTGTGAAGAGTTTTCGAATTACCAAATCATATCCCCCAGGAGTTTCAAACTAGGTGTGTATCAAGGCCCATTTTCGTGTACCAGATTACCCTGAGTCAGGCTTGGAATATCTTTCCAGGGTTTTTACCTCCAGGTAAGTCTATTCTAGTGCCACATCCACTTGTAGTATCTTGAAATGGATGTATTTCTAGGAAATCACTCACTATATCCTTTTACCAAAATTATACGACATTTTACTATACTTTTTGTTATCCTAAGACATATACCTAAACATTTCCTTATGGTTATCACAAATATTTTATTATCTGAGCATCCAAACCTTAAATAAACCATTTTTATAATATGATATATAACAACCCTCATTTTTCCTACATTAACATTACATAAAATTTTTGGTATACTTAAATCAGTATACAAGAAGACTCCCAAAGACCATACAAGTCTAGTGACTATGGAAATAAGGAATCATGAACACTGGTACATAGATGATCTACACCATCTCCCACTAGTTTCTTCTTGATTATCCCCCAACTTAAACACGCCAATACTACTACATATATAAATAATATGGGAGAGGAAAAATAAAAAAGGGAGATATCACACACTTATTAAGGGTGAACAAGAGAGATACATAAGAATAATAATGAGCATAAGGGTATGATAACATGATCATAAAAATATAATATCATACCCCAAATATCAATGATCCTAAACATGAATCATGGCACAAATCTTGGATGTTAATATATGAATCATAATGAAATATAATATGTAAGCCATAAAATCATGAAATAGGAATAAAACATGGAATTATGGTAGAAAAAATAAGATATAATATGATTTCCATTGTATCTAAGGCATCACTTTCAAGACCATTATGGTTGGGTTCACTCCCCATACTATCTTTTCGGTCATGGTTAACTCCCATGACAATATTAGTTGCATAAATTCACTCCTCATACCATCTTGGTAGTCATGGTTCACTCCCATGGACATATGTTTAGTCAAGTTTCATCCCCAAGACAATATTAGTATATCTAACAAGATATAAATATTTACATATTTCATTTGAGGGAGGTATATGACCCACCAATATCACAAAGAAATCAAACAAACATGTTCCACTAGATATATAAAAATCATATCATAAACCATGAAATGAAATGGGTATTATAAACATGTAATAATATCAAAAACTATATTAAAATAAAGGTTTCATATTAATTTCATCATAAACATAACCCAAGAAAATAATTGGGTTTCAAAATCATATAACGCGTGAAAGATAAATAGGTTTTATAAACATCATCCAATCAAAACATAATACATTTAGAGAAATATCATGAATGGAAACATTCAATAATTTCCACATAAATTCATGAGTAACACCAATGTAATTTATATTATATGGTAAATAATATTGAAATATATTTTAAAAACATTTCTTGAAGAAAATATACTTTCTACATTGAAAATTTGTTTTTTAAAATAGAAAACATTTTTGAAAACTATTTTCATTGAAAATATATTAGAAAACTTATAAATAAATATTTGAAATCCATAAATAAATTTAAATCATTTTCACCTATAAAATTAACTTCAAGGATCATGATAAATATATTTTTGATTTTTTTTGGAAAACATGGATTTTGAATAAAACAAATTTTCAACCGAAGAGAGAAATACGTTAAGATTTTAATGAAAACATTTTTGTAAATATATTAAGTTCCTAATAGTGTAAAATTTTATTAATACATGAAATCACAATTAATAAATATATGAGAAGAAAATTCATCAGTGTTCTTGAGAGGTGGATCATAATATTTAATCAATGTAATCATAAACCTAAACAATCTCGAAATGCAATGAGATTATTTCAATAAACTCTTATAACTTGGTAAATTTTCATTATTGTATCCATTATAGAAAATAAAATTATATTAATCATAAAATATAAATAAAATAAATAAATTCACGGTATAATATGTAATATATATAATTATATATACTTAAAAAATAATATAAGTTTATAATAAAACATGTGTCTTAAAGAAGGAAAATTGAGACAAAATATAATATTGATTTGATAGCTTTTGAAACATCAAATCAATGAAAAAAAGATCATATTATTGATATATAAATACCAAAAAATTTATTTATAATAATAGTTAAATACATCCATGGGAAGTATAAATTCCATTCAAAATAAATGGGTAGTGAATAAAGCATGTATCTCACAGAAATAAAAAGTGAGAAGAAATTCCCTTATCTTGTGTCTTGACTCTCATCGTACTCATTCAAACCTCATATATAATATATATAAATTCATTATAAATCTATAAAAGAACTATATTATTATATATAATACATTATATGGTTTTATTATGACTTTATATTATCCACTTGTTAATAATCCTATGTTAAGGTTTCATTTCAGGTAATATCCGCTTTATCGATTGGATATGTCTTAATTTGTCATATATTTGTGAAGTATAATTATATAATGATTTCAATGATGTAAATAATGATATAAATATCATTTATATTCAGTATATTTGGGTTATAATAATCTATAGTATATTGAAGTTTGAAATAGAATACACTGTTCATGGAGACGGTGAGTCGTACGTATGCAAGAATGTTGTTTCCGATTTTATAATGGTATTTAAAGAAAAAAGGTAGATGACATATGTGTATATATATATATATATATTTAAAGTACCATTATTATATCATATATATAATATAGGTTCACTAAAACCATCTATAATACATTCCATGTAGCGTGTGAAAGAATCACATTACTTTGAGGGGCGGTAGTCCACATTTCCTCGAACGAAATTATCGTATATAAAAAATTGAAATTATTATGATATGTGTTGTAAAATGATTAGAAAATATTTAATAAATAATAAATATGATATATAACATATATATATTTAGTTTCCATAATAATTTAAACCATGAGGGGTGATAAGAAAAAAATGAACAATCCTCGTGTTGTGAGGTCATAGTTCATCGCACACGTTAAAAATATGTTTATTACCCATTATATGGATGTTTTTGTAAGTGTAGGTCAAAAAAATAGAATAAAAACATTCTATTATATTTAAAATATTGGTAATTTTTATTCAATAATAGGTTAACTAGATTGTATGGAGTGGAGAAATAAAATAAAATAAAGGCACATGAGAGAAGTCGTTACCTTTTAATCAGGTAACTTCTTTTGGTTTGTACGAAAAGGCTTCCTTGGATTAATTTCATAGAAATGAAATTATTATATGAGTATGGTAGGGAATTTGGGAAGTGTATTACGTTGATATTTACTAAACCTATGAGGTTTGAAAGGTGTTAAGAAGAGGGAGAGGTGGCAGCCTTTTATGGGGAAGGGAAAAGACATACTTGACATATTTTTAATACAAGTTATGTGTACACATGTTTTAACTTAACAAAAGTCATAACAAACCTACCCAAGTCAATACTAGAAGGTTAAATGAAGAATAATTTCCATAAAATTGGCTTTTTACATGTTTATAGGTCATTTGTGGTCTTAAATATATGGTTTAGTATATTGTTAACCCATTTTTTCTCCTCATCATTGTAATTAATTTTAATCACTTTCACTAATATTTTTGGGGAAAAACTATGTTGAATATATTATAAATTGTAAATTATCACAATTCAATATATTTAATCCATTTTTCTAAATTAAAATCAAATAATTTTCATAAATTAATTTAAAAATAATCCCACTAACGGAATGATACTACGAGTTTTTGAAGTAAAAATTTCCAAAAGTTTGCTAGGTTTTTATACCCAATTTCATTTTAAAATTGGTTCTAATGACATTAATTGGATTAATTTATAAAAATATTATCTAATTAAACTTTTAAATCAATTCAAAATATAATTAATCATTTTAAAAAATAATACGAAATGGATGTTTTGAATTAACATTCAATATTTTTCACTATTCATCCAAAAATGAAGTTTATTAGAAAAATTCAAAAAATTATCCCAAAGATAATTTCAACATTATAAATTAAAAAAATATTTTTATTATATATTATTAAATTTATAAATATTCTTAAAATTAGTTTTATTATTTTTCCCAAAATGACATTAAAAGTAGTTCATTTGATAAAACTGTATTTTTAAACATATAAAGACTATACCAAAAAATATATCTTTAATTATCAATATGTTTTATTTATATAAAACAATTATAAAAAATATTTTAAAATTTGTTTAGTACTATTTATATTACTAAGATCAATATCTCGGTTATTATTTTCTCATATAAAAAAATGTAATAATAAAATGATGTTTTGTAGAAACATCAGTGTTGCATGTAACATAGATCAAGTCAATGTTTCATGTAATGCACACCGTTTCAATTCCATGTGATAGGTATGTTTTACTTATTTTATTTCATGATATAAATGAAAGTTAAATTTATTCAAAAATATCCATAAAAAATCAGGGTGTTATATACATGGAAAACCCAATGCATTTTCTAACATATGATGAAGTATAACATGGACCTGATCTGTCTCATTTTGGAGAACCAATCCAGATTATTTGTATAAGTATAAATTATTTAGGAATTAGTTGGATCATCTAGTAAATGTACTTTTGATAAATAACATGATGTAGGATGCAATGTGGGAACCATGGCATGTTTTAAAGAAAAACTACCCTAATCTATTATTAAGGTAATATCTAAGAAAATTTTAAGAACAAATTTTTATATGAGGTTTTAATTTAATATCCCAATAATTTACACTATATCTATTTTATAGTTAATTTAATTATATATATATTTTTTGATACACAAAACACTTGGTTTTAACAAAAAATAGTTTAGTCACACTTTTCACAACTAATTTAAAATTATCTTTTAACTCACTCAAATAATTTATTTGAAAAAATATATAATGTCTGAAATAATCATATCAAAATTATATTATGGTGATTTTTTTGAAAAGTTTAATGTTTTATGAATCATAAATAATAAAGAATATTAATTCTAAACTGCATTTTAGTTTAAATAATTTATTATGTTAAGTTATAATTTGAGTCCATTTTAAATTAAAATTAGTTCAATTATATATAAATTAATCCAATTTTATTCTTTTGAATAATTTCCATATTGATTTTTGATATAAAAAAATATAAACATTTGAACCTTTTCTTTTAAAAATCAGTTTTCTCATCGAGCCTACAGGATTCATTGTAAATTAAAAATTTTCACTTATGTGAATTGAATTTTGAAAAATATATTCAATACTTGGATTCAAAATAATTTAAAATTTCTTATATTTTAAAATTATTTTTTTAACAAAATCAATATTGAGAACTATAAAAATTAATTACCACGGTTAAGGTCGAAATAGATTTACTAGGGAGTTAAACTAAGAAGATATGGGTTAAAAATAACATAATTACTTGTAAAACACTCATTGTATAGATAAATTTCAATATAAAATCTTCTATTTTTGGTAAGGGAGTAGTTCGAAGGCTTTTATAATGATAAAAACGTCAGTTTGATGGAATATTTTTAAAAAATTACAACTGTTCCACTAACCTCAGATATGAAAGGCCACCCATATCCTCTCTTATTCATGAAATAAAACCAATTTGGTTCTACCAAGACCAATCCAAAAAAAATCCCAACATACGTACTCTTATCCTAGATACCATCGTTTGTGTATAATGCCAACTAGGAAACATTTGGTTCAATCCCCAGGAAGATACCCGTAGAAGAGGTAACATTCATTAATGACAATTTTTATTTCATTTATTCCTCCACTAAAATATATTATTATTATAACATGATTATATATTATCATATGAATATTTCATACAATAAGATGTTTTTTTTATAATTGAAATAGATATAACTATCTATAATTCTTTCAAATGGGTTAATAAATCATCATTCATGTGTACACCAAACAACCACCAAGAGAATCGATGCCATTTGTTTTTCCATTAAGACATATCATGAGTCGATATAATGATGGATATAAATTATATAAATATAATTTAACATAAATAGTTTTATGGATTATTTATATCATATATAATATATTTACCATTTTTAACATAGGGGATACGATAACCTCACTCATTTGTAATGTGGACTACCGCCTCACAAAGTGATGTGGTTCGTCTTTCACTAACTCTTCATATAGATTGTGAAACGGATAAATTTAACTATTAAATATGATATAAATTACATAATAATTATATTAATTAAATACTTATAATTTGGTAAATATAATATATAATTTTAGTTTCTTACCATTTTTCTTACTTAAAGATGATGACATCATTTTTGTTTTTCTGGACTATCACCATCATGAAGTTATGTGACTATATTTTAATAACCACACCACATGGATGATATATATAAGTATATAATATGTTAATTATGATATTATTATCATAATATAAATATAAAAAATTTTATGATAACTTTCCATAATGATAAGTGAAAACTTGAAATGTTACCCTCATGTACGTATGACCTAACATCTCCATGATCGTAATGTACTTAATTTTCCATAACCATATTTCATTATTGGTTTTAAAATTATAATTTATATATAAATATGATATTTCTTTAATTATTATTCTAAATACTATTTTAATGTATAATATGAACAATTACCATAACATTCATAACAAAGAACAAATGAGAAAACAATACAATTAACATCCGAAACAATGAAAATAATACAAATGGGAGATAAGATGTTATGAAAGGATCACCTATAACATTAATAAATATTAATATGATTACTCTATAAGTAAATAACTTGTTTAAAACCACTATAAAGGATATTCAAATCATATAAAACTAAAGGATAGTGTAGGTAAGGGATTTCTTCTCAATATACATTTTATTGAGACTTTTTTGTTATTATGCACCAATTCACTTTTATATAGTGTATATACTACCCTTTGAAATGTAATTTCACTATTAATTAATAATTCATGGTATATTATGATTAAATTTTAATTATTTCATCCAAGTGGATTTTACATGAAAATCAATGTGGTAAAATTTATTAGACAATATAACTTTGTTTTATGATTGTTAACTTTATCTTTGAAATAGTCACAATCCTATGATCATTTGTATACATTAAATTTATTTTATATATCCATATTAATTTTTTATAGATATTATTATTTCGTAAAGAATATACCATTTTTAAATATGTTGTTTACTTTGAATGTTATTTGATTTCTTGGTGAAATATTGACAAATACTTATGCTTTAATAAATATCAATATTTTATGATAAGGTATAATGGTTAAGAATTAAATTGTTTATTTGATATATGTGGAATTATTTTCACAAGTGGAGATACATGGACCTTGCAATAATATATCCCCTTGATTCAACTATGGGTCTCATGAGACAAATAAGTAGGATAAATTAATTGGTAACTACCTATATTTTTAACCTATCTAGTTTTTGAATATTTATAGTAGAGGTTTTAATGTTCCAAAGACAAGAAATATAATATTTATTCATTCACTTACTTGAGAATTCAGTTATTATTATTATCAATGGGATGATTACTATGATATTATATCTAGATTCATTTTATTATAATTTTTTGATTAAATGGAATGTGATTTCAATTAATTACCTTTAAATATTGACTATTATTTATCCAATTATGAAAGTCATGATATTATTTTAATAGAAATTATTTTCATTTATTTATATTTCCATGTTGATTATTCTTATTTATTCCTGATAGCTTCCATTTTACTTAAAAATTACTCATCATTTGAGCTCACCATTTTTTTCCTTTTCTCCGGGATAGGAATAATAGATCATTGAATGAGTTTTCTAGGATCCCATTTATTATTTATTATTATGTATTATGTTTTATTTTTTAATTCCAATGATAAATAGGTATCATGAATCTACTAGGTTCTCCAAAACATTTAAACCTATTGGTCCTTCTAGAGTTAACCCATTGTATCTATAACAATGTAAAAATGTAAGACACCATCTCTTGTCAACTTGGTTCAGGTTAATTAAAAAATATGCAAATATATATCATCTATGCAGTGTGCTGATGAAAAGAGAGTCAAATCACTTTGTAAAGGTGGTAGCCCACACAAAAATAAATGATGTTATAATCCTTAAGTGTGTGAATAGTTAGGAAAATAAATTGATGTATTGTTTTTTAGAATGATAAATATTTCATTAATAACATATTTATGTCATTTATATCCCATGTATTCATTAAATATTTCTTTTTTACCTTCTATTTTAAGTATTATTTAAAAATTACTAACATCACTTCATGAGATGGCAGTCCACCGCACACCCGAGTGATATTATAATATATTCGATGAAATGTAAAGTTAAAAATTTATATTCGATATAATGAAACCATATATATAATGAGGTTGTAAATATCTTTTATATATACTTTAGATCCGTCATCATACTAAACTGTGAGAGGTGTTAAAGGAAAAATGAATAATGATTTGGTAACCCATTTGATGAAAGTGGGGATGGTTGTATATACTGAACCAAATATAAAGAAATATTAGTTTATATAATCTAATGTGGTTATAATTTTATCATGGTTCAATATGAATTGAATTTAGGGGAGGAAGAAATAAAATAAAAATGTGCATTTAAGAACTTTAATTCTTCTTTGGGAATCATCTATAGGTTTTCACCAAAATCATTACTAGGTTGAATTAGTTCGCACACTACAAAATATAGGATGAGGGGATGGGAATTCGGAAATTATTTGGTTTGGTCTTGTCCAAAAAAATGTTTTGAAGTTTTTAAGAAGAGATGATAGGAGTGGCCTTTTATTAGCGATTTGTGTGGCACACCCGTAATTTTTTCAAATAAAAAAGTGTACCCACATTTTTCACATTAAAAAATGGTAAAAATGTAGTATTCATGAGAATTGTACATTATAGGGCCGAAATATAGCTATAAAATATTTTTTTACAAGTTAATAGGAAATTTTAACCCTTATTATTTTATTTTAACCCCCAATAAATCAATTTTTACCTTTACCATGTTAAATTTTCTTTACAGTTTTTACTATTAATTAAGGGAAAAATTAATTTTACCTTATTAGACAATATTAAGTACGATTATTCAAAAATATGGAATCCTTTTTTCCAAATTCATTTCAAATAAGTTCCAAAATTTAATTTAAAATTATTCCTGCAGATGCAATGAGGAAGGAGGATTTTAAAAAGAAAATTTTTAAATATTTATAGTGTTTTTATATAAAAATTTAATATGAAAATTATTACAATGGACTAAGTTGTATTAATTAACATAGAATTTATCTAATTTTACTTTGAAACCAATTAAAAATATAATTTAATATTATAAATTATTTTTATTCAAAGTCAGTTTTTTGTTAAAATTCAGTATTTCCCACTATTCATAAAAAATGAATCTTTTTAGAAAAATCCAAACAGTTCAACCTAATAAAATATTTATTTTATTATTTAAAACATACAAATTTTTTTCTAATATAAAAGATAACAAATTTACCTTTTAAAACTATATATTTTTCATAAATTAGTTATTTCTATTGATACTTTGAAATTTAGTAGTTAGGATATAATGGTCATGAGAAAGTATCATGTTTTTATTACACTTCATGTTGTGTTCCTCTCAAGATATAAAAAAAGTAAATTTATTACAAAAAAAAATATATTGTAATTTTTTATAGTGTTAAATTATAAATGAAATTTATTCATATAATTAAATATTTTTTCTTTATTGTACCATCGATACAGTACCATAATTTGGAAATCTCATCCCTAAATTAATGATCTTCAACACATTGATAATATTGAAAAAATTATTATTAAACTCTTCTATATTACTAGAAATTATCAAATATAATGATTCCCATAAACTAAAAAAGACTTTATAATAACCTTTAGTCTCTAATATTCATCAACATACTAAATCATATTGAGTATATGAGTAGAGACTAATATTAATTAGGTTATCATGTTTCTAATGCATTTGAATACTTGAGTGAATAATTTATACTTCACCTAAGAATCTATTTGATGCACATGTTAAACCACATCCATTGAAAATTACCTGGGATGGGTTTTCACCTAATAATGGGTTTTCTATTTATTTCTTAAGAATAATTTTTAATCTTTATACCCATATAAGTTGTTTTCATACATTAAGATTATCATTTCTCGAGGATTGATCTCAATTTTATGTGTGATGGTAATGATTGTATATATATATACAATAGAAGTTTGTATATTATGAATATCATGTCTTACATTGATTTTTTAAAAAAACTTTTTTTAAATTTTTCTTATTAAAATGGTTATACCTTTACAATCACATCATTTCTATTAGTGTTCCAAGATCATTGTTTAATTCTTCTTCAAATCACTTTGTCATTTATCTCATCTCATAAATTTTTGGGTAGTCTATTATGATAATCATATCATATATTACTCTAGGATGGGTGAGTCGATAACCCATTTACCTGTCTATGATGTGGAAGTACGGAATACTATTTGTCTAAGAATATAATCCTATTAGGGTATCCTAAGAAAGAGTAGAAAAATTCTGATTACAAAAATGGGAACCTAATCATATTAGGTTCACCCATTACTTTATTTCCTTACACTAAGAAATCCTAGGGTACTTAGGTCTGGTATTCCTTAACCGGATGGATGATCTAGGTATTCAAAACTGTTCATAATATAAGGAATCCAACATATGATATTATAATGGATATTTAATTTCACAATTTTATCTTATGTTGTTCTATTTAAATTTTTAATACATGTAATGATTTAGTTTATAATCATGTTACTTTCAATAAATTAAGATGTTCAAGCCATATTGATGTGTAACTCTTTACATAACTCATATCTTATATTACTAACCCAATTTAATGGAAAAATATTTTTATAAATATCCAAACACATCCCTTGTATAAGGTATATGGGACCCTTACCAATAAATTATTTGAATTTTAAAAAATAAAAAATCCCAAAATAAATATATTTGGATCCACAAATAGCCATCCCCAAGTTTTCTTGGTAAACCATATATCTCTAGACTAGTGATAGGTTATCTACAAGTCCCTATTACCAAAATTATTTACTCATTGAAGATTTTAATTCCATCATAATTTTAACAATAAGAATATATAAATCATAATAAATCACTTAATTCAACACAAAACAATCCATAGTATATATAGAAGAAAAAGAAATCATCAGTTATAATTTTCATGTTACTCTTTATAATTATGCCTTATTTTTTAATTTATAAAAATTTTATAAATTAAACTTATTAATTTTCATGTAATTATTTTATTTTAAAATTATATTTCATTTAATATAATTTCACATGCTATTTAATATTGACATATAAGATTATATATATTTGTTTAATAAATGTTTAATAAAAATTTCCTAATTATTTTAAAAAAATATAATTAAATAATTTATATAAAAATTTTAATTTAAATAAATAAACCAAAATAATTTTTATTATAATCTATAAACATTTTAAAAACCATATAATTCAATTATTAATTAAAATGTAGAATGCTTGAGTTTTTAACTATATAATTTTTAAGGATGTGTTGAGAAGAAAAAACACTAATTTTCATGTCATAGGGATAAATCCATATTTAGTGTCATTGGTCATATTTTATGACTATGAATCACAAACAGTGATAGTAAATGGAATATATATTATAATATCATCATAATAGAAAATCAATAAGAATTAAATATTTTATTAAAGATATAAAATGCCAAGAAAATAATGACATATTTCTAAAATGGTGGATCCCAATAGAATCCCTGCTGAAAATAAACATAAAATAATATAGGATAGATCCAATATAATATTAAATGATGATATTTTTGTTCATCACACCATTATATAATAGGGTGTGAGTAGCTTTTTCCCTCATTCCATGTATGTTAGATCTCACATTTCTTATTCTATAACTATTTTAATGATTTTATTTTATAAAAAATGGTGAATGGGGTATGGAGGTTTGAAAGGATAAACAAAAAAATAAGAAAAATATTTTTCCACTAATAAAATTATGATTTTATATAACTTTTAGTAGGACAGTATATTACGAATTCCAGTTTCTTTATCTATAAGGAAATTTTCATAGTTGTAGTATACACTAAACTCCATCAAAACGGATCACCATTTGTCACAAATGATTACACCACCTCTGATAACTACATGATATCATAATAAATAACTTTTTAGCTTTATTAATACACTTGAGTGACTTTTTTATAGACTCATTTACCATTCAAAGCATTTCCTTCTAATGTCATATTCTGTCGCCATTGAGTGATGATTTTTGGATAGATGGTGACCTATCCCCCTAATTTATCAAATCGATATTATGAAATATGAGATACCACACTTTCACTTATAGGTACTATATTTTTAAAAACATTCCTCCAATCTTAACATTTTTCGAGCCTTTTAAATAATCCAGAATCTAGCTACAAACACTATGCCATGAGCCTTAGAATTGACAGAGTTGTGGTATGCCCCATGAAACCAAATATTGATGAATTTATATAAATTATAAAAATATATTTAAATTCTCATGAATCTCATGAAGATATTATATATGATACTCACCTTCTCCACTTATATAGAAAATATGGTTCATGATTTCCACTTCCGAGTGTTCACTGTATAAACATTTTAATGCAAGGTGGATACCTTAATGTTTCATGAAATGGTTGACACAACTAGGAAAAATATATCATCATATGAGATGTATTTAAAAATTAAAAATAATGAAAATATCTAGTTTAATAGTGACCTATGGTGCTTTTTGATGATATGAAATACCCAAAAACTTTATGATATATTTCTCTTAAAATAAATCGAATATCTTTAAGAATTTTTTTACAACAAACATTGAGTACAAAAAAACAAAGATAGAAAAATGAAATATCATTTTGTGAAAATTATATTATTTTTGAAATAATAATTTAAAAATTATATATGGTTATTTTTTTTTAATTTTTATCAAAATATTCAATATTCAAAGAATAGTGAAAAATTATCAGGTTTTAAAAAGTGGAATTTCGTTTCATTAAATAATGCAATTTAAATGCCTCATTATATATTGGATGTCACATTATATTTTTATTATATAATTTATAAGTTACACCCTAAGAAGTTACAATATCTTCATTTTATAATAAATTTATTTTTGTTGCTATCTTTCTCGATATGCAACACTATGTTGGCTTGTGTTACACACAATATCAAGTTACTTTAATAGCGTATATGACATTAAAGTACAAGCATAGATGTGTATATAAAATCCTAATACTTTATGATATATTTATTTTTCATATTATATATTCAACCAAATTTTTTGATATTCAACCAAAACATTTTACAGACATATGATAAGAAAAAATCTAGTTTTACGCATAAAAGCTGTATTTTTATAAAGGCAGTTTTCCACCTTTTAATAGCACACATATTTTAAAAATAAAATTTTACCATTTAATAAATTTTATTTCTTGAAATAATTATAATTTTTTAATATTTAATTTGAAAATTATCTTATGATGATTTTTTTTATTCTTATGAAAAGTTTCATTTTTTTTAAGTAGTGAAAAATACTACATTTTAGTTCAAAAATTCCTTTTTGTTTAAAATAATAATGAAGTTAAATTATTTTTTAATTGATTTTAAAGTAAAACTATATCAATAATAAATAAATTTATCAAATTTAGACTATTTTAATCATTTTTATTGAATTTAGATACAGAAACAAAATGTACTTTCGAACATTCATCTCTTTGAAAAACTGCTTTCTCTCCACGTATGTGGTATTAATATTAATGTAATTTTTCCTATTATATGAATTGAATATGGAAATAAGTATATATATTTTTAATAGGCATAATATTTATTATATAATGAAAGAAACTTAGTTTTTGATAAAAAAATATTAGAGAAAGTAATTAAAATTAATTATATTGATTAAGGTAAAAATTAGTTTACTTAGGGGTTAAACATTAATTTTAAGGGGAAGAATGACCTAGAAATATTTTTGAAAAACCATTTGTTTTCTATATTTTGACAATTACCACACTTTTTTTTAGAATTTAATGAGATATTTGGATACTATTTCATTAAATTGACCTATATAATAAGTTATGTGAGGAAACAGACAAAAAACCTTCCTTGCCTTTAACATTCATAAAGCCTTGACATATTGAAAAATATAATATTCTCATTTATATATATTATTTTTAAATTTAATTGAGTAATTTTTATCATAATAATTTTACATTAATTTTTATAGATGAATTAGTTACTTATAATGCTTAAGAAATACCAACACATTGATTATTTAGTTAATAATCAAATAAAATAAATGATCCTAAAAATATTAATAGTGATAAAAATTGAATTAATTATTGTGTTCTATTATTTTTTAGATTAATATGTCATGTTACATATCTGTGAACTTGATAGGATTAAATTCCATACTTTTATTGATATTTTCAAATTTAAATTCTATAAATAAGGTCAAAATTGGAATTAATATTATTTTATAATAAATGATATTTTATTAAAATAATTAATATGGCTAAGAATAATATATTTTACCAATTTATTTTTAAGTGCTAGTACATATAGAATATGTTTTACTTATAGACCAAATGATCCTTTATCATTAACATATTGACCCCAAAATAGTAAAAACACTGATAGCATGGTTCATGTTAAAGTAGTGTTTTTTGGACCTTACATGCACTTATTTTAAAATTTATTTCAAATAAATGCGGGATTTATATTTTGTGAATAAGATATAATATTTATAATGAAATGGTTCTATATTTTCTAAAAATTAAAAAATTAATTATTCTTAATGGATGAATTGCATAGGTTTTAAAACTAGTTACCTAAATGAAAAACCAAAATGAAAAAATTAAAAAACATAAATACAAAGGAAAAAATGATAAAAATGATTTTTTGTTTCATGTAAGATTTTTGAGACCATATTTACCTTTAAAACCATTTGTTTTTCATTTTTTATGCACATGAGGTAAGGGATACCACCCAATAGTGTTTACATTTTGATATTTAAAAGAATGTCACTCCTGCTCCACTACAAAAGGAATTCACTCTTCCTTTTACTCACACATCTCAAGAAACTTAGGATTATCCAAAACATTACCAAATAATATAAAAAAATAATTAACCTTATCCTAGATTCCTAATGTTTTTCCTAAATAAAACAAATGAATTCGCTTGGTATAAACCAAAAGTAGTTAACCAATGAAGAGGTATCATTCTTCGATGAGCTCTTTTGTTTTATTTCATTCTCCACAACATACATTTTTCACATATATTTATTATATAATAACCCTAGTATATTTGATATATGTATGTGATTTAATATAAATGCTATGACCTATAATTTCACATGCTTCTGTCAAATCGGATATGCAACCATCATTCGGGTATACGATAGACTACCGCCTCGTGAACCGATGTCGTTCGTTCTTCCTTTACCATAGTTAATGGTTACAAATAATGGTATAATTATAGTTTATATATGATATATATGGTATTTGTAATGTATTTATTCTTCTTTAATTTTATATATTGCACATACATTCATGATTTCCATTTTATGGAAATCTGATAGCATCGTTTTCGGATGTGTAGACTACTGCCTCCTCAAAGCGACATAATTCATTCACATATTAAATGGAATGTATTTAGTAAGGATTTAAATAAAATATGTGTTAAAAAATAAATTATATTATAATTTTATTATAATATACATATATATCATTTACTTTTATTTATTTAAATATTGAATGAAAATGGAAGAAATGTTCACATGAATGTATAGCCTACCATCTCTTTGAACACTGTATTTCATTTATTATCTCTAAACATTATAGATTTCTATAAATACTGATATAATGAATATATATAATAATTACATAATTTATTAAATTATGGGGAAATTTAAATATTGATATATGAAATAGGAATTAAAAAGAACAAATCAATACATACTCAAAAAAACAAGTCAATTAACTCCCAGATCAATGATGGTAAAGAAACACTATTAATAAAAAGGTAATAATTTATTATAATGGAATCCTAGAAAATATCATAAATATTAATAGGTTTATTTTATAATTTAATACTATACATAAAAACATTATACATGTGGTTAAATAGTGTTCAACCAAAAGAGAGTGTAAGGTAAAGAATTATTGGCTCACTTTTTCCTCTGCAAGGCAAACAACATTTTCATCACTTATTTCTTTTATGTGGTGTATATACAAACTATATTTTATTTTATATCATGAATAAATTTATCTTCATAGTATTTAGATTTTCATTTGATTTTATTTATTTTATGGGGACTATAATTCAATAGTTACCACGTGGTAAGGTTTTTGTCTCAATTTACATTCTATTGAGGCTTATTTGTTATTATACACCAATTAACATTAATGTGATGTATATACTTATAAATTAGCATTTCATATAATTATTCACTCATAATTAATTTATTTATATGTTTCAATTTGAACTATCTCGTCTAAGGGGGTTTCACATGAATATTATAAAGTGGTAATATTTATCGTTACAATATCACCTTCTTTTGTGACTATTAATATTTTATGGAAACTATCACTTCTTTATAATAATTATTATTATACAATAAATTGAACTTAAATATACATAATATCATACAATGGATATTATTATTTCCTAAATCATAGACCATTTTTACATGTGATGTTCACTTTGACAATTATTTTATTAATTGAGGAAACATTGATAAATCTATATCATTTACTCAATATTGATATTTGATGATAACCCATGTTGTTCATTAATTAACTATATTATTAGATATATGAGTAATGTTGTATAAATTCACTACATGGGTTGGAGAAAGGTTAATGTAATCCCTTGAATACATCTTTAGTCTCACGAGACAAATCAGCTGGCCAAATCAAAGTAGTTTAAATATTCTTAAAGATATATCATGACGGTAAAGGTATCATGTGATTTGAAAACATGGTGTATAATTATTAGGAATATTCTTTATTGAGAATTAAGATATTATTTTACATGGGTTTTTTATATATAACAATATATATGGATTTATTTAATTCTCGTTTTATTGATTAAATGGTCT
Organism: Viscum album; assembly: GCA_963277665.1. Classification (NCBI taxonomy): domain Eukaryota; kingdom Viridiplantae; phylum Streptophyta; class Magnoliopsida; order Santalales; family Viscaceae; genus Viscum; species Viscum album. Next base: position 581,155,139 of record OY728125.1, read on the forward strand.
TTGTTTCAATTTTCTATTATGCCATATTGATTGTGCCTTTTCTAGACATTTATATGGAATGTGTTCTAATTTATTTACATTTACATGATTATTATTCTCATTTATTCATTATTAATTAAATTTTACTCATTCTTACTAAGAATTTGAACTCACCCATATTTTTTTTCTTTCCACAGGATATAAATAAGAAATATTTCAATGAGTTTTCAAGGACGAAGTTCAATTTATTTTATTATGTACCCAGTTTTATTTTATATTTCCTAATATAATATTTGTATCTTGAATGTTATATGTATTCCAAAACTGCTAAAATGATTTTTTCCTTCAGGATTTGATTTCATGTAATCATACCAATTTAATAAATTAAAGAACAATATTTCAGATTATGGGGTTGGGGTGTTACAATTAGTATAATGAAGTTTAGAAGATACCATGGAAACTATATTTAGAAACACATATATTTTAATGAAAAACCCTTTTATAGAATTTGAGGATAATTATTGAAGGATGTCTCAAAGAAACCATGTTTTTGATTTGGATGTTAGATAAACCTAAATTATTATATTTCTCCAGTTTTTGGATTATACAACATGTTTCAAAGTGTTACGATATAATCTACTGTACTCCATTATTTAGAAATTCCACCTTTATCAAAGAAGGGTATCTATACTCATGGATAATTTATAGGTTTCCCTAACTAGAAAGTTTATAAAGATGGTATTATAACTGATAAATCAAAGGATATATTAGGGTAGCATAATTAGGTTATGAAAATATTCTTTCTTGAATGGAGAAACCTATTCCATAATGAGATTCTTCTAATTTTGATCACTTTATGTGACATAAGTCCTCATCATTTTATGGGACTATAGATATAGTGGCGTTTGAGTAATGGATTAAGTCTTCGAAGAATATATTTATGTAATTTGGATGTAGTGAAATGGAAAATGTTACAATTTTGGTGTATTCTCTCAATGGAGATGCTGATCAATGGTGTTGGTTGATTAAAAGAAATAGGGAGGAAGAGGAAATAGAAATCATGGAATGGAATGTTTTTAAGGACACATTCTTTGAAAAATATTCCCCTTATGAGAAACAAAATGAGATAAAGAGTATGTTCCTTTTTTAAATAAAAAGGTGGAAGAATGTGTTGAAAAATATTAAGCTATATTCACAACGTTAGCAAGTTATGAAATGGATTTCATACGGAACACATACTACAATATTGACCATTTCTTTGATGGGATTAATCCATGTCTTTGAAGGGAAATGGTGTCTCAAACCTTTTCTTTATATGATTAAATAAGTTTTTTTTACGATCAAGGGATATAATGAATTCTCTAATTCCAATGTCTCACAAGAGAAGGAAAAGAAGAAGTGGATGACAGATAAAAAAAATAGAAAATTGGAATAAGGAAAAGAAATATTTTACAATGTGTGATAACTATGGAAAGAAACACCCTAGTACTTTCTTGAAGAGAATGTGAGTTTCTTATAGGTGTGAATATAAGGGTTACCATTCTGAAAAATGAAAAAGGAATAATAAAAGGATATTATTCAGTGTTACAACTAAAAATATATATATCAATAAAAAATGAATTCTCTAAGTTTTAAAATAATATACCTCAAAATAAGATAAGGGATCAAGGTAAATATTATGCTATTTATATAGCCAAAGTGGAATGATTAATTTTCTTATGTATTTTGACGCTTAAATAATGTTGTAAGATTAAGTTATCAATGATATCTTAGTTATAATTGTTTTGAAATGCATAATAAATATACTATTGTAATTTTTCATTAAATATGATAGGTCATATGTTGAATCATAACAAGAAAAGTGATTCATTAGCCAATTAATTTTTTTTAAATAAATTGTTGACGGAAATATATTCATCAATATGTTCTTGAGGTTGAGATAAATTATTTTTAAATGGAATACCACTAACTACCATGGTAATGATTCTAAATTGTTGGATCATGATTTTTAAAAGGTTAACCATTTATGAAATAATTTCAGTTGATATTTGGTCAAGGATTTAGAGGTTAATTTATTGAATCCTCATATGATAAAACATGAGCTATGAAATGAAGTTGAAATGGTTCCAGACACAACTAAAAGATTATATGGTGTTTATGAAATGGAAACATATATTTAATTATATTCATAGAGAGTGAAAGAATTTCTCATATCTATTAAAAATGTTTTTTAATCAAAAAAATTATCATTTTACAATCATTTTTTATTATATAAATTTTCTTTTTTATGTGTTTCAAGTCTTTATGGTCATCAACTTTCATCTGAACACATTCACTATCAATCTCTATCAGAAATTGATATTTATAATTCTCTTCTATGTGAATGTTTTCATTAGTGTTCATATATTTTCAATCCTAGTTCTTTGGTGACCTTCACCTTTCCTTTTCTATCTTATTGTGAATATGTGTTTTTAAACTTATTTTCAATATCGGTTTTTCAAAAATAGAATTTTCAAATATCAATCCCTCGATTATCATGATCATATTTGAATTATCTCGACAGAAGTTATTTTAGGTGGGTATAATTTAACACCCCAAAAAAATTAAAATGTCTTACTTTTAGAATAAATTTAATTTTGGTTGTTATCTTTATTTGTACACAACACCAAGTTGGCTTATGTTACACCCAATACTGAGTTACATCGATAGTGTATAAGACACAAAACGCCAATCATAGAAGTGTATATAATATAAAGAGACATTATAATATATTATTATTTATATTATATATTAAATAAAATGTTTTTAAATATATCTAATATAATTTATTGAAATATTATAAGAATAAAACTAGTTTTACATATAAAAAATATATTTTTATTAAGGTTGGGTTGCCTCCTTTTAATGGTGATCCTATTTTAAAACTAAATTTTAACCCTTTATAAATTTTATTTGTTAAACATAAACATACTTTTTTTAAATTTTAATGTCAAAATTACCATAGGGTGAATGTTTTTTATTTTTCTAAGTTGTTTCATATTTTGGTGAGTTGTGAAAAAATGTCATTTTAGTTGAAAAATGCCTTTTTGATTAAATATTTATAAAATATAACTTATATTATAAATTGGTTTTAAAGTCACAGTAGATTAATTATACATATATATATATATATATATATATATATCCAATTTTGGGTATTGTAATTTTTTTATATTAAATTTGGATATTTAAAATTAATGAAATTTTGAACAATTATCACTTTAAAACCATGATTTCTCACCACGTCCACATGACTAGCTTTAAATATATATCTTCCACTTCTATGAATTGAATTTTGAAAAATTGATATAATTTTTTTAATAATTATAATATTTACAGTATAATAAGATATTTTTTTTGACTATAATGATTAGTTAATGTAATTAAAATTAATTATAGTGATTCAGTTAAAAATGAGAATTCTTAGTGGTTAGACATTAATCATAAGGGAAAAATGACTAAACATCTTGTCTACAATCCATTGGTTTCCAATATTTAGACCATATCACATGTTTTTTTCCCAATTTTATGAGTTATTGGGATACTATTCTAGGAATGTGGCCTATATAATAAGTAAATCAATGAGAAATACAAATGAGGAATCTTCTTTACTATTAAAATTTATAGATCCTTGAGATATGGGAAAAGTATCATATCTTCAATTTTTAATATAAATTTAAACTATAAATGGTTTTTTATCATAAAAATTAGTCATTAATTTTTTGAGATGAATTAGTTACTTAAAATGCTTAAGAAATGGCAACATAATGATTATTTAGTATGTAATAAAATTCAATAAATGATGCTAAAAATATCATAAGTGAATAGAATTGAATGAATTATTGAGTAACATTATTTTTTATATGAATATGTCATTTTAAATATATTTTATTTTAATGTATCTCAATTCCATCATTTTATTGATATTTTTATAATTTATATTAAGTAAATAATGTCAAAATTGACATTAATTTTATTTTATAATAAATAATATTTTCTGAAAACAATTAAATTAAATAAAACCTATATTCTACAAATTTATTTTAAAATATAAATAACTATAAAATATGTTACATTGGTTCACCAATTGATATTTTTAATCAACATATTTTCTCCTAGATTGTAGAAACATTGTCAGTACGGTTCGGGTTAAAGTAATGTTTTTTCATGGTAAAAGCACTTATTTTAAAATCTATTTACAAAACACATAGGATTTATATTTTTAAATTAGATATAATATTTATAATTAATTGGGTCTATATTTTCTAATAATTATTATAATAATTTACTCTTAAATAAATAAATTACATAGGTTATAGAATTTGTTACGTAAATGAAAACCAAAATGAAAAAATTAAGGAAGGGTAATGAAAAAGGAAAAAAGGATAAAAATTATTTAAGGTACATTTAGTTCATTTTTATTTAAAAAATCCATGTTAATACATTATTTGTCTATTTTGGGGCCACATGAGGTAAGGCATACCTCCCAATAGTGTTTACCTTTTCGTATTTAAAAGAACACCACTTCTCCTTCACTATAAAAAAGGAATTCACTCTTCTAATTACTCACAAATATAAATCCACTTTGTCTCATACAAAACTAGAAAAATAATTTAACAATGTCCCTACACTCACCTTAGAATAATTAAATTTTGAATAAATTAAAACCAGTAATTCTTTTGGTATAAACTAAAGGGAGTTACCCAAAGAAGAGGCAATGTTCTTTAATAAGCTATTTTCTTTTATTTCATTCTTGATCAAATGAATTATCCTTACATATTGATTTTATTGTAACCAAGGTAACACACACACACATATATATATAGTTATCTTAAGTTAATGACCTACACTTTCACACACTTCCTTTAAATAGGATACGCAATTATCATTTTTCTGTACAGTGGACTATTGCCTCCTGAACCAATGTCATTCACTATTCCATTACCACCATTAATAGTTTTAAATAATGATGGAATTATATTTTATATATATATATATATATTATATTTATAATTTATTTATGCTTCTGTAATTTTTTAAATAACGCATACCCTCATGATTTACGTTTTATGGGAAAATGAAAACAATGTTTTTGGATGTGTGAAAAACCGCTTCCTCAATGCGATGTTATTTGTCTGCACTTTTAATGAATTGTATTAATTATATTTTTAATGAAAATATTTTATTAATATGATAATCTAATTATAATAAAATATATGTCATTTTGTTTTATTTCTTTTAATACGACAAGAAAATGGAAGTACCATTCATGCATACGTACAACCTACCGTCTACATGAACTATGTATTTCAATTCATATTCATGATCTTTATAGATTTAAATTGATACATATATAATTAATATATATAATAGTTAAATCATGTTTTAGTTTCCTGAGATGATGAAATACGGATATATTTAGTAGGAATAAAAAATAACAATTCAATACATACTCAGAAAACAAGGCAATTAACACCAAAGTAATGAAAATAACAAAATAATATTTACAAACAGGTAATAATATGTCATAAGGGGATCATATAGGATATCATAAATATAAATATTTTTTTTATATGTTAGAAAAATTCTTAAAACTATTATATAATATATTAAAAACCATTCTACCCAAAGATAGTGTATCTTAAGGGATTCATGTCACACATTTTCTTCTATAAGGAATACCCCATTTTCACTACTTATTTATATTTTGTTTTGTATATTCTTCATTGATTTTTTTATATATCATGAGTAAATTTATATTCATTTTATTGAGATTTTATTTTAAATTTTATTTTTTAATTGGGATTATAACTCATAAGTTACCAAGTTATACAAGATTTCGTCTCAATTTACATTCCATTGAGCTTTCTCTGTAATTATACACCAATTGACATTAATGTGGTGTATATACAACCCCTTTATCATTTAATATCATGATTCTCTCATACATCATGGTATTCTAAGTTTCACTTTATACTATATCATCCATGGGGTTTGACTTGAAAACTACTAAGTGCTAGCAGTTATCTTTACAATATCACTTCCATTTATGATTGTAATCTTTCTCTTGAAACAACCACAACCTTATGATAATTTTTAATATAAACTAAATTTACATTAAATAACTATATTCTCATTAAATTCATATTATTATAGTATAGACAACATACCATTTTAAAATATGGAATTCCCTTTTATTTTTATTTTATTAATTAGGGAAACAATGGTAAATATTTATATTTTACTCAATATAGATATTTGATGACAAGGACTGTTCTTCATCAATTAAATATATTATTATATATATGACGAATGATTTGGAAATTAACTACATGGGTTGGGGAAAGATTAATGGAAGCCCCTAAATGCCTTGGTAGTCTCATGAGACAAATCAATTGGATATATTAGAGTAGATTAAAATATCTTGAGAATATATCTTGATGGTAAAGTTATGACTTTCTTAGTAAACATGACGTCCAATAATTAAGAATTTCCTTTATTTAAAATTCAGTTATTATTATTTTATATGATATTGTTTCTATGAAATTATCTATAGATACATTTTATTCTCATATCATTGATTAAATAAAATGTGTTTGGTTATCTTTTATGCCATATTGATTATGAATTATCAAGATATTTATATGGAATTTTTGCTGAGTTATTTAGATTTCTATGACTATTATTCTCATTTATTCATGATTTCTTCCATTGTATATACCCTTACTATGAATTTGAGATCACCCTTATTTTTTTCCTTTTCCCCAAGATATGAAGAATAAATATTTGAAAGATAATACAAGTATGTAGTTAATTTATTTTTATTATATATCATGTTTTATTATCTATTTCAAAATGTAATATGGGTATCATGTTTCCAACCTGGGTTTCCAAAACAACTAAACTGATCGGTCCTTTAGGATTTTATTCCTTCTTATTATGATAATATAATAATTCATGGAACAAAATCTATGATTATGGGGGTTTGATGTTATATTTCATTTCAAATATAATAATTAATGACATTATAATCATAATTTTACATGATTTCTATATAATTCAATTTTTTATACAAAAAACACAATTTATGGAAATCATTTTTTCTTCAAATTTTGAAGGTTTTATTTAAATTAATTTCTAAAACTTATAGTTATTGAATTTGATAAAACGTATAACATAATTTTGAATTAGGAGGTTAACTATTTATAAATATGAACCATTTATTTTTAGGCATTATGGATAACTACCATGTTAAAATGTATCACCTCGGTAAAGGGAAAACAGAGTAATGGATGTTAAATATAATTTGAAAAGGAATTAAAAAATCAATCTAACAACTTCCTTCGTATCATTGGATGGTATTAGTTTACCGTATATATCCCAAATGTGAATATATTCATTTTGGTTCCATTTAACAATGGTAATGACATTAATATTATTTAATGTAAAAAAATTCTAAAATGTCACTCTCATGATTTTAATTTATTTTGTATATTCACATAGGGATAAGAATATGTTATGAATGAATAAAAAAGTTTATTTTCATAATAATTAATTCAATTTCAAAACCTAAATTTATTTTCAATTATTGGATATGATATAATCATGTCAAATTCATACCCAATGCTAAAATAGTATGTGTTCAGGTAATATAAACATAAAATACATAATTTAATAAAATGTAAAAGTAAGATAATTTGGATGATTTATTTAATTCCATTTATTTTATAGAACAATATAACATAATATTGATGGGTTAAAATATTATATTAAAATTAAATCTTTTTCTTATTGTTTTAATATTCAAATTAATTAAATAATGTTAAAAATGACTCTATGGATATTTTTTGGAAATAATATATTATAAAATTAATTAAAAATCATAAAAACCATAAAATGTGATAATATGAATATTATATGGTTCACAACGTCAACACTTTTACATTTATGAGTTACTGATCACCTTACATGTAAAATTATAACCATTTTAATATTGAAAAATGCATTACCACGATTAAGGTTTAAATAGGTTAACAATTGGTTTAAACAAAAATATAAGGTTTTCAATGATATATAAAAATATATAAATTTTAATGAAATTTTATATTAAAAAATTCCATATATCCTATTAGATTACATTTTGGAACCATTTTACATGAGTTAGACACAAAATATATTATGATATTTTATGAATTTATAAAAGTGCATCTTACCTCCATTGTAAAAGGTTATTAGATCACTATTTTATTTAAAAATTATTGAGAAATATATATAAAAAATCCTTAATAATTATATTATAAAATTCACTATTCACAAATTATTTGTTTTATCATTCTTAAAATAAAATTTCAATGGTCCTTAAGAAGGAATCTAAAGGAAATCTACTGAAGCATATGTAATCATCTTTACTAGCTATTTCAAATTTATTTCTTCTTATAAATCCTTTAAATTTATTGTAACCATACTAAAATATTAATTATATTATTATAAATATATTTATATGTTATAAATATCAAGGGAAACCATTTTCCATAACTTCTTCATGTAATGAAAGTGAAATCATTTCTCATGCATATACACGACTTTCAGTTTCCACATAACATAATATTATATATTAATCACCATTATACTTGTATGGTTATAAATATTTATATAATTAATATATATGATATTTCTGAAATAATTATTTTCTGGAATTATAAAATCATATATTCCTTCTTACATTCCAATCTATTAGAAAATGATAATGTCACTCATGTATTTGTGTAGACTTCATCTTCCATGAAGCGGTGTGATCCGTTTTTCACTTCAATATTATGAAAAAGGAAATAGGTCTAGATTTAATAATATATTTTATATAAATTATATAAAAATTATTTTTCAGTAGAAAATTAATATATACCATTCTTTTATTTCAACCATTGAAATGTGAAAACACCATCCATGCATACATAATGCCTACCATCTCCCTGAATAATATAATTCATTTTTCTATCTCTACCTATTATGGATTAATCCATATATATATATATAATGAATATATATATATATATACGATAAAATTATAATTATTAAAATTTCATATATGATGGAACCATAATCAATTTACAAGGACCAGATGTTACATAACAAAACATTCATGAGAAAAAAATACAGTTAACACCAAAAATAGTAATAATAATGAATGAATTTTAATGAATGAATTTTAATGAAAGAATAATATGTTGTTTTAAAAGAATATTATATTTTATTATAAACATGAATATGGGTTTTTTTATAAATTAATAACTTGTTTAAAACAATTATACAATATTTTAGATCATGGTTAACTTAGTTAAAGTTTGAGGTATTATAATTCTTCTCATTTTCTACTCTATTGAGAAATATTTGGTATTATACACATATTTATTTTTATTTTTCCTATATATTGGACCATTTATGTATTTATAATTAATATATATTTATTCACGATGATTAAATTTTCGATTATAGTTTATTCATTCAAGGGGTCACAATTTGAATGTAACCAAAGAGGTAAGAATTTATTTTACAGTATCATTTTTTGTATCACTTTTATTTTTATTAATAGAATAATGTAATATATCCTTCATAACCTCTATCTATTTTATTATCCTTCATATAGTTAAATTTTCCATAATTTCATTAAAAAAAATTCTCTTTGGTTGGGTATATGTTTCTTCAATCTAAATATTTTTCAAAATTATTTTTAAAAAGTACATTTTATTAATTTAATTTTCTTTTAAAATACCATTTATATTATATTTTAATTTTTAGAAGGTATAAAGTTAAATTTTCTAATGTTTTCTAAAATGTTTATTTTCAAAATTATATATAAAAAATTAAAAAAAATTATTTTTAATGTGTAAAATGTTAAGAGGCCTTTTCACTATGATAATAGTTTTACGCTCTTTAGCTTCTTTTACATGATTTCAACAATTCTAAAAAATAAAATTTTTTTATGAAAACTTATATTAAAATTTTCACTTTCATAGATTCTTTAATGGTGTTTAAATTAAAATAAAATCTAATTTATAGATGAATTGATGGTCATATCTCATCTCTTAATTAATTTTGTGTCCATTTCCATTCTCTTGAAACCTTCACTTTATCGTGATCATCTTTTATTAGACATTATATTTCTATTAAATATTAATATACTTTGTATAATGGATATTTTTTTTAAAACATATATCATAACTACATATAGTGTTTTAATATGAAATTTATTTTTTAACCATGAGATATATTAATATTATGTATTCTTTACTCAGTATAGATATTTTTTCTAAAGAATTTTGTTTATGAATTTTATTTATCATTCAATATATAAAGAATGTATTGTACATACAAGAATGGGTTTTTGTTAAAATTATATATCCCATCCATACATAATTAGATCTCATGAAAAAAACCTACTATCTTTCCTTATTAAATATATTTTTTAGTGTATACTAACCATTTATTAATATGTCATAGTGGTAGGTGTTGATGGAAAGGATATTATAATATCTGAGATCATGATGTCTAAAATTAATCATTTCCATAATTGGAAAATTAGTTACTATTATGAATGATATTTTTGTATTAATATTATCCATTAATTTATTTCATATTAAATATATTTATTATTTGGAACATGTTTTTAGTAATTAACCATTTCATATTGATTATTCCTTAATTAATAATGATACTTTTATTATGTGTAAAACTTAATAAGAATCTAATATTACCCTTTATATTTTTTCTTTTCCCTAAGATATGTATTATGATATTATTAATAATCTCAAGGATGTGAGAATGTTTGTAATATTAGGCATTTTACATATCTAGTGTAATATGGTAATCCTATATGTATCTGTTTCTCCAAGACTAATAAACTGGTATTTCATTCAATATGAGATCTCTTATATATTATTCCAATGTATTAAAGTATAAATTGTACCAATATTATTGGAGTTCATGTTTCTAGTGATTGTATTAGAGGAAATTTAGTTGAATCCATAAGAATTATAGTATAAATTAATGCTCCAGAGCTTGGGAATTATGATTATAAATAAAATTATTTGAGAAATTTTACAATAATAGTGTTTTTTATTTTATGGATCTATTTCCATTATTATTATGATCTAAATTAGCATGTTTCGTTATTTATTAACAACTCAAAATGGAATAAATGGAATCAACAACCATAGATAATGTAAGTATTTCCTTGCTGAGAAATCCAATAATGTTGGTGTTGGAACTGAGCAGATCATGCCCATATTAGGGAAGATAAAACATGGTTTTAGGAATAACCATTACTATATAGAACTAAATTTTCATACATATAATATTTACCATTTTTAAAATTCCTCATGTGATAGAATCCTCAATCTTTTAATATAACTAATAATACATTGGAAGCTGAGAAATGGATTAATTTCCTCAAAACAATATTATTTTCATTTATTTGATATTTTAGATTTTATAAAAAAATCTATGATAGAATATTGGTGAATGGAAGAAAGTGTAATTTTAATGGAAATTACTTCCATCATATGGATTTTTCTACCTATTCTTGATGGATATTTTCCAAAAATGGTGGGGAGAAACTAAACATTTATGATGACTTATTATAATTTTTTATGTATTTTAATATACGTTGTATAGTCTTCCCTCAGCTTTTGATGTTGAGATTATAATAAAACTTGTACCTAGTGCTGAACTTATCTAAAATATTCTATCTAGAATGGTCCCGATTGAGTAGTAAGAATTATATAAGAAAATTCTAGATAATCTTGATAAGGGATTCATTTATACTAGTGATTCACCAAAAGGGAGAATAAATTATTTTATTAAGTATAATGATGGTTCAATGTGTTATTGAATTGATTATTAGGAACTTAATATTATCATGATCAAGAAGAATTATCCTATTCCTTGTATTGATTATTTTATTGAATATTTACCAAGTGATCAATATATTTCCATGATTGATCATTTTTCTATATATTAGTAACAAAGGGTCAAGAAAAGGGATATACCCAATATAACCTTTTGAATGAGGTATGGTGACTTTTAAATTATATTAATCCCATTTAGAATTACTAGTTATCCTTCTATCATCATGGATTTAATGAATAGTCCTAAGGGGATACCTTGATCATATAATGTTATTATTTATAGATAATGTAACGACCCAAACTTTTATTAATGAAAATTCATATTGATCTAATTAAATGTATTATTATGGTTATATAAAATGTGAACTTCAATGGTTTTATATTTTTATATTTTAAAATACCATTATTAATTTTTACCATTGCTAATATAGATATTGAAAAGTGATCACATGATTAGTATAAATATAGGGCTTTAACAAATAAAATTTACTCAGAAAAATGAAGCGATTGCAACATCTAGTAAACTTTCCCCATACGAATCCCATTTGTCAGAGCTTGTAAAGGAGGTGGCATCATTGGGCTTCACTCTTGACCAATCCCAAGACGGGCTTGAATACGTTAAGATTGAGTAGAACCTCCTTGGACATAAGTGGAAGTTGATAGAGATTACCACTCGAGCAATGATATTTGAGCCACCCCAAGAGTTTGTCACCATTGAGAACTTCACCCTTCGGTCTTATGTGGGTGTTATAAGGGGTTATGTAAAAATACCTTATCACTATGAATATGTACATTATTTTTTATATAATTATAAATATACATTAATTTTATTATTGTTACTTTGTAAATAGTTTTTAATGTACAATTAGTATTTTTAGTTAATATTCAACTAAGAAATAAATTTCGATGAATTAGAGGGTTTTTGAATTAAATATTATTTTTATAAAATATTATTATTATTAAATAATTTTTTATTAAACATAAATAATTTTATAATTTTAGGAATGTAATTTTGATTTTTTAAGGTTTGAAACTTGTTTTTGTCAAAAACCATAAACTTTCGATAAATGACGGTTTTTATTTTAAAAGAAAAAATTCACATATTTTGAAAATTATTCAGATAAAATAAATATTATTTTTGTAATAATTATGTTGAAATTATCCAATGGTGATTTTTTCATAATTTTCTGAGACAGCCGAATTTTTGGGTAAAAATTAAATACTGTTTAAATATATAATGTGTTTTATGACATCATAATGACCCAATAGTGATGTAATATAATACTATAAATGATATGTTCGAACAATATAGGTTTTATGAATAAAATAATGTGATTTTAGGTTTTTTGGTTTATTTTACAAAACATTAGTGGACCCTCCAAGAGTTATAAAACATTTTCACTTTTTAAATGAATTTCCTTGAGAGTGTGACTCACATCCACATAAACACCCTAATTATTTTTATAAGTTAGGCCATTTTACTTATAAAATATTTTTTTACACTCCCCTTTTGAGAAAACCATGGTTAAAAACCATAGGCTGGTTTGTGGTATTGATTAGTTTATTATGTGGTGACACAAACCTAAATAATAAAGAATTCCCTATCATTTCCTATATAAACCCACACAAGATCGCACTTCCTCTTCACTAAATGGATTTGGAGTTCGCCCAACCTCTGCCATCCTTTCTCTATAATCCTCCTAAGGTTCCCCAACCTCTAAATAATCCTTTCTGAAGCCTCTCCCAAGCCTTTTGGATCACACTTCCGAGTAAGGGATTTCCTCTTTTCTATTTTTTGTCTCAATTTCATTATGTTATTATGCTATTTTTTCTCAATTATAAATGTTTGGGTATGTTTTAGAACCTCGCCCATAATTTCCTCTCTATTTTTGAATGATGATACCCCTTTCTCTCTCATTAAATTCCCCTCATGTACACTCGTTACCATGCCAAAATTCCGTAAGGAATCTCTCTCTCTCTCTTCATTTACATTCAAGCAATTATTTTTTATTGTGAACATAAGTTCTGTTACTTATATTGGGACATGTGTCTATATTCCCCCTTACTGTCAATTTCATGTACATATTATTAGACACCCATTTCTCTCTCATCAACCATTTTTATAAATTCATATGTCACACCGTTACACTACTGAAATTGCACCGTGATTTTTCAAGCCAATATAATTGTGTAGTGAATACTAGCCCATTTCCCTATCAAGGGTATTCAGATTTATGAAAATTTACTCATTGATTATAATTTTTCATGTATTAATTCCAAATTTACTTTATCATGGAATAAGTTATGAGTTTTAATGAATCCATGTTATATGATCCATGTGGCACATTTATGCATGAAATGAAATGTTTAATAAGGGTGCACCCTGATAGCGCTCCAATGCATTGTGTAAAGATTAATATCATGATACGTCAAGTGAAATGATGGTTTACTCATGATAATTCAAGTGCAATGATGGTTTACACATACTCCATGTGTAATGAGCCTTGGCTCAAGCAAAAATCATGTTAAATGTTTTTGCCACATTTCGATATTAAGATTATCATTCTTTATCATGACTTTATGTTAATGTTTTTCTTGTGCACCATTGATATGACTGTTATCTAACATGTACTGTATTCTAATTTTTATCCCATTTTTATTATTTTATTGGGCTTTATAGATCACCCTTTTTTATGAATGTCCTCAGGTTATTACAAGAAATGCTAAGTACGAGGGAATGTAGTGGTCATGTAAAGGAATTTTTCAATAAAGTGTTGGGTATTTTAGGTTCTAAGATGTTATGTAATGTTCATAATCCACAAAGACAATAGACATATTGATATTATATGTTCTATTAAGAGAAGAGTTTATGTAATAAATCATGTTCATGTGTGTACTAAAAGTGGAGGGTTGTCATATTTGGTATCAGAGGATAGTTTTAGTTATTTTTGGGATTAGGATTAGAAAATACTATTGAAGACTTATGGACAAGAATAAGTATAATGAAAACATCCCTAAGTATTGTTGAGTTTTTATTAAGTGGTTTGTCAATAAAATACACCCCTTTCTGGATATGAGCAGATATAGGTGGCTTTGGCGCAGATGTATCCTAGTGGTAAAACCTGAAAACACCACTTTGAACTAGACTCAAACGGGAACTGGTGTATGATAATGGGCCTTGCTGCACTCTTGGTTACGACACTACCGAGGGATATTATATGGTTAATTCACAATCTTAGTAAAAACCCTTATTAAGGGAATGAAAAAAATGAATCTAAGAATATATGTTAGAATGGAGATCATGAATATCATAGATTGAAGCCTTTGGATTCATATATTAAGGAAATAAAAGATATTTATAAGTCTTATGTTTTTGGATTACCCTTTATGTGTTACCACTAATTTTCCTTTCAATAAGGAATAATAAATCTTTAGACTTCAAGTAGTTTTATATCACAATTTTATCACGTCTTGAGGGTAACTCAAAATATGATATGTTTTTTCATCAGGATAAAAGATATTTTCGAGATGGAAGGGGAAGAACTTCATATAACACCCTTGTCCCTTCCTAAGGTCTTAATAGCTATAATTATTTTGAAGTCAGCTCGCATAGCATCAAAACCTTTTCTAGTGTCCAACTTTCTTGCATGATTCTCTACGACATATCAAACACCTCCTCTATACCACGAAATCCTCAAGGATCGTGGTCCACCTATGATCAAATATTATGCTCCCATATCTATAACCTTTCAAGACAAGGGAGGTTCCATCAGGGTATTTTCAAACACTTTACCGTATCTGGAGAGTATTATGCACTATTTAATTTTAGAATAGCTGCCCAAGAGGGAGACCTACGAGAAGCCTATATATATATATACTTGTATTCTAGTTTTTTTGGAAACATAGACAATATATTAGAAGAAACATATTTTAAAAATTTTAAATCTAACTCTATCAGACTATTTAAAAAAACATGTTACATGGTGATGTTTTGAAACTATACGTTAGAAACAATTATTTTTGAAAAGTGCATCATATTTTCCATCACTACGACCCAAGTTGCATGGATTGTGTCTGGATTAAGGAAGTGGAAGACATTAAAAGTTCATTGAGGTATTGTTGCACTAAGTGGACCCCATATCTTTGTGATCAATGTGATAATGAGGGTTTGGGAATTCTTAATGGTGGTGGGTAAGAAACCCTGAAGTCATGTTTAAATTTTAGGTTTCTTTTTTGTATGTAATCAAATTGCGAGGACACAATTTTTTTAATGGCGGAGATTGTAAAGACCCAAAATTTTATTAATGAAAATTCATCTTGATCTAATTAAATGTCTTATTATGGTTATATAAAATGTGATCTTAAATGGTTTTATGTTTTAGGATTTTAAAATACCATTATGAATTGTGACCGTTGCTAATATAGTCGTTGAATAGTGATCAAATGATTAGTATAAATATAGGGCTTTAACAAATCCAATTTACCAAAACAAAGGAAGCAATGGCATCATCCAGTAGACTTACCCCATACAAATCCCATTTTTCAGAGCTTGAAAAGGAGGTGGCGTCATTGGGATTAGCTCTTTACCAAGCTCAATCTGATCTTGAATACGTTAAGCTTGAGCGGAACTGTCTACGAGAGAAGTGGAAGTTGATAGATATTACCACTCGAGCAATACTATCTGAGCCACCTCAAGAGTTTTTCACCATCACACACCTTAACCTTTAGTCTTATTCAGGTTTTATAAGGGTTTATGTAACAAGACCATAGTACTATGAATATGTGCATTATTTTTTATATAATAATTAATATACATTTGTTTTATTATTTTTACTTTGTAAATAGTTTTTAATGTAAAAATATTATTTTTAGTTAATATTCAACTAAGAAATAAATTTTGATGAATTAAATAATTCTTGAATTAAATAATATTTTAATAAAATATTTTTATTATTAAATAATTTTTTATTAAATATAAATTATTGTATAATTTTATGAATTAAATTTTGATTTTTATAAAGGTTTGAAAGTCGTTTTTGTCAAAACCCATGAATTTTCGATAAATAATAGTTTTTATTCTAAAAGTGAAAATTCACATATTTAGAAAATTAATTAGATAAAATGAATATTAGTTTAGGAATTAGGATGCCGAAATTATCCAACGATGAATTTTTCATAATTTTCTGAGACAACCAAATTTTTTGGTAAACATTAAATACAATTGAAATATATAATGTGTTTTATTACATCATAATGACCCAATAGTGATGTAATAAAATACTATAAATGATATGTTCGTCCAATAAATGTTTTATCAATAAAATAAGGTTATTTTAGGTTTTTTTGGTTTATTTAACAAAACATTAGTGGACTCTCTAAGAGTTATAAAACATTTTCACTTTTTAAATGACTTTCCTTGAGAGTGTGACTCACCTCTACAAAAGAACCCTCAATATTTTAATAAGTTAGTCCATTGTCCTTATAAAATATTTTTTTCCACTCCCCTTTGGAAAAAACCATGGGCACAAACCATGGTATGGTTTGTGGTATTGATTAGTTTATTATTTGGTGACCCAACCCAAAATAATAAATAATTCCCTCTCATTTCCTATATAAACCCAACCAAGATCCCACTTCCTCTTCACTAAAAGCCTTTAGAGTTCGTCCAACCTCTTCCATACTCTCTCTAAAATCCTCCCAAGGTTCCTCAATCTCACAATAAGCCTTTCTCAAGCCTCTCCCAAGCCATTGGGATCACACTTCCAAGTAAGGTATTTCCTCTTTTCTCTTTTTTCTCTCAATTTCATTATGTTGTTATGCCAATTTTTTCTAAATTATAAATGTTGGGGTATGATTTCACACCTCCCCCATAATTACCTCTCTATGTTTTAATGATGATATACCCCTTTATCTCTCATTAAATGACACTCATTTACACCCATTACCATGCCGAAATTCTGTAAGGAATCTCTCACTCCTCATTTACATTCAAGCAATTCATTTGTATTATGAATATAAATCCCTTTACTTATATTGGGAAATGTATCTATATTACCCCTTACTATCCATTTCATGAACGTATGATGATACACCAATTTATCTCTCATCAACCATTTTTATGAATTCATATGTCACACCATTATGCTTCCAAAATTGCACTGCGATTTTCTAAGCCAATGTCATTGTATAGTGAATACCATGTCCATTTCCCTATCAAGGGTATTCAACTTTATGCCAATTTACTTATTGATTATACTATTTCATGTATTAATTCCAATTTTTTTTTATTGTGGAATAAATTATGAGGTTTAATGAATCCATTTTATATGATCCATGTGGAACATTTATGCATGAAATGAAAAGTTTAAGAAGGGTGCGCCTTGATAGCACTCCAATGCATTGGGTAACGATTAGTATCATGATATGTCAAGTGTAATGAGGTTTTACTCATTCTAATTCATGTGAAATAAGGTTTTACTCATGATCAATGTGCAATGAGTCTTGTCTCATTCTAAAGTTATGTTAAATTGTTTTGCCACATTTCCATATTAAGATTATCATGCTTTATCATGCATTTATGTTAATGTTTCTCTTATGCTCCATTGATATGCATATTGTCTAACATGTACTATATTACTCATGTTATTCCTTTTTTATTCCCGTATTGGGCTTTATAGATCACCCTTTTATTATGCATGTTCTCATGTTATCCCATGCAATGCTAAGTATGAGGGAAAGTAGTGGTCATGTAAAGGAATTTTTCAATAAAGATGATGTGAGTTTTATGTTCTAAGTTGTTATGTAATGTTCCTAAGCCCCAAATACACGAGACCTATCTATCTTCCATGTTCTATCAAGTGAAGAGTTTATGTAATAAAACATGTTTAAGTGTGAAAAAAAATAATAGGGTTTGTCATTGATGATATTCATATATATTCTAAAAGAATGGAAGATAATGAAGATAAAATTATATTTTCAATGAGTATTCAGAGGTATGTGTATTTTTATTATAAATTTACTAATTATAAATTTTGGTTTCATATGGTTTTTTCTTGGGTCATATAATTTCAAGTGAAGGCATTTAGGTTTATCCTTTATAGATAGATGTTATTGAGAAATGGCATAGGACAACCATGGTAGATAATTTCTATAGTTTTCATAAGCTGGTCTGATACTATTGAATATTTGTGTTTTATTTATCAACACAATATTATACACTCACTAGGTTAACCTATATGATAGAAAATTTGTTATGGATATATGACTGTGAAAATAATTTCAAATAACTGAAGAGAATGTTATTCAGTGTGCCTATGGATACACTACCCTAAAATAGAGAATTGTTTTTGATATATATATATTGATGCATAAAATAAGGTAATAGAATTATTCATCACAAATAATTATATGGTTATATATTTTTCCAATCACTAATTGAAAATTGATATGTAAATTACACAACTTGTGATTTAGTGCAGGTAGTGGAAATTTTTTTATTGAAGCTATTAAGGTATTATTTCTATAGTGAAATGTGTGATATATAAACTTATCATAAAATCATGATGTATATATTTTAATAGAAATAGTTTAACATATTCTTGATAATATTATTGGAGTTGATCAATGATTATTAATTCTCAATACATTACCATGATGGGAAGGAGAACAAGGTGGAATATGCTCTGAGTCAAAAAGACCATACTAGTTTCTCTATTATGTGTATTGAATGATATATAAAATTTATTGATTTAATAATGTTGTATCTTCAAATAATGAGTCAATGGAACTTGTGTTATCTTTCTCAAATGAATATTTTACCATACATCGATTTTAGGATTAAGAAGGCATAAACATAAATATAGAATTTCATAAGAATATAAGTAACGGTCCTTGTTTCAACCATGATCATACTGGAATTATATTGTTCGAGAACTGATTATATGTTACATAAATACTTGATTTGAATAAGGATTTGTTGGATAAATCCCATAGTTCCTTATTCTCTATTCTTCTTGGATTTACATATACATATAAAGATCTGAAAGAGTATTTCTCATGGGGTAACATGAAAATGTATATTGCATAGTATGTTGCATAAGTCCTAGTTTGTTAATAAGATAAGGTTGAGGGAAATAATTATATGGTGTTGTTATAACTATTAGCCCTGATAAAATGGAAATTGGAAAACATTACAAATTATTTCATTATCGGACTCCCCAAAACATATTAAGGGCATAATGTTATTTTGGTTATAGCCGATCTCCTTGTAATGTCAATAAATTTTATGACTATTAGTAAAGTTTTATACCTTGATCATATTACTCGGTTATACTTTAAAGAAATTTTTAGATTTTATGGATTACTACTCTCAATCATATGAGACAGGGATTTGATGTTCATCTCTAGGTTTTAGATAACCCTTCAGTAGGATATCGATATAAAGTTTTTTTTAATATTTTTTCTATATTCAGAGAGATATTCAGTCTCCGAAAACCTTTAAAACTCATGAAGATATTTTGATATATTTATTTATGTATTTAAAATGTGTTTAGGATTAACACCTTACATTGGTATAATTTTCTTACAATAATGGCTTCCATTTGAGCATTCAAATGGATCTTTATAAATAAATTTGTTGTGGGATGTGGAAAACTCCAACATGCAAAGATGAATTTGGAAAAATAAATCTATTGTGACCTGATCTAGGCGAGGAAATAGAATATATGGTTAAATATAATCAAAAAAATATAAGGGAAGTTTAGTGTTGATAAAAATTTTATTTTGAAAATCATCAGCAAGATGTGCAGTTTACTATTTGTGAAAAGGTTATCTTATGAATATATACCTGGAAGAAGATTATGTGACTTTGAATTATGGGAATGTGGATCCGTACATATATTTTTTCTCTTTGAAATTTTTGATCGTATCATTACTAAAGCTTATATTTTTTCACTTATACTAAATCTCTCCCATGTCTATGATGTTTTCCATGTATCGTTCCCAAGTAATTATATAACAGATCCCTAACATATACCAACTATATAGGTCATACAGCTAGAGAAATATCAATATTATGAGGAATAACTGACGGAGATTCCTGATCATTGAGAGAGAGTGCTACAAAACCAACCCACTATCCTGGGGAATTTTTTTTGATAAGACATATGATTCATGAATCAAAATGAGAACCCAAGGATATGATAAGAAAAAATCATCCTTATTTGTTTTAATTAGAGTGATGTAATTTTATGGTGAAAGTATTATAAGGGTGTAGAATTTAATACCTTGAGATTTTATGATATATTTCACTTTAAATAAATATACTGTCATTGATATCTTAATTTAGATGAATTATATTATTTTTAAAAACTGTGATTTTATATTGATATATTATTATTTTAAAATTAAATCATATTTCAAATTATTATATCAATATTAGATTTGTTTAAATTTTTGATATTTTTATAAAACATTTTATTTTTTCAGTGAAGAGTGAAAAATACTAATTTTTATAAAACTGTAATTTTTTATTTAAATAATATAATTTAAAAGTATATTATATTTTAATTTTTATGTTAATGTTTTATAAGATTTATTTCAGTCACAATAATATAATTAATTTCATGAGAATAATAATTTATATGATTTTGATATTAGTAATTTTTTTGGTTTAAAATTTTAATTATCTAGAAAATTGTTTTTCATTACATTTTACTATTTTATTTTAAATTAATTTATACAACTTATAGGAATTTAATTTAATAAAATTGTTTCCATATTTTTAATTATGATGATAAAATTTGGTAAATTTGTCCATTTTATTTTTTGGTATAATGAATAGTAATTGTGGTAAAATTTATCACCTCAATAAATGATAAATAAGATAATAAGGGTTATGGATAATAAGAAAAATAATTACAAAATCAACACAAAACATTCCTTTATTCCATTATATTAGTGTAATTAAAAAATATCCACCAAAAATTGAAATATATTTCATTTAGGTTTCATTTTTCTTTTGTAATAAAATTTCTATTATTTTGATTAAACAAACTTCCAAAATGTCACTCATTTTCTTTTAATTTATTCTATATGATAAAATAGGGATAAAAATATATTTATTGAATGAATATAAAATTTTATTTTGAATATTGATAATTTATTTTTATGGTATAAAGTTAGTTTTAATTTTTTATTAATTGTATATTTACATTGAATGCCTGGGTAACACTACCTCAGTATTTGTTCAAGTAATAGAATAAAAAATTAAATACTTTCAAAAATTATTAAAAGTAATAAAATTTGGATGAACTATAGTTTAAAAAAATTACTATATAAATAAAACAAATCAGTGATAAGTTAAATTATTGTATTCTAATTCCATCTTTGACTTCATATCTCTAAACTCAAATGAAATGAATAGTGTCAAAACTGACATTAATGATATTTTATGAGAATAATATATTATTATAAAAATTAAAAATAATAAAAATAATAATGTAATAGAAGGTGGATTATATAAGGTCTAAATTTTCATCTGTTTTCTATTTATGTGCAAATTTTCATATTATATGTTAAATTATAACCCTTTAATATTAAAAAATCTATTACCATGGTTATGGATAAGATTGGAAAACCAAGCAATAAAACCAAAAATATTGTTCAAAATGATATATAAACCTATCTTAGTTTAATTAAATGATTATATTAAGTCTATATCCCATATATATTTTAATCAATATAATCTTGGAACCTTTTTAAATGAATTAGATACATATTATATTATAATATTTCATGAATATCAAAAAGTTCCCCTTCTCTCAGATATAAAAGGGAACACATAATCTCTTATATTTACACATTCTTGAGAAATATAGATCAATAAAAAGCAACCAAATTCTCTAATAAACTTACCAATACATGAATTAGATATATAATATATTATAATATTTCATGTATATCCAAAAGTGCCCCTTCCCCCAAATATAAAAGGGAACACTGTATCTCTTTTATTTGAACATTCATGAGAAATATAGCTAAATAAAAACTAACCCAATACTCTTATAAAC
This sequence comes from Viscum album, assembly GCA_963277665.1. Taxonomy (NCBI): domain Eukaryota; kingdom Viridiplantae; phylum Streptophyta; class Magnoliopsida; order Santalales; family Viscaceae; genus Viscum; species Viscum album. The sequence continues at coordinate 581,178,129 of OY728125.1, forward strand.
ATAACTATCCATGAATTAGATGTTTTTATTCTAAAAATATCATTTATAGGGTCTTTACGAATGTATCTATAAAAATTCTATCAAAAAAATGTAATCATCTTTACCGACTGTTTGAAATTTAATTCTTTTTATACTTCCACTAAATATATTGTAACTATATTAAAATAATAATTCTTGTATCATAAATATATTAATTTTATATTATGATTATTTTAAACAAATTTTCAATCTCTTTTTCATCCTATGAAAAGAAAAAACATCACTCTTGTGTATGTACAACTTACCATCTCCACATTACAGTGAAATTATTTTTTCATCACCTTTTTACTAGGATAGTAATAAATATGGATATAATTAATATTTACGAAATTATGAATATTTTATAATTAAAATATTATATTTATTTTCTTACAATTCAGTCTCTTTGAAAATGATAACGTCACTCGTGAATACTTATAGACTACCGCATCTATGAAGAGATGGGATCCTTTTTTCACTTCCACTTTACATAGATGATAAAAAGGACATATTTTATAAATATATATGATATAAATTACATTAAAATTACTATTTAAAGCTTAATTATTATTTACATTTTTTTTCTTCCATCTATCGTAAAGTTAAAACATTATTCATTCATATGTATGGCCTTCCATCTATAAAAATGATGTAATTCATTTTTCCATCTCTACCACTAATTGATAACTCTAAATAAATAAATATAATATAATATGAATGTATATGATATTTATATCATGATGATATATATATATATATGATTTAATCATAATTAATGTATAGGTATTGGAACATCCAAAATAAAACATGCATGAGAAAACAAATTTGTTAACACCCAGAAATAATAATTATTAAAGATTATTATTGAACAGATGATAAGTTGTTATATTATGATCATATATAATATTTTAAATATTAATATTGTTTTGGTATAAATAAATAACATGATTAAACCCATTATACTATAGGTTAAATCATTTTTAACTAAGGTGGATCATGATGTAACAGATTTAATCCCAATTTCCCCTCCATTAAGACATATTGGCTATTATGCACCAATTTTTTTATGTGGTGTGTATACTACCCATTTAATAAATTAAAAATTAATATATATTTATTTATTAAAATTATGTTATAAATTTTAGTTTATTCCTTCTAGGAGTAAAAATATTAATGTTAGCAAATAAACCTGAATTTATTTTACAATATCATTTTGTTGATCACTCTTGTTTTCATTAAAAGAGTATTATAATCAATCTCCATAAAATCCACTTATTTTATTATCCTATTTTTAGTTAAGAATGTTATATATTTTTTTGAAAATTTTCCACTCTTTGGCATATGAATCATGAAAAGTAATAATTAAAATAAAAGTAAATCTTATTTCTCTTTTTGAACAGGCATATTTTTATTCCATGACCCTATTTTTCGAATTTTCTTTTCTAGAAGTTCTATTTATTTACTCAAATAATTTAGAAACAATATTTTAATTTATACTTTAATTTGTAAAGTGTTTGAATGGAATATTTTTAATTTTCTCATAAAGGGTCACCTTTTGAAATTATTTATAAAAATTAAAACGGAGGGTTTTCTATTTATTTTATAAGGTATTAAAGGACCTTCCGACCATTATAACTATTTTACTCTCATTATATTATTTTACAGGATTATAAATATTTTACAAATAAAACCATTTTATGAAAAATTATTTTAGATTATTCTCATTTTAATATTATTAAGAAGAAATTATTCTACTACAAAATCCACATTCCTATTGAATTCATGGTTATGATAATATTTCGTTTGATATTAAATTTTCTTAATTATAAAGATTTTTTATCTTGATTATTCATAATTATTAAACTTTATATCATTTCTACCTACAATGTTTTACTATGAAAGTTTTTTTATTGATTGGGGAAATATTGATATTCTATATTCCTTAATAAATATGTATATTATCTGATAAGACATATTTTTTATAAATTAAGTTGATCACAAAATATATGATAAATGAATTTCACTGTAGTGATGGGCGGGAATTAGAATAATATATTCCATTAACGTAAGAAAATGTCTCATGAGACAAGCTAGGTAGTTATCCTTATTAATGGGGTTTGATGTATACCTGTCGATTGATTAAAATGCCATTTTCCAAGGTCATGATGTTAAAGGTATCATGATATCCTAGATCATGAAATACAACATTAATCATTTCCTTAAATAATAATTCAGTTATTATTATGGATGCGATTACTGTATTGATATTATCCATGGATTCATTTAATACTCAAGTTATTGATTAAATGACATGTGTTTTCAATTATTGACATTTTCATGTTGGTTATTCCTTCGGTAATGATGAAAGACCGTACTGTATATTACCCATATTGAGAATCTGAGCTATCTATTTATGTTTTTTCCTTTCCTAATGATATAAAAAAGGATTTTATTAATAATATTAATGATGTGAGAATGTTTATTTTATAATTAATCTCATATTTATAGTGTAATATGGTAATTATGTATTTATATGATTCTATATGATTATTAAACTGATGAGTCCTTCGTGATGATATCCATCAAATTTTAGACCAGTATACTCGACACTAACTATGCGTTACTAGATGTGGGGTTCCTAGAATACATGTTATAATATGTGTCCTATATAGGATTCACTTGGCACACAACAATAATTAAATAAGAAAAACCTCATAAAGAATTAATCTTCCCATCCACTAGATATAATAATATATTGAGATATCACTAGTATGATGTGATTCCCTATTTTAGAAAATATGAAAAGATGATATCACCTCATAAAATTACCCATATCGTATGTTATGATATATCATAATGATAGAATTAATACCAGATTGTGTGTCATATATCCCATATCATATAATATAAAATAATCACATATTAGAATACCAAATTTCATAATACCATCCATATTAACAAATAATAGTATAATTTTTATGATATCTAAAAATATACATAAAAAATATCAATTCTTCATAATTTTTAATATTACCCCAAGATTTAAATCATATAGAATTTCCCTTACACAATTATTAGTTTAAAACATTTTCCCTCATATAAGCAAATCTAATGTGAAATTTATATAAACCTATCATTTCCCTCAATTTCCCAAATATTATTTTATGAAACTTTTTTCATCAATAACGAAGAACTTGGTTGAAGAGATAATGTTTACCACTATTTATGTAGGAGAATTCTTAGGAAATGGTAAAATCATTAACATATTCTTTTATACCACTTATAGGATTCTAAGTATTTATTAACACTTAATTAATGAAACAAAAACATCTAGAATCCTACTCCAAAATTTTACCATTAATGAAACTAGAAACAATGAAAAACATAAAATGTATAATTAATTTAACTTTGAAAAATGGAATATATTATAGTCATAATTATAGTGGTTTCGTGAGGATAATAAGAGGTGTCCATTGTAATACCTCCATCGTGATGCACACCGTGTTGAAAGAATCCCCCAACACTCTATTAGAACACTATTTCCTTTCATGACCTCTTATTTTCTCATTTGGTAAAGGAAGACAGTAAAGGAGAATATTAGGTTTGGGATATATTTATCCAAGAGCACGGATAATAATATCACACACCATATATTTTTTATGGAAATATTTTATATACCTTAAAAAATTACTCATATGATTAATAATATATGAGTTATATTTTTGTTATTGTTTATTCATAATATGAATGAACTGAACATCCATGTGTTTCATTATGTAAAACACATGCACTTAATGATATCCTGGTGTGAGAGATAATCACATGATGATGCATCTTTGTAGATTATATGTTTTAATATCAATTTATTAAGCATTATAATATATAAAATCCCAATTATATTATTTTTCTTCTGATCATGAATAACGTACCATACAACACCAACATATTATTCTCCTTTATACGAGGGGATTAAGGGATATATATTTCAACAAAACATTTTAAAAATAAAGTATTCAAATAGAATGATTGCCTACAATATCTTATATAATATTCATTAAGTATCATATATCATTCCTAAATGAATAATTTTTTCCATAAAACTAACATATAACATAGCCATTACATGGTTTTTCTAAAAAATATTGTATTATAAATAATTTCAATACTCATATTTATAGAAACATACTTTATTTTTCAATTACCTTGAAGGGATATTAGAGATAATAATTATTAGACTTTCTAGCTAGATTTTTTCATCGGACATGAAATTTTACTGACATGTAATACATGGACATAACATGAAAATTTTGTTTAACCTTAATACTTTAAGAATATATAAAATAATTTTCTTTAACAAATTATCAATTTCAGAATATTTATATGAATGATTATCCAATAAATTGCATAATTAGAATAATAATTATAGAAAACATACCATCACACCATGTTATTGTTACACTTAATTATAAAAATTATATGAGTGGAGGCTTAAGTTACTAAGTATATTTAAAATTTAATTCTTTTTAAACATTTTCTAAATCATTTTATGGAACTTACAAAAAAATTTATTCATTTATTAAATAAATTTAACAATTGGTTACTAAAGATTGGTTTCTATAACAATTGTAATTTTTCTTCCTTATGAATAATTATTAAGTTTTATACCTGCCTAAAAGGATCCATAAATTAAGACTCTTATTTCATGAGGATGGATCTTAATGACAAGTTGGATTAATATTATTATGTATTTTTTCTATAAGACAATCTTTTATTGTATGATTATCATATTTGGAAATCATTTATTAAGGTATTTTGATAAATATTATCCCACTAAAATGATGACCATTTTAATAATCCATCATATCCATTAGTAGGATAGGATCTAAATTTAATTAATATTTGGTCCACTTCAGAATTTATCCCGAAATTAATCTATTTCAAAAAAAATCATAACAATTATATCATATGTGAATCTTAGATAGGTGAGATGATAACTATGTATTATAACCCATCATATAGATTCAATCAACTCTATTACTCTAAAAAACTAATTCTAATTGGGTATCTCAGATAAGTGATATCAATTAAAACAAAAAAAAATGCATTTAGGAATATTAGAGAAACCCATTACTTCCTTCCATTATAAGAGATGATACATGGGAAATCAGTTTTTGCATGACCAACCCAATTAGATGATTGAGGTTATGATAAGTATTTGCTTTGGAATAATTTTGACTCTTATAATTTTGATTTTTATTTAATCTAAAAATGTTATATCATTTTAATTAATTCACTATTATGTGTACTTCTAATGATTTTTTTGAATCTTATTACTTTCATTGAACTAATATGTTCAAACCATAATGTTGTTTAATATTTTCTAAACGCCATATCTTGTGTTGTTAAACCACATTAAAATAGACAAATATATTTATACAAATCAAAATACATCCTAGGAAAATGGTATATGAAAACCATTCATATAATGTATATGTATCATATGAAATCAATAATCTTTATAACATTAACTTTGGAGTTTCAGATAGACAACCATCACTTTTATAGGAATGGCATAAGCCACCAAGAAAGTGAGAAATATAACCCAAAATACATCTATCCATGTATAATTTACTAAAGAAATACTTTAATTCCCTCAAAATATAACACCAGACATTTAAAGACAATAATTGATTAATTAATTTAATATTATAACCTATTACAAGACAAAGTCAAAGTAGAAGATAACTAAATCAATTTTTATACCAGGCGTGTAACTCATCTTATTCTTGTATAAGAATTTGTTGAATCAATTTAACAGTTTAAACTTATGATTATACCTATTCATCATATAAATAATTAAAATTCATTAATAATATAGGGAATATATTTTAAAATGTATAATTCATAAATTTACATAAGAGATATGTACTTTTTGAGTAATTCATAAATAGTGAAACTATAAATTTTTTAAAATTACTTTAAATCTAAAATCATTCATGTTATTCTTTAAATATCATTTAACTAAATTTTATATATTTTAAATGTTAACAATTTATACATCTAATATTTTCATAAATATTATTTAACCCTATGACTATAACATTTATTATTTAAAACATAATTATATCATTTATCAAAACTCAGAAAGATATAGTCAAATAATTTATTTAAGTAAAGAATTTTATATTTAACAATTAAACATTAAAAATTATGAACAATTAACAAGTAAATATAAAATATTTTATATTTTCACTTCCTTTAAAATTTGAAAACACATTATAAATTACATATATAATTTCCTTATAAATAATTTATATAATAATTATAAATTATGCCACATAAATTAAGAAGGGTATTTTAATATTAAAAATAATATTACAGATAATTTTTAATAAGTGTTTCATAAATATTTAATTATTTTTTTATAAACGCTTTATAAATAATTTATTTATAAATAACTTTATAAACTAATAAATATCTCTAAAATACCTTTTACTATTATTTATAAATAATTCCTAAACCATATAATTCAATTTTAAATTGAGTCGTATCAAAATAATTTTTTATTCATATCCTAATAAACAATTTAAAAAATCATTATTAGTGACAGATAGGTCATGGTGCTTAAAATTGTTAATTACTATCAATCATATTCTATGATTGATAATAATGATATGTGATATGTACAAGGTCTATGTGATTTAAACTCAGTGTGCTCAATAATTTCCCCTTACAGTATATCCTTTTGTAGGAGTAATTCAATGCTCTATAACCTATGTAGGAATAACTTATATGGATTTTGGAACCCATGACTTATGATAGGCCTCAAATAGAATTAAACTTGACCATAGAAATCATATTCAATGATAATTATTATATCTATTAAGAAATATTATTCTCTATTTTGTACCATTTCCCCAACACCATCGTACACTATTCTAAGAAATATCATCGTTATGATACGTTGAAAACAAAAATAATTAAGCAATTTTACCAGCTGTGATAACATATTTCCTTGTGAATTACTATATTTAAATGTATAATATTGTATTCCATATAACTAGCTACTGTAGAAATAACTATCACTTTTAATTCTATAAATTGGACACCAATATGATATTCTATATTTATTCATTTTTAATATGTTTTTTAGAATGCAGATACAAGGAATGACTCTGATACTACTAAATGGATTCTTAAGATCAATTATCATATAATAAACATTGTATAAGAAATTAGAAAGCTTTACACAGAAGATCAACCATGCTGAAAAACTAAAACCATATATAACTAAAATGATGAAAATTATACATCTATCACTATAGATCACTATGACATTGGTCTTCATTAATATCATTGATAAACATCCATTATAAGTATCAAAATAAATCCATCAATTATTGTGTATGCATGGGATAAAAATTAATCACTTTTTACATGTTAGGGAACCAACTTCATACTAATGATATTAAAGTACCTCTTAAATTAAAGAGAAGAGGAGGAAATGAGCTTTGTATGGAAAACATTTAATGAATCAATGTGGGATAGAATATCCCCATCACGATGGTGTTTTCTTCTTTTTAAATATATCAATATTTTCTCATAAGTTAACTCATATACTAATAATGTATGGGTTAATGATTCATCAGAACATTTATTCATCATATGAATATAGAAATTATATTAATTGTTTAATCTTGAGCAATTTCCAATTTAATGATTTCCTTATGATGGTGAATACAAAAGTGGAAGTCATAGTCATTTATTTTCATAAATGTTTTGTAGTAAAATGGAACTATATCATAAAAAATTCATTACAATATCCATTTCATCTAGGAATATGATATGCGTGAGATCAATTTATTTATTACCATAAATTTCTTATATCATACTATATACTATATTGGGAATTGACATATATATCCTCTATTGTATATAATGTTGAATTTAATATTCATACCTAAAAATAAAATATATTATAGGTTAAAATTGAACCACATGTGATGCATGAATACATAATATATATATATAATGGGTTTTATTAGCCATTGGCTCTCAATTTTTTTATCATTTATTAGATTACTTCTCAATAGTATATCATTTACAACATCCTTCACTAGGATCTCTATTATGGATAAACAAACCAATATTCCTAATGTTATATTAATTTAGGCTACCATAATGAATCTTATATATGTTCTCACTGAATACTCCATATTACACTTTGATACAAATTTTCCATGTCTCGATATTCTGGTCAATAAACTCCCTAAACCCAACTCTACAAGGTCAGGGGATAGCGACTATTGTTGAGGTATCTATACAAAAATTAGAGGCATTACCTATTATGAACATCACAACTCCTGCGATATGTAATGAAACTTGCGATATGAATTATTTAAATATATCAAATTATATAAAGTGTGAATTTAAATCATGAAGTCCACACAACACTCATAACCCCAACACCTTAGTATATCCCAATCGTAAACATATAAGATAAATAAAAAACAACAATATTAAAATTGATATGGTGGGTTCAATAACCACAAGTTCACCAACACCGCTGATACTACTTCTATTACTCCCAAGATCCCCTAAAAACTATTTAGGATATCTGTGGAAAAAAGAAAGTGAGTTTATGGTGTATTGATGTGTGAGAAATAAAACTCAAGGGATTCATCTGATGGAATGAATAGAAAACTATTAACAAAAAATTTGTATAAAATAAAATTTAATAATTTCCTATGAATAAAAAGTACAACCATTAAATAATAGTTAATCATAAGTTTAATTAATGGGTTATAAGAACTATAAAAAACTAAAATTTTAATCATCTATAATAAATAGAACATGTTATTAACAAAACATACCATATCCTATACGACGGTTACCCAATTATATCTTTTCCATTGAGAAACCCAATTATATACTATATTAATTACTTATTTATAATAATCCAGTGAATGATGGAGGAAACACTCTTAGTCATAACTATAACTATGAATATGAAAACCAGTGGAAATATCCATCTCCCAACCCTATAACCATATATCTTACTACTAGAGGAACTACACATCTCTAACATGTGACTATATAAACAACTATCTCAATCATGTTTCTGTGGGTGATTGAGATAGAGAACTTGTGATTTTTTGTTCACCTAAATCCATAAGGTATAACTCAAGTGTGAAGAGTCACAAACTGTAAGGGGTAATTGGTTTATTAGGTGAGGAACTATCAATGTGGTCATCACTAACTCTTCCTAGTAAAATAAGGAAGAATGAGTATATAAAGTAACATCGAAAACAAAATCTACATCACTCTAAGGGTAAGAAAAGTGCGATTGATAATGATTAGAATCAATGACATTCATAAGTCAACCACATCTAAAACCGTCTTGGGTTTTACTCACAATGATTTTCATAAAGAGATATACTACTCTACATGATCACTAAATTAGTTATAACCATCAAGATAATTATTTTTCATTCGTAGAAAATATTTTCATCACATTAATCCAATATCCTTACCCATGAATCATATCCCTCAATAAATTCATTCTAGTATGATTTTTATTTTGTATTATAAAAAATAATTATATAGTAATTATTTAAATAAAGTATAAGTACTTTTTTAACTCATTTAATATATCTAGGGGTTATTCCATAAAAATTTTGTATTCGTTGGAATCATGAAAGAGGATGTTACACTGGGTTTTGAACCAAGGAAGGAAGTTCAAGACTTTGAATTTCATTATATATTATAAATTTCTAAAATTACAATTCAAAGGTTTCTTAGAATGGTCCAATAATTGTAATAATGTGTCCAAAGAATTAAAATGGGTTTATGGTACTTCGTTGGGGGAAAACCATATCTCGACATCCCCTCATGTGAATATAAGGGCTTTGGCCAGTGGAGGGGTTCAATGTGGAACTACTAACTCTCTAGGGGGAACTCACCACCACGTTATTCCACACTAACCATAATGGACACATCTCAACCATCTAATCCAAATATTATAGACCTGGTTAAAATGGAGTAGCTTGTTCATATCCATTTTAACCACATTATATTAATATTTAAAATGGATACAATGGAATGTATTTATTTCTAAGTGATTTATCTTAAATTTACGTTAATCCATAAATTATTCAACTATCGAATATTTTAATATCTTAGAGTTATACTAAAAACAATCAATATAAATTTATTAAACATTATATAATTATAAATTTATAGAGATATTGAGAGATGTAATTTATTTTTGGTTAATGAATTTAAGGTATAACCCTATGAAATAGAGGTAATTTTTTAGAATCCAAACATCCCACAAATGTTTCTGAAAATAATTTTATTGCATTTTTACCAAACCAATTCCATTATTTATATCAAGGTATGTAGATTAAAATACTATTATTTCATATTGAAATTAACTATTTTATTTTTGAAACAATAATAAAAATATTTCAAATGTAAAATTTAATAAATAGTAATTGAATTTGATCTAATGAACTAGACTCTGAGTTTTAATCTTTTTTCCACTTCTTTTGAACCTTGAATATCTCCCATATATATATATAGATCCAGGTAAATTAGGATTCATATCAAATTAATATCAATAATTATAAATCTATATGAAAAATGAGAGAATTTGGGGTTTTAATATTATTATTATAATTTCTATAACACCTTTAATTCTCAAAAATTACATTATTCCAAAAAATTATTAAATTATCTCAAAAAATAGAAACCCTATATTCCCATTTTGAATGTTGAGTTCGATATTTTTTCCTAAAATTCTATAGGATGAGTGAAATTTTTGTTTGTACTATTCATAAATTAAATAATAAATTTGGAAGTATTGCTTTAAAATTCATATCTCCCTCAATTGGAAAAGTATTACTTAATGTGAAACCATGTATATTACCATAGGGTCTAAAATTTTGCATCAAATAAACATATGTGAGTCTCCAAAAAAACCAAATGTGTCTGATAAGATATTATGACTATATTAATATATTGAGGAGACTATAAGCTTGATATCACACCATATAGGTGAATAAAAATATAAAAATAATTAATCCATAATGAAAATGAAATGGTAATATAATTACATGTCAAATATAAAAATTATTTCACCATATAATAAAAATAAATCATTGACATGAATTTATCCAAAATTCAAAAGATAATCACTAGAGGTGTTTGATCATATACATGGTAAAAAATAATACCAGAGGATCCACTATAAATGGTTAGTGTAAAAATATTGGTACTATCTTTATATCCACCAAAATCTATTCATACTAAAACACATGAAATAAGACCCTTCCTTTTTCATATATCCTTTAAAGTTAAATCTACATGTCCACCAAGGATGATGTGTAGGGTGTGAGAAAGAAAATAATTAAGAGACTAAAAATATATTCTTAAAAATTATCAAATAATATGCATGAGTTCATTTTCTGAATAAAAAATAAACAAATATCAAACACACACCCAGGTTAGGTCATTATTCATTAATCCAGCCACCACAAAGCCCCAATATTACTTTCTTTGACTATTACTAATGAAAGGATTCATTTTTTACTATAGGAAAAAACACATACACCATAGAAAATATAATATATAATATATCATCCCAAGAATAAGGTTATGACAAATATAATGAGAAATACCTTACTTATTCAAATCATTATGAAATAAATAATACATATCATGGAAAATACCACTCAAACAAAATCCTAGAATCCAAATTATAGCGTACATGAATATAAGTCATGAAAAATATTAACATATAAAACCTCTTATAAATGTGAACATAATGGGGAAATTTGGAATCACAAGACCTCACCTTAAAATCCTTTGTAAAAATAAGTGTATTTATATAATGAGGATGGTGTAACATATTATACCTCTCAGGAACACACATGTTCACTAGATAAAAGAGCCATTTAACCACTCCCAAAAAATTATCTTGAGGCCTAAAAATAAAAAATCATTATGTTTGTATTTTATGAGAACCCATGGAGTTTCATGTCTACTCAACCCACATGGGGTTTATCCCTACACAACATGATATATAATATCTATAATTCCCTAACCTAGATGAATATAATAATACACAATGTAGGTGGTTCCACAAGACCTCAAGTGAACCTCACCATATTCTAGAGGCGACCCACTAGTAACAAGATTCTATAATCAACATTTTTTATTCTATATTATCTATATCATTACCAATAATATAAATAAATTACCAAAAAATCATCCACAATATATAATTAGAGTTTTTATATATAGAATTACATTTATAATTAGACCGAAATGAATAAATATAAATTTATTTTACATCAAATAAATATGAAAGACATATAGTCATATATACAAGTATAATAACCCACCTTGCCAGTTTCATATAACATAAATATATGAAATCTAAAAATATTAGTGTTTTCACTATAATACCATATCCCTTGTTGGGTCCTATCTCCCCATCCTATTAAAAACCTTTTCCCAAAATCGTAAACCACATATTCATAGACATTCATAACATATATAATGTCTTCATTTACACAAAGTTATACATATAAGGTGATGAAAAAAATATCTTAATAGAGAACTAGAAAATACTTTCTTAATATATTCCATGATATACTAGTGTATTCATGAAGAATATTAATGGAATAGAAAAAAATTGTATATAAGAAAACATTTAAGCTCATCAGGTTATAACAAGTCCACCGCAACACCTGACACTGACAAAATGATATTCTTTAGTGAATAACCTACATCAAAGTACAAAAAATAAAATAATGTCAAATGAAGTCCCAAACTAACTACCAATCTAAATATATATTCTAAATTTTTTTTAGTGTCTTGAGAAATCTATTTTTCTATCCATGAGTGGTAAATTCCACGTGTCATCCCAACTCTTACATAGTCTAACCGTGGGTGAATAATGAATGATGGAGTCATAGGATCTTGATTAGTCTATCAATGGTTGGAAAAGTATTGATGAACTCTTAGCACATGGATGGTATAAATATGGGAACTAAATTCTTAATGGTATCCCATGATCTTGGTCTATTAAATGACTATTGATAAATTCTAGATAGCTTCTTAACTCTTTTTCGGTCAAATCATAGTCATTGTATTCCATACAGATTCCTAGATCTTGGATTCATTAACATGGGAATTAAAATATAGATGGTGTACAAAGCTCTTACCTAGTCCTACGATGGTTGGTAAATATGATATGGTATCTTGTATCATGTACCATGTTTTTTAACATGAGTTATAAATATTAGATGGAATCCTTGGATATTATCAAGTTGAAAAATGTGCACCAAATTTAAGAGGGATTCTCGATCTCTTCGAAAATCTTACCACTGGTGTTAATCTAAACCATTCAAGGAGAAACCTGTATGGTCAGTGTATCTCGATACCCTATTACTCATGACCTTATGTTTATCTCACCTAAATACCTAAATCAATGCGTTTTTGTAAATTCAAACAAACATGGCCACATAGACACGTATAATAGCCCCCAACTACTAAATTTCATGCATAACTCATGCACATGTCTCATAGCCAGAATTATAGTCTCCATAACATAACTCCATAACCAATATCACATATCATCATCTATATATCATTATATGATAACCACTCTATACATTTTCTTGTCATATAAATAGTCTTAAGATAGGTATATTATCATTCCCATAAAAATTTAGAGATAACCACTTGGTTACTTATACCTTCTTTAGTTCTCATCCAATACTACATCAAATATAAGACCCAATAGATTATTTCATGGGCTAAGGCCACAACTGAACATCTCCTTAATAGTATACCAACCCATTACATATAACTATGAGTACCACAATCACAGTAATGATATGAACAAAACATATTAATTCAATAACAATCATAACACATTGGTAACTTGTTTCTAAGCAACATTAATATCCTTATGGTGCCCCAAGGACAAGCCCATCATTATCTAACCCAGAAAAACCATTTCAATGAATAAAACACTTTTCAATTCAAGGAGGCTATAATGTATTTCAACAAACCAAAAAACATGCATCCCATTCTTAAAAACAATTATTGTAAACTCAATATATCATTAAATAATCACGGTTTACAACACCCGCAGTAATACAAATTAACTACTACGGTTAGGTCACACATGGGATAAAACACCAATTACATATTTTCTTAATGATTTATCAATCACATTTAACCTATTCATCCACATACATACTTTATAAAAAGGAATGAAAAATGAATATATATACAATATACTATCAATATAAACTATTTAATATACACAATATATAATTAATTATCATAGAGAACACCTACATCAATATCAATGTTTCACTGCACAATCCAAGATTAATCTTCTATAACTAATCCTATGTCAAATATCAACCATTCCATAAGTTCTCATCCCAATACACACACTCATACAATTAAATATAACATTTATAAATAATTAATCAATTTATCCCAATGTTCCAAAAAATCCAATGTCTACGCCTCAAACTCTAAACCCTGATATTATGGATATCCACTATAGTAAATCCTTTTATTGAAGAAAAACAAAATTTCTTATTATATGGGTCTACAAAACCAAACACAACCTTTCAAATTGGTGTATTTTGACACTAGGATTTTGGAGGAGATACCCTTACCTAGTTTTTTTAATAGTTTTGAAAAAAACCTATGAAACTGTTTCTTGGTCACCATGTGATCTCTTTTAATGTTGGTATAACTATGTCTGTATGGTTTTATATTGTAGATAATTAAATTAAAATGAAATAAAATAATGATTCATGTTATAAGTTGATTAAAATAAAATTATTTTGTATTAAATTGATCCATAAACCTTCAAGATTATATAACAATGTGTCTAGGGAAATCTAGAAGGGCATAGTAAGTCAGTGTTTCAAATAGTTTAGATTCATAACTATACAACACTTATATATCATATATGGATTATGAATCATAGCAGTAGTAATAATTGCGGTTTAACGTCACTAAATTATTCATTTATTTATTGGAAAATTATATTGGATAATTCCATTAACATATCCATATTATCCGACATTAATCTTTGTATATATCTTACCTTAAATCAAAAATAGTAAAAAAAATAGTTATAATAATTCAAACAATATAGTAATAAAATAACTCCCACAATTCTCATAATAGTCCCAACATATATTTAAACACTCATAAAAACTTAGTTATTTTTTTCAATTTAAGCCCAATGAATAATGGTGTAGAATACTCATTCAAAATTCATCAAATAATCCCAAATGTGTCAAAATTCTGAATTTTAAATATAGTTTATTGAAATATAAATTAAACATCATAATGATATGTTCCATTTAATATAACGTCATTTCAAAACATAACAATAAATTTTTCATACATCATATCCTTTTGGTACTTATAAAGATTACATCCATGAATTCAATGTAATATTAAATATCTCTTGATAATAAAATTACTTAATGTAATATAACATTATAGTAATACTCATCTGTTTTTTTCATATAAAATAATCTCATGGGGAATATTAATATTCCATTTCTATGATATCATATACTTACAAAATTTACAAATATTTCATTTTATTCAATGTAATCATAATATTCACTAAATAATGAATGATATTTACTATCAAAAAATCATTTAATCCTATATAAAAACCCTTTAAATAGTTTCAAATAGTGTCATTAGAATTAAAAAATAATTTACATGCTAATAAGTAATTTCCATTAGAATGAGCATCATGACATATGTAGTGTTGCATTACTTTCTTATCCTCATTATTGTACATTAGAATAAGTTGTTGTATTCATAACCAAGAGTTGTATCTTAATAGTATGTTGTTTGTATCATCACCTCATTATAAAAAATAATATAACATTCCAATAATATTATAATTTTATGTTTTATATTCTTAAAACCTAAAAATGTAATATTTTATTATTACTTAAGATCTCCCATTTCATAACTTTCATAACACTAGATCTACACATACATAGTAAATAATTTCATTTAAATCATAAAAATCTATTTCACATTTAATATTTCCATTTTTTTATTTATAGATATTATTAAACTCATTTACTATAATTTTTCTCTTTCAACTATTAATATCATAACTCTATGATGTGTTTCTCAAGGGATATGTTTTAAAATATTATGATTATTAGAATGTATATTTTTATTATATAATTAACTAAATTAGTCAACTATAAGTCTTATCACATCTATTGATAAGTAGTTATGAATTCTTCTATTCTACGCGAGTCTTAACCAAATTATCCATATTTCATAATATTAATAATTGTGCATTCAGTATGAGTTAATAATATGCTTTTGTAAACTAGAGCACTATAAATATAGTGTTAATTCTACATGGTTCAGTGGCCATATATATTCTAGATAACTTATTTCTAAAAATATATATCATATTTAGTTTTCTACATACCACAGTCGTTCCCCCGATCTCTTATAGTTATAAAAAATAGAGTTCTAGTAAAATTATAACTCCCATATTCTAGATGTAGTTAAAGTTAAACATGTACTGATAATCCATTTGATATCATAATTTCAATTATAATCATAAGATTAAATCCAAATAGGAATCATTTCAAGACATTATTTCCTTTTTTATATTTTAGTACATAAGAAATTCTTCACTCCACTGCAATGTGTAATTCAATCTCCATGGTGTAAATTTTAATACTCTATCAATGTTCTATTTTTAATATATTTTACACCATATGTAATATATTCCTACAATATCCATTGATGGGGAATGTTTTATACCTAATGAAATATTCACTTTGGTTAATATGTATCCTAATTTCTTTGATAAGAAATATATTTTTCTACACTATGGGGATAATTAGTATTTATTAATTATGGAAATTTCTCCCACACATAATTGGGATATTTAAATAATATTCCAAATAATAATATAATGTATAATATAAATTAATGTTATGAATATATAATAAAAAAATAATATCAATAAAAATATTCAACATCATTGTTTTCTTCAATAAATAGAGAATATTTTAAAAATAAAATCCTTAATTCCATATAATCAGAAATAATAATAAAAAACTGAGAGGGATTACTAATTTTCAAAATATGTAACTATCAAAACATAAATAAATTTGAAATGGGCCACTCAATATTCTCCCCCTTATGATAATTACAAAACCGTGAGAAAATTAAAATTCTACCAAATTTTCTAAATAAAAATAAATGGCAATACAATCAATAATAACTACAATAAAACAATAACTCTCCATATATAAACCAAAACCTAGTAAGGATATCCAAAACCTCAATAACAATTTCACCACTAATATATAAATTATAAAGAAATAATATTAAAATCAATTAAATAGAAGTATAAAACTGTAATTTATGCATGCTCGATAAGAAATGATATAATAGTTTTAAAAGGATTACATCCCCTAAAAACATATATATTAAAAAGAGATATTTATATTCAATAAAAATATAAAAATAAGGGAATACTACTTCTCCCCATTAAATTAATCTTTTATGTCCATAATATTAATAGAGTTAATATCCTATATACTAACTCGTACTAAAAAAACAATGTGAACTCATCTAATATAAATAAAAACAAAAATCTGTGAAATAATGTTTAGATATATTCAAGTAATTAACAAAAAATGAAAATAAATTAAAAATTAACCTAAAATGTTAGCACATACCAATTTTCCAAATAACAATAAAATTAATTCATTCTAACTATGCATATAAAATAAATTTATTTATACATGGAAAAATATGAAATAATAAAACAAGAAAGTGTATGCATGATGGAATTTCAAAATAATATTACCTGGGAATATAAAATATCTAAAGTAAAATTGGATTTATATAATTACCATTAAGAATCCATTCTATATAAGGTTTATATAGTTTAGAATTGAATGAGGATTTATAAATACATTCCTTCTAATCACAAATCGAATGAAAAAATTAAAAATAATAGTCACTAGAATAATGGCTTAAAGATTAACACTTGAAATAATTAACATAAGAAATACCATCCGATTTACCTTTAATAGAGTAGTTTTTTACATATTTTTTTATTTTCTATTATAGTAATTAAAGTTCATATTTATCCTTATTATAGTTATTTTTTCCAATTTCATAAATTCTTTTAATTTTTATCTTCTAATAACGAACATAAAAGTTTATTCCTTGAAAATGTTAAGGTCAATCGTATACATTAAATTCTATTTTTTTATAGATTATTGATCATAATAGTATTTATCATTATTTCTTTAAGATATATTATTTATCTTTATATTTTCTGCTTTTTTATTTACACAATGGAAAATGACATTCTTGTTTTCCTTAACATCCTTCAAGTGTTCTTTGTTAGAATAAATTACATAATTATAATCATTTCAGTATCTTGATGATACTTATAAAAAATATCATTTAAATCATAAATATTGACCTTCTCACAACTAGAACCATTAAAGGAATTAGAATAAAAATGAAATGAAATATCACCATACTTGATCATTTCATCCATTATACAATGTTTTTTAGTTTTTATTAATTTTGAAAAAATTTACTCGAATCAGAATTTTTTGTAAAACATCATCCTATATGAAATATTATATTTTCCTTTTCCCTATCTCTCTTATTTTCTCCCACTATTTGGTTGGACCTTTGAAACTCATATTTAATATATCCCAACTTATGTAATTCATAATATTTAATATCATAATTTGGAATAATTTTTTTATTCTAAAATTCTTTCTATATTTTTTTTAATTTATTCTTGACATGTTATCTTTTGTGAATAAGTACTTGGGTATGGCTTGAAAATTTAAATAAATAATAAAAATTATCAATAATAAAAAATCAGAAATTTAAATATAATAAATAGAGGATATATATTTAGTTTATTTGAAAGTATTTAACTTTATTTTGTCATTATATTATATACCAACATTATTTAACCCAATATTGTACGGTAATAAAGGTCCATTAATCTCATCATTGATATATTCAATAAAGTCATTTTTTATGTTAATGGTGACCTTCCTAAAATTCTACCCCATATATAGAGAATGAATAATTATTTCAATTCAACATTCATCCTTCATTATTTTATAAAGAATACTAACATTTTTTACAATCTTAGTAGACCTATTGTACATCAAATTAACTCTATCCTACTTATACATCCTGAATTATTTAAATTATTCCATATAAATACTAACTTTAGTTATTTACATCTTTTAATTTCCTTGATGAGTGACTTTCAAATGTTATCTGAATTTCAGAAGAAATTTAAAAAGTATAAATATTACTACAAACACTTTTACTAATAGAATAATAAATAGAGATCCGAAATTTATGATTAAAAGATATTTTGAAGCGTCATTACCAACCAAATATCATTCTTAACATATTGAAATTTGCATAGTATGACCATTATAGTACAATAATCAATAATTATTTATATTCAAAATACCTCAATTATATTCTTCCAGTAACCATAGTTCTATCATTAAAATATGAGGGTCTTAAAATATTTCCATTATTAATCATATCTGGAATTTATATAACTAAAAAATAAATACTTACTTTTAGCGTTATGTCATGTATAATATTTAAGAATAAAAAATATAGAAATTTATAATACATTGATATCAAATTTTATGTGCTAACCTGGTATATGTAACAAATATGAGGGTTCAATATTAATCCTTGGAAACAATAAAACTAAAATAAACTATAATGAATAATTTAGTGGAATAAAGGATTATATATTTTAAGTAGTTGATTTTTAAAGAGTGAAAATTATAAATTAATCATGCAAACAAATATATTTATACTTCTTTATATACAAAAAATCTTATGTCTACCACTCACACTCTCAACCACAAGAGTATGGGTATCCCCTGAAGTAAATCATTTTATAAGAGAATTTTTTTAAAAGGGTAGGAAAAATATAACACATACATCTAAAAATATGTACATAGAACCCATTATTTCTTGGATAACCCCTAACAAAGAAATTATTAGAAAGTCCAAGAACAAACAGTGAAAATACTTTTTTGTTAGGTAACAAAACCAAGAAATAGATTTAAACTGTGGTATAACCATGCTTGAAAAATGTTATAGTTTAAATAGCTCCTATATAATAAAAGTAAATTATTAACCATAGAGGAAGTTGTTGAAGATGAAATTATGGTTAATTAAAGTGATCCTAGAACATTCTAGATGATTAAACGATGTGGATCAAGTAGTCCAATAAGACAAAAAGGTCAATGTTTAGAAACATTTAGATTCATAACTTAAAAACACTTCTATATCATATATGGATCATACATCACAGTAGTTGTTGTAGTTTTTGTGGTTGTGTGACATATTTAGCATATTAATCTATTTATAATAAAATATTAATGACTAATTCGACAACCTTCTCCATAAAAATCAACATTAATATTTTCATATATATATATATATCCAAAAATATTACTATAGTCATAAAAAATAGTTAGAATAATTAAAATAATAATCAATTATAATCGTCACTAAATATCATAAAATAGTCACTTAATGTATTTAAACACTCATATATACTCAATAAAACATTCCACTATAAACTCTAGGTAAATTGTGTTTGATTACTCATTCAAATGACATTAAATATTCCCTAAAGTAACACACATAATATTTTGATTCTTGTTTTATGAAATATGAGTGATATGTATTAGAGATATTTTCTCTTCAACATATCCTTTTTTCAACACTTAATAATATATTTTTCATGTTTAATATCCTTGTAGTGCTGCTTAATCATACATCAATGAGTGGAATGTAATCTCAGTTATCTCATGATAATAACATTCAGACATGGAACATTTATTAATGATAATACTAACATATATATTTCCAATGATGTGGCCTCAGGTTTTATCGTGATATTCTATTTTCACAATACCTAATCCAATTTTAGGTATTATGCTTTCTTCAAAATAATCTTAATATTCATTAAATAATGAATGATATTTATTTTCAAGATCTCATATGATCCCTCATTAAAC
This sequence comes from Viscum album, assembly GCA_963277665.1. Classification (NCBI taxonomy): domain Eukaryota; kingdom Viridiplantae; phylum Streptophyta; class Magnoliopsida; order Santalales; family Viscaceae; genus Viscum; species Viscum album. Next base: position 581,199,299 of record OY728125.1, read on the forward strand.
AATATAAAATAACTAACGAAAACTCATTAAAATTAACCAATAATTTTTAAATTGATAATGCGGTGTTATTAAGTAAGATAAATCAATAGAAAATTTAAATATTAAAAAAATGAAATATAGTATCATAATGTTGATAGTGTTTCACCATTTTCATTTTATCAAGCTAATAATTTAAAAACATTCTTATACTCTTAACCTTGATTTATAACATGAGATTTCATTGGTTGTGTCATCTCTATCAGATGAAACATAACATATAATTCAATCGATATATTTTCAATAAGTCATATCTTTTAATATCCTTAAAATGAAACTTATAATCATCGCATATGATATATTTAATTATAACTTCCATAACACTCATTACTAACTTTCAAAATGTATTCATTTAAAAAATAATAAAATAATATTGTTCATTTTATACTGCATTTTTATAATTCCATATACTGTAAAACTCATTAAATATAAGTGGTAACTTCTAATTTCATATATCATAACTCTATCCTATATTGTGAATTCCATATCTTCTAAAATAAAATTAATATGTTAATGTATCATTATATCAACTGATTACCTACATTTTTTGATTACATATCATAATGTATCATCGTAGAGCAGTAAGGTCTTCTATTATTGTGTATGATTCGTAAATGATATAGCATTATATTATAATATGAATTCATGTGTGTTATGTATGAATATATAGGCCATTATTAAAAAGTGGATTTTAGTCACAATATTTTTTTATATTCTTGAGTTGGATGCCATGTATCTTTAATGTAACTAAATCATAAACACACCCCATGAAATAGGTTTCTTTCATGCCATGGTTTTTCACACAATCTCCTCTAGTTATCAAAAAGATTAGTTCTTATAAAGTGAAAAAATCATCTTCCTAATTCATGTTAGTTTTTTATTGTACTAATAATCCATTAATATTATAATCCCATGTATAATCATATATTTAACTTTCAAATAGGAACAATTTATAACATAACAACAATTGTTTTATTTTGATATATAAGAAAATATTCATTCCCCTGAAATTTATAATCTTTTATACTCTATCAAAATTATAAGCATAATATACATTATCAAAAAAGAAATATATTTCTATAAATTATTATGCTGATTAAATTTCTGTACATAACCAAATATTCAATTCTATCTATATGAAACATAATATCCTCAATGAAGAAATTATTTTTTAGTTATATGGAGATACATAAGAATTATGGATTAAGAAAAATTATGCATTATGGAATTAGGATAAAAACAGAATATAAAAAGTAATAGTACTAAAAATAATAAAAAAATAATAATCTGACTAAATAATTAAAAAGTGAAAATAATAAAATAAACATTATTTTTTACTTCTACAAATAGTGAAGGCTTCAAACATTGATTATTAATTTTATCTCATATTAAATAATTATAAAAAATATTTGAGGGGATAGTTTTTATAAAAAATAATAACTATAAAAGCAATAAATTTAAATGAAGATAATCAATATAATTTGAATTCCTCAGATGAAATGGTGATGAATAAAAAAATTTCATCATTCAATAATAGCCTCTATACATCACATATATAATCCATTTATTATGGATGACTACTCTATGATTTGGTGAGATCACCGTAAAAATGTTAACACAAAACCACCAAAACATAGTGGGAAATTAATAACAGGAAGGATGGAATAAAGAATAATGGAATTGTACCTAAAAATTTCATTATCTAAAATAGAAAATGAACCACCATATGGAAGATAAAGGATGAGGAAAGAGTGGGGGTACCATCTCCCCAAATAGACCTCCCCATATACCATGATGACTCAAATCATAGGGCGTGAAACAATATAATTTTATTCGTACCATTATTTTTAGAAACCATCTCAAACAATATCGAGTATAGGGTATAATTTCACTACGTACCAGGTGGAATTGATTGAACCCCCCCCCCTCCACTAGCCACACAATCAGTTTCTTAGTACCCAAATACAATGTACTTGGTATTATCTGATAATATGTCACCACCATTGAGTCCTCACTTAGTAATTGGTTTGAAACACCTTGGTGAAAACCCACAAAAATCAGAACCTTTTCTAAACTCCCAATCCACCACATAAACCTTTAAACATAACAAAAAACATCCAAATTTCAATGTCTGATAACTAAGGAGTCCTTCTAGATCCAAAATTCAAACTCACTTGAAATATATCTTTTAAAATTTGAAATTAAATAAATAATTAGAAACAATTATTGAATTAATTTTTAAAATTCCAGACCAAAAATCACATATCTAGTGAAAATAAAACATACTTTACACATTATATTTGATATAAACTATAAATTATCAGACATAAACTTATGATAATTAAATAAAATAAAACAAATATTTCATAATTTGAATTTCCATGTCCTTTTAGGAATTGATCATTAGGGAATTTGGATAATTAATAAAAGAATAAAACCCATGTTTTTCTGAACTAATGGACATTTACATCCTCTATATAAGAAATTACTTAATCCATAATATTGTTCAACATTTATTCCCAATTTTATGTACATGGTATCATGTTAAGGATATCATGTGTAATAATTTTCGTCACAGCCTTGATAAATGGAAAGATACAAAGGGGTGAGCTCAAACACTCAATAATGGTAAATATAAGAATTACTAATCTATGATCACAAGTGTGAAAAATATGTGTATAAATAATATGGTGAGAATATATTATCAGGATAATGTCATACTCAAAAAAAACTATGACTATATCAGATCCATGGTAAACATATCAACAAATATATTCATGTATATCAATAACTATATCCTTGGAGATGAATTTCCTAATTTTGGATAGTTAATTACATGTTCTAAGATAAGACATTATGATATTGTACGTCATTTTCTTTCTGTAAAGGCCATATGTTTAGGAAATATGTTTTTTCTAGGAATAAAAACACCGAAAAACCAAAACTATTCTATCCTATGAGACGTATCGATGAATCAAGATACTATTCTTGGCCCCACATCTCACTAATTAATTATAATTAATTAATCATATAACGAAATAATTAAAATTAACATTACATAACCAATGTTCGTTAGTAATCAATAAAAATCCACATTATAATAACAAGTATATTGATTGTCAATATTTCTTCATTTAATAAATAAAATATAATTATATGTAATATCCCCTTAAAATAACACCATATGAAGTAAGGGTTGTATTTTTAGTTCAATAGTATCCCTAATTAATCATCATACAGAATCTAGGTGATCACCCTTCAATTAATTTAATAAAATATAGAGTATTTACAGATAAATGATGGTGGAAGAAAAATTATGATTATAAATATTCAATGATTGTGAAATAAAAATGAATTTATCGGTCATTTATTCATTAAAAATAATATTACATACTCCATCTAGTGAATTATGGTGGATGATTATTTTTTAATAATGTATTTGATCTATTATAAGATATATAAAAGAGAAAATATTAAGATTTTTTTGTGTTTATGAAAAATAAATATCAAAATAAGAAATATATTTTATCTTTTGAAACAATAATTTGATAAATATTTTATAATACTATAATGTAAATAATTTATTTTATAAACCATGAAAATTTATAGGGATTTATTTATAAAACATGACAAAGGGGTGAAATGACTTGTTCACGTGGTAAACATTTAAAAAAATGATTTTCATGATTTTAATAAAAAAAAGAATATGAAAAACATTAAAATTTTCTTTTTAAATTTGAATGAATGTAAAAAATAATAAAAATCCCTTAATCAATTATTGTGGCATAGTTCAAGAAATTATCAAAAGCATCCAATTAATATGGACATGGTAAAAAAGATGTTCCTGGATGAAAAAAATTGTAGGGTCTGTTTCCTTACAATTGTAAGATAATGATCTAAGGGAGGAAATAGAATATTGAGAAAACAAATAAAACATTATGAGATATGGAGGAAATACAACATATTATTTTCATTATGTATAAAATAAAAATATTGAAACAAAATAGTTCAATAAGAATGTTTGTAACTCAATGAAAGAAAATCGAGTTAGCATAATCCCTTGTGACATTAGAACCAGTGGAATCCAAACACCATAAAGGATATAATTAAAAATAAAACATTAAATACCATAAATAATTATATAATTTAGATATAAAATATTATAGGGGTAAAAAATACAACATTAAAAATAAAACATGGTGTATAATAAAAAATATTTCTCAAGAAATTCAATTTGAGAAAAGAAACAGCTACCTCAACTCCTGACTTTCACTAAAGCATTTTAATCTCATATATAAAAAATGAATATATTAATCACCTATTTAAAAAACTTTATCATGTATATAACCATTTATTAAATTCATTTATTATTATTTTCTACATTTATGGTAGTTTTTTATTACCCATTTTTAAAATTCTCTCTCTGTAATATTGATTTTCTCAAACTAGTTTCATAAAAGTAGTGAAGCTGTTCATTCATCTTAAAAATTTCATCATTTAAATATCAAAAAGGTATATAAATGTAATATTTTTAATTAATTTTATTGTTTTAATTTAATTATATTTTATTTTGGTTACGATCATTAAATATGAAATCCATGATGAGCATGTTTCAGTGATTTTTAATAAATGAATGGTTGTATCAAAACTAAAAGGGTTTAATATCAATGTAACCATTTATAAACAAAAATAATTTTTTTATTTTTTTATTTATATCATATATTATCACTTATTATTTTCTCATAGTCATCCATAATATTATTTAATAGTATTTTTCATGTATGTGGCTAGACGACCAAAACATGAAGATACTATAATTAAAGGATGATTATTATTATGAAAGTGTTTAATTTTTGGAATTAAATAATTATTACTTCATAATAATTATATTACTTAGATAATTTTTAGGTGGTGAGTTAAATATTATTTGTTATTAATATATAGGAAAATCTATATTAAAAAATAGATATGTTACTTTGTAGAGGAGGTGGTCTTCCCCACACACAGTTAACATTTTCATTTATCGAATAATGAGACGGAAATAAGGTTTATTGTAATTTTTTACTAAATTATTATAATTTTTTTATATTTGACACATTTATTCTTCAACATCACCCTTATATATACCTAATTGAGGCTGTGATGAAAATGAAAAGTTTTTTCTTTGAGGAGTCGGTAGATTTCACAATACACGGATGATGATATCATTTTTCTAAATAGAAAATGGGAACTAATGTTAATAGTTATTCCATTAGAAAAAACACATTTAGTATAAAAACTAATAATTTCATGGAATATGAAATAAAAAAATGATATTTGGTAATTTAATAATGAAAAGAAATGAAGATAAGGAAAATGTACCCATATTGAGGACTTGGGATTTCATTTGAAAGACTCCATAGAAATAAAGGTCATAGGATAATATATTGCGACCAGAGGCCTAATGAAAATAAAATATATTTTAGGGGAATAAATGTGGTGATATTTTTATAATGAAGTAAAAATTTTAGGGTGGACCTGAATGGGTGGTGAGAATCTCTTTTTATAAGTGGTGGGAATGACATTTTTAAAAATATGTAAAATTAATATAAATAGAGTACACGTTTCACATGTGAAGAAGATTCAATAATGTAAAATTATAGAACATTAGAAGAGATAAGCCCGATAATAATTAATAAATTCATTTTAAATTTTTTTTAAACATTTCAATACATCATATACTCTTATAATTTTAACTTTTACATTTTTTGGATTTATCGTGGTAATTATTTTTTTCCAAATTAATTTTATTTTTAATGAATAAAAATAAAATAGAAGATATTAAATAATTTATACCAAATAACTAAAAATATATAATATATGTTAATATTTAAAAATCGTATATGTATAAGAAATCAATTTTAAAATTAGCTCATGTAAGACGTAAAACATTATGTATAAAAAAAGTTTATATTTAAGCTTATAATTTATATATAGGATAAAATAAAAAATATATTTTATTCTCAGAACTTAAATAGGTTTATAATAAATAAAATCAATTTATGGTGGATTTCATAGAAATCCATAAACAAATTTTAGAAAAATAAAATAAAATAAAAGACTAAAAAAATTATTGGAAAATATTTCTTAACTCCGAAAAATGCTAATCAAAGGTTTTTAAAATCCAAAAAAGTATTTTTAACATGTATTTTTTTGATCCATAAGTAAATATTTTATCAATTTAAATGTCTTATACACTTAAATGTCATGAATATATTATTATATAATTATATTTTTGGTAAAAATAGTGTTTTAACTATTCACATAAAAATTTAAAATTATAAAAAATCCCAAAAATTTATACTATAATAATATTTTTATTCTAAATATAAAAATGTATCTAATTATATTAATATAAAATTATAATATTTATGAGTTTAAATTTTAAATAAAATCATCATAGTATAATGAATATCATTTTCGTTGAAAAGAATAACCTTTTTTAAATTATTAATTGATATTATTTTTATTTCAAATCAATTATAAAATAGTAATAATATATAATTAATAAAACATTATTTTATCATTATATTTTACAATAAAATAATGATCAATATTTTTTTAAAGGTTTCAATTTATATAATAATATAATAATATTAGTTATTTAGCTACAATAAATGAATTTTTTAAATGCCTTAGTATTATTAATGACATTTATTTTTTTCATCATATATATCATAATTCGATTACCTATATGATTACATTACAATATTATGTTTAAATTTTAATGGTTGTATACTATTTTTTTTTATTTTTTGTGTTTTTGTGTTGTGTGTGACAAAATTTATTTAACACGTAAGGTTTCAAAGGAAAATATAATTTAATAACTTGTGTGTTACATCTCACCTAAATAAATTCGTCCCTAAAAAATTAAATTAACCCTTAAAAATTAAATTATTTAAATTATTTAAAAGATATTAAAAACTAAAAAAAATATCAAATGAGTTCTCTACACTGACATATTATTCATGACTATAAAAGTCATATTTTTAGCCATCATGTTAATATATTTCTTATTGTTTCATTAAAACTTTTTTCTCAAATCCAACATTTTCCAAGAATTAATAATTTTCTAATTTCATTATAAAATTTACTTAGGTTTTTATTGCAATATTTTTTACATGAAGGAAATTGAATCATCTTTCCTTCATCATCTTTGTCACCTGAACATCTATAGGGCTTCATAATTCTCTTCTTTGGTTAGCTCAATTATTCAACTATGTTTGCATTATAAATACTAATTCATGATATAAGTTTTTTAATAATAAAAATATTTCTCACTTCTATTCATAATGTTTTGGGTTTCTCATTGGTACAATATCAAAATTATTCATAGAATCCATTGTTTACTCGATTCATTTTGTATTTTTCCATCATTAAAATCATAAAGAGTAAATTAATATTGATGAAAAATAGACACCATAGAAGATTTATTATATGAAAAATTAAACATCAAATTGGATAAATATTAAAAAATGTTACATTGTCTTTAAGTTCAATATTATTTACTCTTGTTAAATATTGTTTTTATTAGGTTGTGTTCCTTCATATTCCTTATCTTAATTATTTAACATAATAAATCCTTCATAGTAGATTGTAAATATAATTTGATTAACTAGGTTATATCTAATAGAAATTTCAACCGAGGTGTTCATTTAGGCCTCATTATCATGCACCAAGTGACAGTCGAGTTAATAACCAATATTTATTTTCTAGGCTATTACAATGGGTACAATGTTCACTTGTTTTTATGTATTATTTCTAAATATAAATCAACATTTTAAATGTTGTTGAGCTCAATTTCCATATTTTTATATCCTTAACATGTCTTGATAGGTGGTAATTAGTCATCTAGTGAAGAGTTGATAGGATCTTGTGCGAATTATCCATTTTAGAGGGAAATGAGATGCATTTAGACCCTTTTTCTATAGTGCACAATATCTTCTAAATCAACCAGAACATGCACCCCAACCTTGGAAATCGTACAAAGTATAGAGTGTGGAAAAAACTTTTCCACACACCATATCCATGGATAGAAACCCATTTGGATCCACAAATATACAATACGAGGTGTTTTTTTGATGATATAGTGGGGAATTTCATTCTTTATGCATGGTTAAGAAAACCATGTTTTCCATCCCTCAAGTAATAAAAGTTGAAACAAGAGGAGATAGAACTGTGAACAAGGTCTATACATGGTTATCTTAACCTTTTGACCCTACAATAATATCATGTGACTCTAATTCAGAAGAATAGAACAAAGAGTATGGTTGGTGCATGGTTAAACTAACTATGCACCTTGACCATACACCATTAAACATACAAAAACCCACCTCATATCTACTTCCATAACCACCCTTTGACTCGGTATTATGACCCATAAACACACTTTTACATTAGGGAAACCATATTATGAACATATCACTATTTTAGAATGGGGAATCATTCGGTAAGAAATCACCCTTGAGGAATGAGATCTTGAAACTAATTTTAAGGCATTTTGGAGAATGTAATTATAATAGCTTATATTTATTCTTCTTTTCATTATTAAAAGGAATAAGCTAGTTAATAATATCTTTTTTGTTTTTATTTTCATAATTACTATATAATATCTTTGATTCATTAGAGCTATGGATAATGAATATCCATGAGTAATTGATTGATGTTTGTTGTGTTTATAATGTCTCTTTAATTTCACGTAATTCCCTTGAGTTTTTTTCCTTTTACTCATTTTTCACTCCATATCGTATAAAAAATGGTGTCTCTAATGATATCTATGGGAATTAATATGAATAATTAAATGAAAATTTGGTGAATAATTCATCTCCAAAGGGTCTTTCTTTATTAATGTTTTTCAGAATAATTTGTCAGAAAAATAAGTTTATTTTTGTAAACATAAATATAACTTACCAAACCATGATTTTTTTGAAAAATTCGAATCCTAGAGATGGTATTTATTATGTACAACATTAAAAAATAAGAAAATTATTTGTATGACCTTCCTAAAAATATACAGCCCCATCACATTCCCCATATTCAGTGTTAAAATAGGTTTTGTTTTTCTTTCATTTCAAAAGGAAACCCTCTAAAGAGTTTTGGATGTGGACCGACTAAGATCTCAAAAAATTATTACAACAATAAAAAATGATTCTAAATTCAAAAAATGATTAATTTATTAACCATGAACTGAACTTCAAAAACACCCTGAGACCCCAATGGATCAACCCCATGCCTACACAATACTCATTGTGATGTTGGGAAATTTTAAATTTGGCCCATCAAAAGTAACTATTCATCCGAAATGACTGTACATCGATGATATAGACTGTATCCACATATTGTATCCATACAGGGGTGTATTGTTTATAGAAAACCAAAAAATATCCACCTCACTAAAATTTTTGTATGTTATTATATTCTTAGACTTATCCCTTAAAAAATCCCTAACATTTTCACTAATTCTTGTTATCATAATCCCTAAAATACTTATTATCGCCTTTAAAAACCCAATAGATTTTATATACATTTGAAATTATGATCAAACATTTCTTATCTAACCATAAATTATTCTTAACTAATATCCTTTCTTCATAAGATATCTAAATACAATTCTATTACCAAGTTAATAACCTAGGACCATCACTCATAGATCCTGTGTGAATAGCACATAAAAGACATACTAGACATGATAAAAACATCAAATTATCCAAAATAATTATCCAATAATTATAATAAATAAAACAAAAATTTCATTACATATATTACCATGACCTTTCATGTTTATAGATTTTGAGAGTTATAAAAAATCATTAAATAATCAAGACCATATCTTTTTCAACTAATGGAAATTGCATCCAATATATTCGAAAATACGAAATCCAATAATTTTTTCAATATATCCCCAAAAAATCACAATTAATTTATTATGTTTGACATATCTTGTGTAACAAATGTTTTATAAAATGTGTAAATAGAAACATATTAAGGGGTTATCTAATATATCCAATAGAATAAGGAATAAGTGATAATAATCAAATATCATAAGTGGTCATAATATAATCATAAATATTATTACAGGGATATATAATAAAAATAATTACTTAATAAAAAAATGTTATCATATCATATCTATTGTTGACATATCAATAAATACACATATAGATAAATTTAATTAGTTCTTTAGGGATGAAATGAAAAATTTTGGATAACTAATTCCATAACCAAATCCGTGTAATCATGATCATGGATACCGTGATCTTATCATCAAGGACTTGTGTTTAGGAAATATTTCATTCTATGTTTTAATACACCAAATAAACCAATCTAGTTTGTCTCATCATATTTATCGATGTGTAAATGGGGTAATGTAGGCCCCACCGATCACAAATTATGTCTAATTCATTCATTAAGTGAAGGAATTAATAAACTATTAAATAAATAAACAATATTACTTAATAATTAATAAAAAACTATATTAGAAGAACAAGTATTCATACATTCAATATTTCACCAATCAACAAATATAATAGATTTCTATGTAAGAATACCACAAACTAACACCATATAAAGTAAAGGGTATATGGTTAGGTCAATAATATCCCCAATCAATCGATGTATGGATTCTAGGTTAACACCCATCAATCAAAGGATGTAAATATTGAGTGTTTATAGAGTAAATACATTGGAAGGAAAATATCATTTATAAATGTTCAATAATTTGATAATACAAACTTAGTGATTCATGATTTCTTTAATAGAAACTCACATTAAATAATCCATGTAGATAAAAAGGCTCATGGTGTCCTTTTATTAATTTCCTCAATAATTCATAATAATTATCATAGAATAATTACTTAAATGAATTTCACTTTAGTATTTTAAAAAAAATTACTTTCAAAATAAAAAATATCATTGATATTTTGAAGTAATTTTATGTATACTATTTAATAAAGTAAGGATAAAAATAATTTCTTCTATAAAACATGTAAATATATAGGGAAAATCTATTAAAATTAAAAACAATGACATTTGTGTTCACATGGAAAACATTAAAAATATATGTTTTCACACTTTGACGAAAATTAACCATATGAAAAACATTAAAATTTTTAATAAAACGTTTAAATAAGATATATTAGTAATAAATTTCATTAATAAATTTCTGATTCATATATAAGGATATTCAAAAAATCATCTAATGAATATGGATATAGAAAAATGAGGTTCCATACTGAAAAGAAAATATAGGGTCAGTTTCCTTACAATGGGTAAATAATGATCCAAAGGGGGAAATTGATTTGAAAATAGTCAATTAAAACCCTAGAAAATGAGGAGGAATTTCAATTAAATGTATTCATTAGCTAAAATGTATCAAACATGGAACATTATATTTCAATAATAATGTTTGAAACTCAATAGAAAAATATTGAGCAAACACAAACTAGTAGGACTATAGAAACATTCAAATCAAAACGATTTGAAGGGTATAATTTCAAAAAATAATAATAATATAATCATTATAAAAAATATTAAATTTCTATTATATTCACCATTCCAAATAATAAAATGGTTTATACTAAGGATTATTTCTTAACAAATAAAATTTCAGACATGAAACCCTTTCCTTAATCTCTAACATCTAATAAAACACTTGAATCTCATGTATAAAAAACATAAAATTTTAATAACCTTTTAATAAGTTTTTTCATATATATAACCTTTTATAAAAAAAATTTAAAATTATTATCTATATGTATATTATTTAGGTATCATCTATTTTTAATATTGGGTGTGATTATTCTTGATTGTTTTGAACTAGTTTCTTAATAGCGGTGTTCTTGATCATTATTATATCAAATTTGATTATTATTTTATCATATAAGGTGTAAGAACTTATGTTTAATAATTATTTAGAGTGTTATAATTTCATTGTTTTTGAGTTGTGGTTGTAAATAATAAATATAAAATCTCTGATGAACAAGTTTAAGTAATTATCAACAAAAGAAGGGTGGTATCTTAATTAATGAGTTTAAGAATATTATTAACATTAAAAAACAAATATTTTATTATTTATATCATATATTATTAGGAATAGATTTATCGTAGTAATCCATGATATTATTTTATATCATTTTTTATATAGGTGGTAAAACTGACCCAAACATAAACAAACCATAATTAAATGAGTATTATGATTATAAATGTGCTGTATTTTTTGAAAAATATAATTATTAAAAAATAATAGTTATATTATTGATATAAATATATGGTGGAGAATCAATTTTTATGTTTTTTTAAATATTAAAATGATATTATAGTAAAATTGATATATTACTTCGTGGAGGTGGAAGTCCTCACAATGTACATTTAATGTTTTCATTTATCAAATAATTAGAGGGAAACAAGGTGGATTATAATATTACTCTTCCTAATAAAAATTATATTATATATTAAACTTTTATTCTCAAATTTTAGCCATAAAAATAACTAATATAGGTGGTGGCGAAAAATGGAAATTGTCGATTTATGGAGAAGGTAGTCAACACGAAGCCCAAATAACCATTTCATTTTGCTAATAGAAAAGGTAGAAGGTGGTTAATACTTATTACAATAGAATAATAAAAATAAATTTGAAAAAAAATCCATTTTATTGTAATTATGAAATTATATTTGGGAATGTATAAAAGAAAAAAATAAGTTAGGAAAAATTACACACAGTGAGGACTTGAGCTTTTGTTTGGAAGACTGTATGGAAAACACTACTACAAAAACAGGCAAGGGAAGCTCTACGCTATTATCAGTGGTAAAAAAATATCTAATAAAGGGGGCCTTAATCAGCACTAAAAAAAGTGCTGATAAAGGGGGTCTTTATGAGCGCTAAAAAAAGCGCTGATAAAGGGGGGCCTTTATCAGCGCTAAAAAAAGGGATGATAAAGGCCCCCCTTTATCAGCACTTTTTTAGCACTGATAAATTTTATGTTTCAAAAAAAATCATGAAAAATAAATTATTGTTATATAAGTATATTTATATTGATATAAATAGAATATATATTTTTTAAATATATTTTAGATATGTATAAATAGACTATTACATTTAATATATAACAAATTTAGTTAAAATGGATTTAAAATATTTAAAAAATATTATTAATTAATAATTTTCTAATTATTATCAATTAAAAATAATTTAATAACAATTTGAATATACAAAAGATCAAAACAATTAACAAACGATCTAAAATAAGTTGAAAATGTAACTCAAACTTCAAAAAACCATAACTTTTGATCCAGGTGTCCATTTTCGATCTACAGTATATCAAATCGAATCTTGCGATGAGCTCTACACGTTAGTGACCCAAGCATAGCTTCTATCACGTTTTTTGAGGCCAAAAGGCCCATAAGGCTTCCAAAACTGATTTTTTAGTCAGGATACCCCAATTTGTTGACATTCAAACAAGTATAACTTCTGATCTAGATGTTTGTTAGGTCTGTACCACATATTATATCAAATATTGTTTCATTTCCTTCGATTTGACTGGTTGTGGAGTTAAAACGGGCTTCTGGATTATAAGTTATGGTCATTTAAACATTTTATAGCTTTTCAAATACACATATATATGTATTTATTTGTAAATATATATATATATATGCGCGTGTGTGTGTGTGTGTTGTATATATAAATGTATCTTTTTATTTATTTATAAACACATATAAAGAATATATTTTTTCATAAATGTATTTAAAACTAATCATATAAGTATATATTAATATAAAAATAAATATAAGGATAAAAAATTATAAGAATAAATATATATATAAATAAATATTAATATATATATATTAATATAAGAATGAATATAAATATACTAATATATGAATAAACATATTTATATAAATATTAATCTATATCAATATATGAAAAAATATAACTATATATATATAAATAAATAAATAGATATAACATAAAATAGAGAAAAAAATGAAATGGTTTAGTGGTAAAGGTGCAACCGTGAAAGGGGGGAAGTCATGAGTTTGAGTTCTAGTGGAAGCAAAGGGTTGCGCACGGATGTGAGGATGCACCGGAAGGGCAGCGCTTGGGATACCGCCTAGTGCTGATAAAAGGGGGGTTCAATTGCTCTTAAAATCTATCCCCGCATTGTATATTTTTTTTATTTTTTGACTTTTATCAGTGCTAAAAAATCACTCATAAAAGGGACTCCCTATATCCATGCTGAGATTTACAATACTTTTTTAGCGCTGTTAATGCCCATTTTGAGCACTGATAAAGCCCGTGTTGTAGTAGTGAAATGAGGTTCTTGTACAATATCATATAACCAGAATCTAATGGGAAAATAATTTGATTATATGGGATTAAATAAGTGAATATTTTCAAGAGAAAAAAATGAATTTTTAGGGTGGTTTGGAATGGGTGGTGAGAGGCCCCTTGTATAAGTGGTCAGAATGGAATTTTGGCCAATATTCCAACTTAATATAAAGAGAGAACATGTTTTACATGTAAATATGACTATAAAATAGAAAATAATTGATTTTTGAATTAAATATGGTCGATAATACATCATCAATTAATTTTAAATAATGTTTTAAATTATTTTAAGTCATTTAATCTTATAATTTTCAATTTTACCTTTTTTTACAATGGTAACTTATTTTTACCAATGTAATGTACTTTTAATGAATAAAAATAAATTTTAGAAAATAAATAATTCTCACCTAAAAATTTAAAATATTAAATTTATTTTATCCTATAAAATTTATATGTGTACTAAAATAAATTTTAACATTACTGAATATAATGTGTAAAAAAATGTTTTTAGAAAAAATGTATTTTTAAGAATAAAATCTATGTGTGTGATAAAAACATTAATTTTATTTATTTTAATGATAGAAATTTTATTATTATAAAAAAATTATATGGCCTTGAAAGATATCCAAATCCTAATTTTTCAATAAAAATAATTAATTATAATAATAGACTAATACAGTTTTATTGGAAAACTTTACTTATATGCTTAAAATGTTAATAATTGGTTTTATAAATTGAATATAATTTTTTAATGTATATTATTAATCCTTAATTAAATATTACTTCAATTTTATTGTTTTTTTAAACTTCTAGGTATTTCTTATATAATTATATGGTTCAATTTTGGTAAGAATTATATTTTCCTCATTCACTTATAACAGTCTGTTTAAGAAAAAACATAAAACAATTATCTTAAGATAATACTGTTATTATAAATCAAAAAATGATGTCAATTTTATCCAATAAAAATTATAATATTTAGTAATTTATATTTATATAAAAATAAAAAATATATAATGAAAAGTTTTTTCATAAGAAAATATTATTTTCATTTTTATTACAATTATTATTTTTATTTCCTATAATTTTATAATTACTGTTAATATATTATAATATCAAAAATATATTTTATCTGAATATAATTTTTTTGTCAAAATAAATAAAATAAAAATCACAATTTTTAAATATTTTATTTTTAAAGCACAAATAAATTTTATTAGTTATTTGACAACAATAATTAAATATTTATCAATGCTTTAGTATTAATAATTAAATTTATTTTTTCTATATATATATATAATAATTTAGTGACATCTATTATTACCCACCAATTTCATGTATAAATTTTGATTTTTTTATATTATTTTATGTTTTGTTGTTGTTTAGTGTTGCGTGTCAAGTAAGTTATTGAACACAATATATTTCCATGGAAAATAAAATTTATAAACACTAGGAGTTAAAAATACCTAATGGAGTCCTCGATCTCAGATCATATAACTTAGGATCCTAAATTCCAAATGGAATCATATTCTCTCATACTATTTTACTTTGGGTGATTAATAAAATATAGCATCCTAACATTGAACTAATAAAGACATGACCAGTAAATAAACACATCTATAGATAAAAGAAACTTGGTAATGTGATCTATAACCTGGTAACCGATGGCTCATGATCCCATCATGATAAAATATACAATAATGTAGTTAGGGTAAACTAAACTAATATATCCACACGTCCCTATATCATATATTTCATCTAGTATCTCATAGACACCACTAGTTTCATAAACATGTCTCTTATCCTACATTATAGTAACCATGGCATAAATCCATTACATATATCACATCTCATTCTCTGTATAACCTCATAGGATAACCAATAAATGTTAGGTATAATTAAATATGGAATGTTATGTTAATATTATTCGCACACCCATCTAACTCAATAAGAAAACAACTTGGTTCCTTAGACCATCCCAACTCATTACCTAATACAAATTGATGTCCACCTCCCCATCGATGATCTCATGGACCATCTATTTACCTCCCCAAGCCTCAATAACATATCTATACTTTCTATACAACTTCCAACACTACAATCAAGATCATGATACCCATAAATAATTTTCATCCAAGAACACCCATAACCCCTAGGAAACTCTTTAATATGTATGTTTCATCTCTCGATGGATCACATAGTATAAAACCATCATCTCGTATCTTCTGATAACCATTTTTATTCCTCCAACTCGTCTCAATTAAAAGTAGATATAATAAATTCCCATAAACCCAACCACATGATCTCAAATTCGAATAATAATTTTAGGAAACTCAATATACTCTTAACTAATTAAGGGGAACAAAACCTACACTGATAAACTATAACTAGTATAGATAGATTATTATCTAACTATAATGGAAAAAAAATCATTTCATAAGGACCATCCAATCATCCAGAACTTATTCATCCACTTATATACATTAATAATATGAAAAAAATGTTCACATGTGGAAAATATCATGCAATTATTTACTATCACACAAACATAGATAAGGAGAGAAAATATTTTCAAAACATTATTCCATTTTCTAATATAAATTATGATCATAATAAATATTAAATATGGGAAATTAATAATTTTTCAAAAAATTATGTGAATCTATTGTTGTATTTAAAAAAATGAATATTTTTTTAGTTTTATAATTAAATTTTTATTTTTTTTCAGAATCCATACATTGATTACAGATTTTCATTTTATTTTGAAAAATATTGTAAGTAGTCATAATATTTATGATTTTTTATTGATTATATCATATCATAATTAATTTGAACAAATACTACATTGAATTTACATTATTTTTTATTTTTCTAATGTTTAAATAGATGTATAAGAAGAAGGGTTAGCATTCTAAAATATGAATATGGCCTAGGTACATACCTCTTAAATGTTCTGGGTAAAATAATTATAAAATTAATTATATGCATAAAAGTTAGATCTCTAATACCACTAAAGTAATTTAAAAAATCAATTCAGTGAATCGAAATAGAAAATTGATAATGAGTGTAATTTAATATTATGTAAGAGACCATTGATTGAAATATTTTGAAAATTAGCTAAATTTTAATATTTTTTATTGTGTCCAAAAGATATCTTATGAAACATTAATATGATTTTTCTTGTTTTTTTGAATGAACAGATTAAAATCAACATGTCTAATTCATGAATATTAAAATGGTAATGTACTATGAGATACAAAGGACCTTGTTCATGCCTATATCTTCTTCACTATGTGGGTCACTTCCTCATATATCATATCTATTAAGTGCCTCTAAATAAAAACCTCCAAATTTTTTCCCAAAACAAGATTTTGTTTGTAGGTAGAGGCATCTATTTCAAGTCCTAGTCAAATGTTTTTTTGTTTTTAGGGAAATGTGTATTTTTCAAGCCCCTAGAAAATGTCAAATCATTTTATGGGGAGAAGAAATACCTTCCCCTTACAAAACAACAAATTTTATTATGGTGTGAGGATTTTTCCCCTAAAAACAAAAAAAATAACTATTTTGTGGGGTGGGGCATCTGTTTTAGTGTCCCACAGACAAAAATTACCTTTATAGGGTGATTTGGCCACCCGAAAAGCCAAATCCTTCACAGATGATGGTCGATCAGTTACTTCTATATACCTATAAAAATCCCATCACATTGAATGATGGGGGTGGGATGTTTTTTAGTGTCATATTCTTAGAAATTGATTTTAAGTAGTTAAACATCTACAATATATTACAATGAAAAGAAGGGTAAAAGAATCGATCTTCATAGGATAAAAAGTGGTCTGCAAAAAAAACATTCCTCTGTGTCCTAGATGTTCTCATAGAGAACCCCTTTTTAGGACATAATTCCACAATCATAATATGGATTAACTCTTTTTGAACCACTACCCCTAGAAAAAAGTATGTAGTATGGGGTCATATCGTATTGGCACCCTTCTGAGAAGCGTTCATCCTTCCCTCAACTCCTTCACAAACTATCCAACCGACCCTCTCTAACTAACCTCATGAAGTACTAATACCCCATTAGGGCCCTTCAAAAACCACACTTTCTGAAGTGTTAAGACCCAATCGAGCCCCTTTACGAACAACCCTTCACAAACCACCAAACTGGGCCACTTTACAAACCACTATGAAATGGACTCATAAAGAAACCACATGAAATATATGACAAAATCCAAGGGCACGATATTTTTCCCTCTCAATCATATATTCCCATGGTAAATAGGGTCCTATTAGTACCATCCTTAAAACGTTGGGTCCATATAATGTCCTTACCCATACATTCCCATGAAAACAAGGGTCCCAAACATGGTGGTATTGTTAGGGGGCCTACCCATTATTAATGGTAAGGGATTGGATCATGATTTCGTTTCCCTTTGATAGTTAGTGCCTGATACACCTATCTTCTCTTAAATCAGGATAATATATCCCTCATGGAGTAATCCCTTATCCTTTCTTACAAGATTTCATACACCTCCTCCTCTTCATATGCATAGGGTGTGAGAATAAAATAAGAAACATGCACTAGATCCCTATATCTTTTTTTCTTCCTTTAGTTCTCGGTATTTTCCACTAGTGAACAAGTGAGATTGTTTGGTTTCAAAATCTACCACTTCCCCTTGTTTTTCACACCAATCATGACACACATGGTCATACAGTTTAGTAGTAACCATGAAACCTACCCAATCCCAAACCAATGAGGATACTACTAGTTTAAATACCCAAAACCTTATTATAACCCTTCAAAAATACTTATTTCAAAAGAATCAACCAATGGGCCTCCAACATGGATTAATCCCCAAAACCCTCTTACAAACCTTCAAAGATCTATATTCCCGATGAAGAAACCAATGTTTCTCATAATTTGTTTAATCCACAAAAACATATTATATAACTTCAAAGGTCTATATTCTAATGAATAAGCCAATTGATCTTCTACTAGGTGTAATCCCCAACTCTCCTAACTACATGTGATTTGAGTCCTGACCAACTAGGATTCATAGAAAGACTCCCTAAGTTACAAACCCAACACCCCAGATTTATCCCTAATGTAATCTATGTTATATTCCTAGTATGGTCATATTCAATTTGGAAGGCCCTATTACTTATGCTCCCCTTTCATCACCATCCTTATTGGGTCGTATTCCTGATAATAGGATACCTTTCTAGGTCGACTACATCACTTCTAGGCCTTTTTGGATACTCAGGTGTAATACCCAAAATAATCTTAACTTGGAAACTTCTACCTAGACTTATTTGTTTCACAATGTTAAACAATATGGTTCGGTTCTCATCACCTAACCATCAACAGTATGATGTGTCTTGTTAAGTGGAACTGAACAACATTGATTTTGATTCATTTTATAAGGATATGTCAGAATCCCATATCATGGCCACGATCCTGATATCAAAACCATTTCAATCTCTCTAGATGACATTAATTTAATTAAAATCTACGTTTTGGATTAAAATAAACATATTTATAATAAATGATATAAGAATCTCTAATTTTCTCCCAAAAGGGTACAATCGATGGATAACCTTAACTCCTTAAAGATGTCTCTATCGAGGAAGAACTTCATATATATTTAGATAATTATAAATCCAATACATAAAAATAATTTTTATCACAGAGGAGACCTATTCCATGCATGGTATTTGATAAAGGATTCAGGAACATGTCTTAAATATAACATAGTGTCATGGAGTAGGTAATAACTCACCCCAGAAGGGTGTGATGAGCCTAACCTCTCATCCATTCGGCCTGTCTATATTCTATGGCCTAAATGGGGCAACAAAATTGGTATCCTACCTTTATAAATTAAGTCTCCATCTACTTGAAATGATTTAGGGCATGGGAAAGTGGTGGGGAAAAAAATGGCGAACCCAATATGAATCATTTTTTCACTATCAAAGGTTAGGCCATTTTTGTTTTTTGTGTTCTATGTAATAATTAAATAGTATCCCTAAAATATATATTTAACCAAGATGATTATTTCACCCACATTTCAGGACCATTATCATATAAATAAATTGGTCCGAAAACATGGATCCAAAGAATTTTTTTATGAATGTTTTTATCTATTTGAGATTAAAGAATTATTATTTTCATTTTTCACATCTATCGAAATAAATGTTTTCAATAAGTCCCTTAAATCCAATATAATGGAATCCTTTCATCCAATACAAAATAAATTATATGTTACTTGGACCTCATTTAACTAGAGGACACTATCACCAACCCATGATCTTCAACGCTAGGTCTTAGAAATATACATTTAAGGGTACCACTAAAATGGTATTGTCCCAACCATGGAATCATCTTGAAAAGACCTCCAATATATGAATCCATACCAACCATTTACTCAATAATGAATGGTATTCTAGAATCTAATAGAACTAGTTTTCATGTTAACTCATTTCTGTGGAATATCCCTATAATTTTACAAAGAATTCCTCCATAATCTCATGGATTTTGATTTAGGAGCCACCATGACCGTGTCGAAATAGAATAGGGGTACTACCAAAGGGATCCTTCAAACACCCTCAATCACTAATGTAGTGTGACATTAAACCATTATATTGATGGGGGTTATCCTCTCAAGATTCTAGCATAGGTCACTCAGGCCTGAGCACTAAGGAAATTTTGGTGAGGACAATAACCCATTGGAAGGTATTAGGGTTACACCTATGATCTCTCCAATGAATAATACTAGACCAACTTGGAAGAAAATCATTAAGAGATACCAATACTTCACTACAACACCCAATCCTACCGAAATAGTCTGGTAGTATTTGAAGAAGTCTGTCAGACCAATAATGTGGTAACTTGTGAATAAGTACCGATACATACTAGCACCCATCGATCCATCAGACAAACATGGTATAAAATAGAGGGAATGAACCAACTTATGTCTACACCCATAAAGATATATAATCCAAATTAGAGTAAAATCATTAATAGAAACACACAAATTTCTATAATCATCAATCCCTCTATAATAACATGGTGGAACATAGAGAAAATAGTAGGTAGATCCCCACTATCAACATGGGGTAAACCCATATCTCTTCCCTCATTAAAGATTATTTTTAGGATATCCTATTAATAACTATAGGAAAATAGATTATATAATTACCAAATCATACTATAGAAAGGGAATATATTCTCATTCCAGCTGAGGAAGTCGATTCTTATATTTTTTTAAATGATAAAAGAACATGCATCTATTCCCATCCAAAATCAATAACTTTTCCAAGATATAATTATATATTCCTAATTGATTAGAAGTTGGATATTAAACCCTACATCCACATTTGAAATAAATTTGTTAAATAATTTGAGAGTTACCATAGAATAGATTCATATTAATACCCATATACAATACGAAGGGGGAATGGCCTTCCCATGCTAATTGGAAAACTAGATAAAGTGAATATCACTACTTCCACTTGGGATCATTGGTTTGATTAGCTGGACACTTCATAGAAAAATATATCTCTACAAAAATTCTAGAAATCCGTCATAAATTTATATAAACAACATAATAACTAATAAAATAAGTTTCCTCATATGAAATCCATCAACCACAACAAGATTCTCAAATTAACTTGTGGAAATCATCTAAAACGAATCCTCACAAAAATGATTGGGAAATGAAGAGTTGTCCCATGAAAAATATCCGATAATTTTTTTTTCTTTAGTAACTCATATAGATATCTATAATGGCCTAAGATCATATTACTTTTTCACTAAATTTATATGATAGTAGAGCTGATTGAGAAGGTCCTCCCAAAAATTTGACTACTAGAAGTTCTCTGGGTCCTCCTCAGACACATTGCCATAAAGGATATATTAATGTTTATAATATAATCGATCTTGAGACTCCATATCTTGATGTGTACTATTGAATCCATCCAGATGTCTAGAATATCCAATATCATGAAGTTCCTTCCCATGGTACCTTTCTCTTTGAAGGCCATCCCTATGGTATATATTTTATAATTTCTCCTTGTATCCAGACATCGATCAATGTTGTTAGTCCTCCCCATTATGGAATTATTTACAAAGGTCCACCCCATAGTGGAATTTAAATTCATCAATAAGGTCCTCCCCTTGATGAATCAAAACAAATAAAGACTCCTACTGTGAGTCAGTTAGGAAAATGGGTCTATTAATGCCCGATTATTCATTATAGAAAATTGATATTATATCTCAGCCTAAAGATTTCCCAAGGAAATTATCATTATTGGATCCATCCTTAGATCTATAACATTCTAATGAAATAGAATAAATCCTTTTTGAACTCATTTATTACAAAAAATAACTGGTAAAACAACCACTCTCTTCAAATATGGCCACAGAACCTATCGAAAAATACGATGGAGAAATATTTCTTAGGAGGAGAATATTGGAAAAGGAAAATATACCAGTAATGTTCTGGCCCATGACCATTCTTCAATTTAGAATTCTAGATGATTCGTTATATTATTGTGTATAGGAAATTCATCTCTAAATATGAATTAATCTTGGAAAATTGAAAATAACGATATTAAATTATGATGAATATCCAAATAACATCAAGGTAGTTGAATAAATGCACCATCAAGTTGACTTGGTTGCACTCTTAGATGCATGAAACCCAAAATATGGAAAAATTCATGTTGATATCCAACGTGCATCTCTAGACAAGTTAAAATAATTTTTCAGCTAATTTTTAACACCATCTACTGGTCATTTCAAGGGAAGGGGGAACATGGTGAGTTTAATTTTAGCTCACTTTTGGATAAACATAGTCCACTAAGAGTGACATCATATTATTTCATTTAACTCAGATGATATTCTTATAAAAAATTGAATACTTAGAAAAAATTTTCTCATAATATCTCTCAATGAAATTAAGAATGAGGAGATAATGTCATAGAAAGTATTTTTTATGTAGTATTAGAAAATATCGAACAATATTCTCAGTTAAGAGAATTCAATCATTGGATAAAAATTGTCACAAATTATGAAAACATCATCGAATAAAGTATCTCAAATACAGGTCATATAATAGACCTAGACCATGTTATAATAATTCTCCCTAAAATTAGAAGATCATTCATAGTAATTTAGGTTGTTATAGTAGTAGAGAAACCACAACCCTTTGGGAAGGAGGAATTTCTAACACAACACTCAGAGCCAAAAAATCGGGCTAGAAACATCATGAAATTGAAATAGGAGAACCCCTAGGAATGTGGAAATGTTTCATCAACCAGAAATAAATTCTATCTTCTCTTAGTTGGGTGAAGTCCCAAAATAAAAATTCTCCTAGGTTGTCTTGTTCTGTGATGAATTTTCTTTAATAGGGACACAAAAAATTACATTATCTATAATTTCCCTTCAAGTTACTCTTCAGAAAATGACTAAAAAAATATCCATAAAGAAAATGATGAGATATCTAAAAGGTTGAAATCAAGACCAAAATATCAAGAGAAAAATATCTCATATGAATCAAAGATATTCTTATAGAAATTCCTAGAGAAGACAGATATAACACTATTCAAATATTTTTTAGTTTTTTGCAATACAGTTTCTGCCAATAAACTTCATCAGCACTACTTTAGAAAATACTAAAAAACATCAAGCTAATGTGGTAAAACAATAGTATAATATATCAATTTAAAAAATGGATCACACTAAACCATTAAAATAAGGTTTGTATGCCATAATTAAATGGATTAAC
Organism: Viscum album; assembly: GCA_963277665.1. Lineage (NCBI taxonomy): Eukaryota > Viridiplantae > Streptophyta > Magnoliopsida > Santalales > Viscaceae > Viscum > Viscum album. The sequence continues at coordinate 581,223,476 of OY728125.1, forward strand.
CAGAATTTAAGGATTCTTATGAATTTCCCAATGCCTCCCACTCAATGAGATTTAGATAAAGAAAAGTTTAAGGCTACTGTTCAATCCAACCTATTACTATAAGGTGTCAAAACCCTTACACTCAAAGAAAGTTTTTATCAATATGAAATTTAAATAAGAGAACTGAAGAGGCTTAATACCAAATTACTCACATGTGATATTACCTTTAAAAATTTTCTTCCTACATAATATTATTTTACTCCTCCTATTGATGTCACGTGGAAAAAATAGACCATTATACAGGAAAAAATACATTCTCAATGTCTTCCCAATAATATATAAATACCGCCAATGATTATGGAACCATTGATAGATGAATACTAAGGTTCCCTACATTTGGAAAACCACCTAACCAATTTCATTCCAGTTATATTCAGTTAGTTCAGGAATATTTCCAAATAAAACAAACACAGTTGGTGAAACTTGTTATGTCTCTTTCACCAATCCCTACTCAGGTGTCCATCCCCAAATGACTTGTTGTCACTATGGATTCATTTTCATCCTGATGTAATTTTAGCGACAAAAAATATACACTAGTGCAGATCAAAAGAAAAACTTATCCGGAATGGGTAGGTTCAACACTTTCCCCACACAATTTTGTAAATCCCATGTTTCCAACATTTTATAGATCATGAAATCTAAGTCATCATCTGAGTAATTATGTATCTCGTTGTGGACATAGGATGTAAACATTATTATTGTAAGGATCCTCCAATATCCCACGTTTTTTTAAACCATGAAAAGACTAGCCCTGGTCTTGTACACCATTTTCCCATAGGTTCGATCAAAATATATTAATACCTCTGTCAATAATTCCTTTTCATGTTCAGTTCAACATTATGAAAGGAAACAATACTCAACCAATATAATTACTAATATTTAAAAAAGAGGGAGTATTAGAAATTACTTCTAGGTGGAGAGTTATAACAGACTTTCTGAATTTTCAAATTACATTGGATGATTATTTTGGGATTCACATAGATAACATCCATGATAAATTGTGAACACATTAATTCCCTTCAAATACATGGGTGTGTTTGGTGGCCTCATTGAAGTTTCCTAAATATTGGAAGACTCTTTATTATAAACTATATCCAAATCCAGATTAGTGTTAGAATCCTAGGTAAATAGAATAGGAAAATTATAAAACGTAATAGTTTCTATAATACCTAAACTTGTGTCGGCTTCTTCTCTGAAGCCTTCACCTTGTCGCGAAACACACCATATGGGGCCGAAACAGCAACAAAAAACTCATTGGTATGTGAGTAGATATCCAAAAAAATCTCAATTTGAAGAAAGAATAAATATATATTACTCCTCATGAGATGAGAATGTTCCTAGTAATTTATTAGTTTTTTTAGAAAAGCACATGATAACTCTAATAGAAAACAGAAAACCCAATCAAGTAAGTCTTGAGGATCTCCAAAACTATTTCCCATTTCACATAATTTTTGGTCACCCGAATTATGATTTTTTTGTCTTCAATGATATCATGAAAAAGATGGTTAATTCATGGAAAGTGAAGTTGGGTAAGCCAAAATCATAGGTGGAATACAGTTCCACCACTCCTCTAGAAGAATAGGGTGATTGGAAAAAAGTCTCCAATAATGGGGAAAAATGTTTCCATGATTGGATGTCTCTAATATGATCAAACAATCTCATTCTATTCTAAATTCACTGTTTAAATAGACAATTGTGCCTCCTACTTCTTTTATTGTGGCATAACTAACTTTTTCAGCACCTCAGTCCTCCCAAGGCCAATATATAAAGAAATAAAATTTCTAGAAAGGTAGAATGAAAGTGCAGGAAGATAAAACTACATTAAGACCAAAGTTATCCTTTGATATCTTGGACATCAATCATCCAATACCAAGAGAATAATTGGCACCCCTCCAAATGGTACAACATGCACCGACCAATCAAACTGAGTCCTCATCAGATGAATATATGATATTTCTCTCTTCTAATTTCATTCATTTCATGGATACATTGAATGATAATGATTTTTATTATCAACCTGAGTTCCCTAAACAAAATTAGGGAGACATGAGTCAAGGCCATAGGGTCCAAGAAAACATAGGGATTCATGAAAATATACCAATAAAAAAAATACCACATGAATCCCTATTAGAGCTTTTTATACAACTGAAACTCATAATAAATATCTTCAAAAAACCCAACAGGAGAACTAAAATTACTCCACAGATGAGAAATAATAATTTTGAACCAATAATTTTGTAATATCAATTGATTGATGGGTGACCATTTTTCTAACCTAAGAAATTGGGTTGGCCATTGATGCTTGATTCAATATAGGGGAAAATCCCTTACACATCTACTTTGCTAGCTGGTAAATCTTCCTTAGGAATGATTTCTAAAAAAATTCATACAAATGAAGAGTTTACTATGGGGGAACGTAAACCTTTCACTCATAAGTATGATATACTGAAGAAATTGACCATAGTTATGATAAAGCTATCAATTCATGATTTTCTCAATTGGTCAAAAGATCTACGATGTAAAGACCTGTAAAATTCAAGGGAAATTTTTTCTTAATTTTTTTTGGAATTTTACAAGAATGCGGTTTCTGACGGAACCTGATTCCGGGGCCCGGTGTGCCCGGAATCAATTTCCAAAATTTGGCTCGGGTACGTTCAGTGAAAGAACGAGCGGGAATTTCCACCTTTTGAAACGGTGCTCGGAATCGAATTCCGAGGGCACCGATGAACTCGCAATGCTGGTAATCGTTTAAGGGAACCTTTACCGTAGTTGCATTTGTGCGGGTGAAGTTAATTAATGGGGTTTAATTAAAAAAGTAAATAAAATTATTGAATCAATTTTATTTCATATCAAGGTGGTTATTTTCACCCATGGGAAGTTAGTGGTGGGGCCCACATCCACCCATAATACCATGTGTGGTTAATTGAAAGGGTGGGGCCCACATGAGCCCCCCCCCCCACCTTTTCAAATCCCTTAACTCCCTAACTCCTCTTAACCCTTCACTTTCCTAACTCCCCATTAACTCACTTTCATTAATTTTTGACAACTTGTTATAATTAATAAGGTGAGTTACTTAATTTCAAGCTCTTGAATTTCAAATGGTTAGGTTGTGTTAATAAATTAAGACTTAGTCTTATTTTATGATTGTTAGAGTTTTTGCCACCTTGAGAGGATTGTGAAGCGTGAAGTCTTCTTCTTCTTCAACCTCGACGAAGAACGTGAAGAACATCTCTGACTCCGACGAAGAACATCGTTCTTCAACGAGGAACATCTCCGCCGAATAATGCGACGTCTTCTTACAACGACGTTTCCTCTTCGAACGCACCTCGACGACAACAGAATCGACGTTCGTTTTCCGTGACGCCCGACCGCTGCAATGCTCGTCTTCCGCGACACGTTGACGTGCACCGTTCTTGAATTTGAAGTAGGGGTTTTATTTATTTATTTTGTTCATGAATACCAACTTGACGATCTTCGTGGATTAAAACCATTTGTTATCAAATAACGCGAGGGGGCCGGACCACACAAACACTGCAGACCCTCTTCCGTATTTCATGATTGATTCCTTTGTGGTTTGGTACGGGAAGGTGTGGTGTCGTCGCACCACACGGAATCAAGCGAAAGGAAAATGCACGGCGCCGTCGCGCCACACCGAGGAAAGAAGACCAAGGATGCGACGCCGTCACGCCGCGCTGCGAATTAATCCAAGGATGTGATGCCACCGCGCCGCGTCGGAGACACCCGAAAATACCGTGGCCGGTTACGGAGCCGCGGAAGAGGGGAGCGGTGTCGTTGCGCCGCACCAGACGACAAGGGTTGCGGCCGGTTCCGGGCCGCGGCGGAGCAAGGTGACCGGCGGCCGGACCGGGCAGCTGGCGTCAGAGCTGGAAGGGGACCGACCATCGCCAGTCCCATTGATTAGGAACCGGCCGGACAGGGAGGAGCCGGGGGAATTAATTCCCCCGGCCGGACATCAAACGGCCCCCATAAATGGGGGGTCGCAGTTACACAAGGGGGGAAGGCACCCCCCCCCCCCCGTTTTACCACCAGCTCGGCCTTCGGCTGAGCTGGCAGTGTGCTGGGCGCGCTGTGCCCAGCCGGGCCGGGCCGACCCGGGCCGGGGCGGGTCGACCCGGTTCCGGCCGACCGGGGGTTCTCGGGCCGGGTCGGTCCGGGCCCGAAACCCCCATTTTCGGACCGCTTTGGTTTAATTGCCCATAACTCGAGCTACGGACCTCCAATCGACGCACCGTCAATTGCGATGCGACCCTCGAATCGAGATGGTCTTTTTGGTATATTGCACGCAAGTTTTCAGATTACTTTGATTTCGGCCAGGTTGGTTCGTACACAAAACCAAACGAGCCCTCGGAGCGGAAACGCTCCTATCTTGAGCTTCGGACGTCCGATTGACGGGCCGTCGACATTGTTGAATTCTTATAAGTGAGACGGATCTTTTGTCTTACTCCACCCGAGGTTTGGACGCAGGTGGGGTATGGTCGGGTTGGTTTTTCCTTAAAAACCAACCGGGCCCTTGGGACGAAACAGCCAATAACTCTCAGACCGGGCGTCCGATTGACACGCCGTCTGCGACGTTGAGTTCCTGTTGGCGATACAAAACTTTTGGATACATCAACTCTGGAATATGTGTCAGTTGATGTATCAGCCTCTCGGCTCGTGGAACGGACGCTCCCGAACGAGCTTTCTGTGTGCGGGAACCCTAGAGCTAGTTGTGACTGCTACTATGATTGCGTCGACGACTCTGCAGAGATCCTCAGTGGATTCGGTGACGACGACTACAACACTCAGCGATCCTGTGTGGATCAGTGCTACCGATCCTATGTGGGTCCGATCCTATGTGGGTCAGCGCTCAGCGGTTCTGTGTGAGCCAGCGCCTACAGATCTTGTGTGGGTCCGATCCTGTGTGGGTCTTTGCGGGGGTTAGTACCTATCGATCCTTTGTGGGTCCGACGACTTAGATGGATCAGTGATCATCTCTATCATCTTTCGAAGAAGTATACATGTGTGAGCTGAAACCTGTTTGCTTTCCTGTGTGGATGGTGTTGTGCTATCCTGTGTGGATTACATTTTGCCTTCCTGTGTGAAATATGAATACTTTCTTGTGTGGATTGGGTTGTACTTGGTCTCGGAGGTTGGAGCGTACTGGAATTGATGACTTAGGTATATGTATGGGCATATACTTAAGTAGTGTTGGTTGTTACTTCGTGATTGTATCTTTCCATTGAGGTTTATCCTTTGTGGATTTTGGGAGACCTTAGGGGGGTCTCGGGGTCCCTATTGAGTATCTTATACTCACCCCTTCACGGGATACACCCACAATACATTGTGTTTGTTGCAGATGACGGACAACGTTTATTGTGGTGGTGGCTCGCGGAGCAGGACATTATCTAGAGGTGGACCACTGGGCGGAACATACTCGGAGCGGACGGCAGGACCCGAGGAGCAGTGGAGCTATCTGTACCCACCCTTCAGCTGGGATTTCCAGCGGACAACTCGACATAGCGGCTTTTGCTTTTCAGTTGTTGTTTTCCCTTTCGAGTTGTACTTTAATTTCAGTTTGGGTTTGTATACTGGCCCACTTACTTTCCGCACTTATAGTTGTACTCAGTTTTTACTTAGTGTTTACTTTTTCCGCTTTTTTTCTCTGTGGTTCTTGTTTACTTTACAAAGGAAATGCCTTCCCTTTTTACTGGGATTTACACCTTGGTGCTAGTCGCCAGCCCCTGGCCTATGGAAGGCGGGCTTGGGGTAGTCACCGCACGGGCCCCGAGGACGGTTCGTGACTAATTGGTATTAGAGGAGTTTGGTTCTACCGCGAACTCTGATCTTTTCTATGTGAAGAAATAGTGTTTAGTGTATTGTGTGTGGTTATCAGTCCAGGGAGTCCAGTGTTGGTGCGGCGGCCGATGTATCCGTACACCAGGACCCTGACTTCTGATTTCTGACTTAATGCACGAAAACATTGATTGCATGTGTGTTTCAAGTTTTCTTTGTGATTACTTTGTATCAGCTCACCAGGTATACTGTTCTGACGGTGGCGCACCTGTTTACTTTTCATGATGGCCCCCCGACGGCAGCTAGCTAGGGTTCCAAGAGTCGAGCGTGACGACAGCCCACCGAGCGACGAGGCCTCGGTGCAGGCCCTTTGTCAGCAGTGGCACCGGCGGTAGATCTACCCCCTGAGCCACTGATGCTTCCAGCACCAGCCGCTGACGATGCACGTCGTGTTCGTGCACTGCATGAGTTCCAGCACCAGCGACCGCCCAGGTTCCTTGGGGAGACGGACCCCCAGGAATCCGAGGACTGGCTGGAGGCAGTCGTACGAGTTTTCAGGCTAGTGAGGACACCAGCAAACCTCATGGTGATCCTCGTTGCGAGCCTACTGCACGCAGAAGCGGGCCGATGGTGGAGCTTGATGCTACAGGTGCACGATGAGGCATCTCTACTGTGGACAGACTTTGAGAGCCTCTTCCTCTCAGAGTTTGTCCCAGCCACCCTCCGTGCGGTGCGCATTCAGAATCTTCTTCAGCTGCGGCAGGGCAGCATGACGGTCGCTCAGTACTCGGCGAGATTTACTGATCTCTCGCGCTACTCGACCGACATGGTACGAGACCCATTCTTCCGGGCCCGGACCTTTGAGCAGGGATTGAAACACGAGATCAGGGCATCGCTGATCTCCCTAAGCTTTCCAACTCAGACAGGAGTACTCGAGTGGGCCCTTTTGATCGAGAGCTTTCTTGCTGAGTCTACACCAGCACCGAGACCCACCATAGGGCGGCACGTAGCAGAGTCTTCTAAAGCAGGCAGTCAATGGATGAATCTTGGTTCCAGGAAGGACAGACCCTCAAGAAGACAACCTCAGGACACTGGCTCAGCAGTGCGGGGCACACAGCGCGGAGTCAGTGTTTCGAGAGGCAGACAGTGCTACTCGTGCGGCGGGCAGGGCCACATGGCTCATGACTGACCGACCCGTCGTTCCAAGGAGCAGCAGACAGTTGAGGGACCACCGAAGCATAGGCAGAGGGTCGACCATGGCGGTCCGCATGGAGGAGGCGGACGAGGAAGAGGAGCTAGCCGAGCAGCAGGTGGTGGGAGACACTTTGAGGCTCTACCACCACCACCACCAGGAGGTCCACCCCGACCACAGGGAGCTGGCGGGTAGAGACAGGAACAGCTCCAGGCAGCAAGGGCCTATGACCACGGTGCGCCCGAGATGATTCGAGGTACTATCTGTGTCTATTCCACCCTTGCTGCAGTACTTATAGACACAGGAACGAGTCACTCTTTCATAGCCGCTGCCCTTGTTCGGAGCTTGGAGATTCCGACAGAGCCGTTGGCTTGATCCTTACGGCTAGAGACTCCTACGGGAGCAGACTCGACGATTACACACTGGTGCCAGCAGTGTGAGATTACTCTAGGAGGTGATAGCTTCAGCTGGGATCTTCTTGTAGCGGCGTCGAGGCCTTAAGACGTCATCTTGGGCATGGATTGGTTATCTATGTTCCATGCACAGATTGACTGTTTTAGGCGCAAGGTGCAATGTATACGCACCGAAGGGAGCAGGTTCACCTTCACCGGCGAGAAGGGAGCCTTTGCTGCACAGGATGGACTTCCGTGGAGGAGAGGACAACCCATCACTCATCAGTTGGCTAGCCTCATCCTAGGAGCAGTTGACGTACAGAGTCCTGGTTTTCCTGCAGTGGTGGATCAGTTTGCAGACGTTTTTCCCAACGACGTTCCAGGGTTACCTCCTCGCAGAGAGGTAGACTTTTATATTGACATGTACCCTGGGACATCCCTGATATCGACTCTAGCATATCAGATGGCCCCCGCCGAGCTTTGAGAGCTGTGGGTACAGTTTGAGGACTTGTAGGGCAAGGGGTTCATCCGACCCAGTGTTTCACCTTGGGCATCCCCAATATTGTTCGCCAAAAAGGCAGACGAGAGCTTGCGACTTTGTGTTGACTATCGTCACCTGAACCAGGTGATAGTGAGGAAAAAGTATCCACTACCGAGGATTGATGACCTCTTTGATCAGCTCAAGGGAGCATGGTGGTTCTCGAAGATAGACCTCAGGACAGGCTATCACCATCTCAGAGTTCGAGGCGAGGACGTGCAGAAGACGGCATTCAGGTGTCGGTATGGCCACAATGAGTTCTTAGTTATGCCCTTTGGCGTAACCAATGCTTCAGCAGTGTTCATGGCCCTCATGAACAGGATCTTTCAGCCATACCTCGATCAATTTTTCATGGTCTTCATCGACGACATTTTGATTTACTCGACGACTGAGGAGGAGCACGCCTACCACTTACGGGTTGTACTAGACACACTCCGAGAGCACCAAATTTATGGAAATCTCTCGAAGTGTCAGTTCTGGATACGTGAGGTCCACTTCGTGGGACACGTCATCTCTGAGGTGGGATTTGCAGTGGATCCTGCGAAGATCGAGGTCGTGCTAGCTTGGGAGCCACCCAGGAGCGTGACAGAGGTGCAGAGTTTCTTGGGTCTAGCTGGATACTACCGGAGATTTGTACCAGACTTATCCAGAGTTGTGGCACCACTCTCAGCTTTGAAGAAGAAGGGGAAACCCTTTGTGTGGTCAGACATATGTCAGCAGAGCTTCCAGGAGCTGAGACAGAGATTGACCAGCGCACCTATCTTGAGGTTGCCTGAAGAGGGAGTAGGGTACGTAGTCTACTGCGATGCATCAGGGACCAGACTCGAATGTGTCCTGATGCAGGAGCGGGCAGTGATCGCCTATGGATCATGTCAGTTGGGGCCACATGAGCATAACTACGCTACCCATGACCTGGAGTTAGCAGCAGTGGTCTTCGCTCTGAAGACATGGCGACACTATCTGATGGGCGAGTGCTTTACAGTCTTTTCTGACCATCAGAGTCTCAGATACGTATTCTCTCAGAAGGATCTGAATCTGAGACAGTGGCGATGGCTCGAGTTCCTCCAGGACTATGACTTTGAGATAGTCTATACTCCTGGGAAGGGGAACGTGGTAGCCGATACCCTCAGCAGAAGGACGGGCATTCAGCTACTTGAGGAGGCGACAGAGCAGCTAGCCGCTTTGCAGATATCCTTCATGGATAGAGGTGGAGCAGCCTTCCTTCAGTCTCTCACAGTCACTCCTCCACTACTACAGCGGGTCAGAGAGGCACAGCGTGGGGACGCTGACTGTGAGACGCGGCGTGCACAAATATCCTCAGGACAGGCACCTGATGGCTTCTCCTTTGGAGCAGGGCACGAAATCCTTTTTAGAGGACGTACCTTGGTACCAGTTGCTTTACGAGAGGAGGTGCTGAGAGAGTTTTACACTTCTCCTTTGGCGGTACATCCTGGAGTGGCGAAGATGTACCAGGTTCTCAGACGACATCACTGGTGGCCAGGCATGAAGAAGGCTGTGGCAGAGTTCATTTCTCGATGCCTCACCTGCCATCAGGTGAAGGTTGAGCATCAGGTACCAACAGGCTTGGTACAGCCCTTGGAGGATCCGGAGTGGAAGTGGGATGACATATCTATGGACTTCGTGACTGGACTTCCACGTACTTCCAGAGGTCACGACTCCATTTGGGTGATTGTCGACCGACTCACCAAGTCAGCCCACTTCTTACCCATTAGAGAGCACGGCTCAGTGGAGAGCTTGGGACGACTTTACGTTCAGGAGATTATACGGCTTCACGGTGTACCATCTTCTAGCCTCTCCAATTGAGATGCTCGCTTTACTTCCTGGCTATGGAAGGGATTGAAGGAAGCGTTCAGGACGCAGCTACATCTGAGCACAACCTTTCACCCTCAGACGGATGGTCAGACGGAGAGGACCATTCAGACTCTCGATGACATGCTCTGTGCATGCGTCCTCGACTTTAGTCACAGTTGGGAGGACCACCTACCCTTGGTGGAGTTCGCGTACAACAACAGCTACCACTCCACCATCGGGATGGCACCGTATGAGGCGTTGTATGGCCGACCTTGCAGATCGCCTTTGTGCTGGACAAACCCTGGGGAGCCAGCACTTGTGGGACCGGAGATGGTCTAGGCCACCACAGAGAAGGTCTAGGTCATCCAGGAGTGGATGAGGACAACTCAGAGCCGGCAGAAGTCATACACTGACAGGAGGCGGAGGCCACTAGAGTTCGAAGATGGAAACCACGTCTTCTTGAGTGTCTCACCTTGACGTGGTTTACGGAGATTTGGCTGAGGCATCAAGTTATCTCTGCGCTTCATCAGACCCTTCTAGGTCCTCAGCAGGATTGGCGAGGTGGCTTATTTCCTGGCTCTACCACCTCAGTTGCACCGGGTGCACGACGTCTTCCACGTGTCTCAGCTGAGGAGATACGTGTACGACCCGACACATATCATTGACCATGGGGAGCTTGATGTCGATGATGGGGAGACTTTTGCGGAGGTCCCAGTGGAGATCAAGGATCGACAGGAGTGGGTCCTACGTGGATAGTCTATTCCTCTAGTGCGCATCAGATGGAAGCACGGGAACCTCCAGGAGTGCACTTGGGAGCGGGAGGCTTAGATGCATTCTCAGTACCCTCTTTTGTTTCCCTAGTTTTCGATGTATCTTTACGGGGACGTAAAGCCCTGAGGTGGGAGTAATGTAAAGACCCATAAAATTCAAGGGAAATTTTTTCTTAATTTTCTTTGAAATTTTACAAGAACGCGGTTTCTGACGGCACCTGATTCCGAGGCCCGGTGTGCCCGGAATCAATTTCCGAAATTTGGCTCAGGTACGTTCAGTGAACGAACGAGCGGGAATTTCTAAATTTTGAACCGGTGCTCGGAATCGAATTCCGAGGGAACCGATGAACTCGCAACGCCGGTAATCGCTTAAGGGAACCTTTACCGTAGTTGCGTTTGTGCGGGTGAAGAAGTTAATTAATGGGGTTTAATTAAAAAAGTAAATAAAATTGTTGAATCAATTTTATTTCATATCAAGGTGGTTATTTTCTCCCATAGGAAGTTGGTGGTGGGGCCCACATCCACCCAACTTCCCATGTGTGGTTAATTGAAAGGGTGGGGCCCACACGAGCCCCCCCCCACCTTTTAAAATCCCTTAACACCCTAACTCCTCTTAACCCTTCACTTTCCTAACTACCCATTAACTCACTTTCATTAATTTTTGACAACTTTTTATAATTAATAAGGTGAGTTACTTAATTTAAAACTCTTGAATTTCAAATGGTTTGGTTGTGTTAATAAATTAATACTTGGTCTTATTTTATGATTGTTAGAGTTTTTTCCACCTTGATAGGATTGGGAAGCGTGAAGTCTTCTTCTTCTTCAACCTCGACGAAGAACGTGGAGAACATCTTGGACTCCGACGAAGAACGTCGTTCTTCAACGAGGAACATCTCCGCTGAAGAACGCGATGTCTTCTTCCAACGACGTTACCTCTTCAAATTCACCTCGACGACAACAGTATCAACGTTTGTTTTCCGCGACGCCCGACCTCCGCGACGCTCGTCTTCCGCGACACGTTGACGTGCAACGTTCTTGAATCCGAAGTAGGGGTTTTCTTTATTTATTTTGTTCGTGAATACCAACATGACGATCTTCGTGGATTAATTCCAATTGTTATCAAATAACGTGAGGGGGACGGACCACACAACCACGGCCGACCCTCCTCATTATTTCATGATTGATTCCTTTGTGGTTTGGTACGGGAAGGCGTGGTGTCGTCGCACCATGCGGGATCAAGCGAAAGGAAAATGTGCGGCGCCGTCGCGCCACGCCGAGGAAAGAAGACCAAGGACGCGACGCCATCGCGTCGCGCCGCGAATTAATCCAAGGACACGACGCCATCGCGCCGCATCAGAGACACCCGAACATAGCGTGACCGGTTCTGGGGCCGCGGCGGAGGGGCGCGGCGTCGTCATGCCATGCCGAACGACAAGGGCCGCGACCGGTTCTGGGCCGTGGTGGAGCAAGGTGACCGGCGGCTGGAACCGGCCGCCGGCGTCTTAGCTGGAAGGGGACCGGCCATCGCCGGTCCCGTTGAGCAGGAACCAGCCGGCCAGGTCTGGCCGACCAGACATGGAGGAGCCGGGGGAATTAATTCCCCCGGCCGGACTTCAAACATCCCCCATAAATGGGGGGCCGCGGTTACACAAGGGGGGCAGCCCCCCCCCCTTTTCCAATGGATCGGCCTTTGGCCGAGCGGGCAGCGCGCTGGGCACGCTGTGCCCAGCCGGGCCGGGTCGGTCCGGGCCCAAAACCCCTGTTTTCGGACCGCTTGGGTTTAATTGCCCATAACTCGGGCTACAGACCTCCAATCGATGCACCGTCAGTTGCGATGCGATCCTTGAATCGAGACAGTAGTTTCGGTATATTGCACTCAAGGTTTCAGATTACTTTGAGTTAGGCCAGGTTGGTTCGTACACGAAACCAACCGGGTCCTCGGAGCGGAAACGCTCATATCTTGAGCTTCGGACCTCCGATTGACGTGCCGTCGACTTTGTTGAATTCCTCTAAGTGAGACGGATCTTTTGGATTACTCCGTCCGAGGTTTGGACGCAGGTGGAGTACGGTCGGGTTGGGTTTGGCTTAAAAACCAACCGGGCCCCTGGGACGAAAACGCCAATAACTCTCAGACCGGGCGTCCGATTGACACGCCATCTGCGACGTTGAGTTCATGTTGGAGATACGGAACTTTTGGATACATCAACTCTGGACTATGTGTCAGTTGATGTATCAGCCTCTCGGCTCGGGGAGCGGACCCTCCCGAACGAGCTTGCTGTGTGCGGGAACCCTAGAGCTGGCTGCGACTGCTACTATGACTGCGTCGATGACTGTGCAGAGATCCTCAGTGGATTCGATGATGAAGACTACAACACTCAACGATCCTGTGTGGATCAGTGCTACAGATCCTGTGTGGGTCCGATCCTGTGTGGGTCAGCGCTCAGCGGTTCTGTGTGAGCCAACGCCTACAGATCCTGTGTGGTTCCGATCCTGTCTAGGTCTTTGCGGGGGTTAGTACCTATCGATCCTTTGTGGGTCCGACGACTTAGATGGAGCAGTGATCATCTCTATCGTCTTTCGAAAAAGTATACCTGTGTGAGCTGAAACCTGTTTTCTTTCCTCTGTGGATTGTGTTGTGCTATCCTGTGTGGATTACGTTTTGCTTTCCTGTGTGGAATACGTATACTTTCCTGTGTGGACTGGGTTTTACTTGGGCTCGGAGGTTGGCGCGTACTGGAATTGATGACTTAGGTATATGTATGGGGCATATACCTCAGCAGTGTCGGTTGTTACTTCGTGATTGTATCTTTCCTTTGTGGTTTATCCTTTGTGGATTTTGGGAGACCTTCGGGGGTATTGGGGTCCCTATTACGTAGCTTATACTCACCCCTACACGGGCTACGCCCGCACTACGTTGTTTTGGTTGCAGAAGACGGACATCGTTGATCGTGGTGGAGGCTCGCGGAGCAGGACGGTATCTGGAGGTGGACCACTGGGAGGAACATACTCGGAGCGGACGGTGGGACCCGAGGAGCAGTGGAGCTATCTGTACCCACCCTTCAGGTGGGATTTCCAGCGGACAGCTCAGCATAGCGGCTTTTACTTTTCAGTTGTTGTTTTCCCTTTCGAGTTGTACTTTACTTTCAGTTTGGGTTTGTATACTGGCCCACTTACTTTCTGCACTTACAGTTGTACTCAGTTTTTACTTAGTGTTTACTTTTTCCGCTTGTTTTCACTGTGGTGCTTGTTTACTTTACAAAGTCAATGCCTTCCCTTTTTACCGAGATTTACGCCTTGGTGCTAGTGGCCAGCCCCTGGCCTATGGAAGGCGGGCTTGGGGTAGTCACGGCACGGGCCGCGTGGACGGGTCGTGACATACGATAAGTACTTGTACAAGCTCTATTGTTACCTCAAGAGTTTAAAGCTGAAGTAGTTTCCGTTGAGGTTTATCAGATAGGGTATGAACCTATAAAATTTAATATTGATATATACATCTTTAAGGAGGAAATATATGATGAAATGTAAGGATATATCATACCATTGTACATTTTTGGATGACTAGATGACATTGAAATTCATTGATATATTATTGATAATGAATCAGTTGTCAAACTTATTCTTGTCTGAATACTTCGCTGATTGGGATATAATGGAGCAGACTTATCATATTCTACACTAACGCTTTAGGGTATGAAAAATGTCAATAGAAACACATTGAAATCATTATTCTCATAACTCTGTTAGGAGATCTAGAGTTTGATTATGAGTTCTCAGTCATTCAATATGATATATCTCTCAATGTATTTCTTAGAAGGAATTGACAACATAAACATGTAACAATACCTTTATAATACCATAAATTAGTAAAATTATACAAAATGTGCAGGTTGGGATGTTACAAGGTGGAATATCTCTATTTGAGTCAAATTAATCTCAATATATTGATGTATTATTCTACCATAAATATGGAAAGAAACCCATAACTGATGATTTCTCTTAGGTCACTTATCTGAATGGTTTTTAAATGACTTTAGGTAATCCATTTAGAGATCTCAGTGATGAATTGGTGCTATCTATCAATCAGATCTTGGATACCATCTCAAATTTAGGGATGTTTTTTAGTCTTCATGACATCATATATGTATGTAGAAACATTAGATCTTTAAAATGTCATTAATTTATTTATTTTCAGTAATAACCTAGACAAAAATTCTCCAACCTTATCTTAAATTTTTTTTCATTCCACCACTTCATTAGTCAAACTTACAAAAGTCAATGTATCTTTGTTGGAATCCATCCCAGGGACACTGACATTTTCTATGACCTTACTTTCTTCCTTGTTTCTCTTGGGAATAACAACATTGACATAGAGGAATAATAAAAATAAGAATAAAAATAAAATGAACTTGGAGAGGTTCCTCTAATATTTAAGGAAGGCATCTCTACCATTATCAATGAACTCTGATAGATCAGTCTAGGTATAAGGAAGATCCACGACCAACACTTATTAGAATAACTATAACCTTCGATTAATGGAAGATATATTTTTTTGAAGAAATAAATGGTATTTTTTTACATGGAATTATATAGATATGAAAAAATTAAATCTTAATGTGGATACCCATTGACTATGTTTAACATAAGATCATCATTATTATAAGAAAGCATGTTGAAAGACACATTTGAATCATGATTCCATGTTAAATGCTAAAGTTTATAAGATCATAAAATCTAACATCATTTGGGAATTACAATACCTAAATTGACTTCCTAGTATAGTCATAGTCAAGAAAAATAATTGGAAAATAAGGGCTTGTATCAATTTTAGAGACCTCAATCAGTACTGTATAAAAGATGATTTTATAATTCGGATAAAAAACCTTCAATCAATGAAACATATTAGTATCAAACATTTTTCTTCGTGGATGGATAATAATGATATAATCATGTCCAAATGGAACCAGAATATAAAAAATCCACCACCTTCAAGTACCCATGTAGATTATTAGGAAACCATGTAATTCCCTTTGGTTTTCAGAATATTGGAACTACTATCAACATTTTTTGCATCACAAATTCAAAAATTCATCTAGAAATAGTCAAATTTTATTACAATTATTTTGTGGTTAAATATCGTAAATATTTTGGTCACATTACTATTTTGAAAATCATTTTTGATAAACCTCGAAAACACAATCTGAAGATGAATCCCTTGAAATGTGATTTCAATGTTACTTTAGGGAAATTTATCAGCTTCATTGTATGCCACGATAATATCAAAGTCAACCATGGGAAGACTATAGATATACTAGGTATGTCCCATCATTGAAACATAAAATAATTGAGAGGACTATAGGGATAGATTTCCAACATTATATGCTTCATAGAAAACCTCATAATAAAGTGATTTCCATTCACCAAATTGATAAATAAATGGGTTTTGTTTTATTGGACTGATAGCTATCAAGAATCCTTTGGAAGCCTTATATAATATCCCTTTATACCACCATTGTTGATTCCACCCATTGAAGTAAATTAAGTAATTCTCTATGTGGTGGATTTGTAATGATTTCTAGGTGCCTTTCATATGCAGAAAAATGATGTTGGTAGTGAGAATTTCCTTTATTATCATAGTCACACCATGCATGACACTAAGACTAAGTATTCAGACATCAAGAATAATTTTCTAGTGTTAGATTTTTTAAATTAAGAAGCTAAGGCATTACTTGTATCACTATGAGGTCCATTTGATCTCTTGAATCGATCCACTCAAATATATCATGAATCATCCCATGTTTATAGGATGCTTGGTGTGATGGGATGTCATTATATGACTGTTCGACATCTGGTTTATACTTTTTAAATCTATAAAAGGACATCCTTTAATAAAATTCATATAGGAACATCCCAATATGTAAAGGAACCAATGAGTACTAAACAACCATAATAAGAAATATTTTTCATTAGGGATTACAAAAGAATGTGGGAAATGTATTTTGATGGTGCATCCATAAGTCTAAATGAAAAGAGTCTAAAATATCTCATACTCAATAATGTCTGGTTAGTTATAATCCTCATTTCAAAAACAAAGGTAGTTTTTCCTTACTTATTTATGTTATCATAAGGATGTTTCAATTAAAAGTTCAGATACCAATCCCGTATTATTCTTTGAAAATACTAGAGAATCACCTAAGAATCAAGGGGGATTCTAAGTTGGTAATTAAATAGATCAATGACCATTATGTAATAAAAAAAGATGATAATATAATACTTATTATTATTATTTTGATGTCTAATGGTGGAATTCCCCCATGAGCTAACATTAATTCATGTCCCACATTTATGAAATGTTTAGGTGGATACGATATAATTTTTATTTGCTATCATGGAAGATCCTAATCAGGATAAAAAAATCATCAACATCACCCACTTTATAATAATATTATAATTTTTTTAAAAAGGGATGCAAGATATTGATGAGATAAATTATAACCTTGTACCTTGTAATGTTATAAATGTATGGTTTATTCCTATCCTAGAATATATCCAAAATTAGACCTTTATTTTAGATATAGATAAAAAAGAGTAGGTATGATGATGCGTGACAAATTTCACTCTCTATAGTATCATGGATAATTATAATTTCATTTAATATTAAATTATATATAATCCTAAAATGATGAATTGACAAAAAGTATATGATCCCAACCATGGAATAATTTCATGATGGAATATGTGGTTCCCATCATTCTGGAACCAAGCTTTTTGACCTAATCATGAGGCTTGGATATTTCTATCCTTCAATGACATAAGATTGCACACAATTTTTTAAGAAGTTTCATTCCTTCCAAGTGCACTCCAATTTTATCCATCAACCACCAAAGTTGATGCATAAAACTAAATACTCCTGATAATTAAATATATGGGAGAGTTATGTTGTCGGACCATACTCACTGGCTATAGCTAAGAAGTTCAAGTATATCCTAAATGCTACTAAATTATATCTTAACTTGGTTAAGGTGATACCCCTTATGGAAATTAGATCAAAAAAATTCCTTAATTTCTTAAAGTGAAACATGATCACCATATATTATGTCCCTCACACAATACTGATAAAAAAACGCACCAATTTATTCGCTTCATAATTGAAGAAATTGTTTCAGGAGTACAAAATCATATCAAACCATTCTTCCTGCTACCATGTATCAACCAATTGATAAATATAGGATTTCATCAAAACACTATTGAACATCCTCTGGAATATGGTGGATAAAGAAATCAAATATTTTCCTAAAATGACATTTAACAGCTTCTGGTCATACCAAACTATAACCTTCACTGTAATTTAGGTGACTCTATATTCACTGGTTTATAAACAAATTAAGAGTTTCCCATTGAGGTTAAATCACCTTCACTCTAAATAGACATCTATTGATAACATTCTGATGATGAACAATCACATATATTGTTTCAAGATGTAAAGAGACATCATAATAAGAGGTTTTATACCTCATTTCATTTAGAAATATACCATAATCAGATAGCATGAGCCTTCAATTATAAAATTCATCATTTATCATTCCTCTAAAAATAATTGGTATAGGTAATCAGAACCAAAATTATATCATGGAAGAAGCATCCAAATATTGAACAAAAGTGGTAAGGACCTTATTCCATACACATGGTCCATCCCAACAGAGATTACATGTTAATCAAAGTGTGTGGGGAACATAATATTCTTCCAACCAATGCATTATTTCTAAATAAATACATCATTTGATTCTACAAGAAACAAATCATGGGCCTCATTATATGTGCAATCCAAAAATACCAGCGTTTTGGCCACATGATGTCAAACGACATGGTTTTCATCCATGTTGTATGATAATAAAATACATGACACAAACATCCTCTCCATAATATTTTAAAAAAAATATCCTCATGGTATTATATGGACGACCTTAAAAGGAAAATTATAATCCCTAGTTGTATGACCTAAATCTAAAAGGCAACATCATCCAGACCACATGATGTAAAAATTCATAGATAACTTCCTTGTTGCATGACATAAAACAGTACAAACAATTTTATCCATGTGTGATGGATCATAACCTTCAGTATTGGTCTCCTACCACACCTCTTTTCAAGAACTACATGTATCTTGATTCTTTTCCAGGTTACACCTTAATAATTCTAAAATAGTAACTTCTTATTTGATGGTGTATATGACATGCATCAACAAACATACAAATAAATATAACCTATAGACACTTTATGGAATATTTAATATTTTAAATAAATTTAAAATATCTTATAGCTTTAAATACCCAAAGATCCATGTTATCTCGCATCGCACACATCAATGAGTTTCTTCGATATCTTACGTTACATGTATGACCGAGTTTTACTGAACAGTAATATAGTACTAAAACATATTTATTTAATATGATGAGATATAAACCAGCCTTTATATTATAAACCATTAATATTATTAACTAACCTATAAAAATATGTGGTTTATAAAAATATAACAGTAATTCATAGGTTACCAATTAATTTCAAATTAATTTTAAAACCAATAAATATAAATGGAATGTTTTTATGCTCGTAATAATGTTTTATCCTAATAAATAAGATTAATTGCTATTATTGAATGGTATTAATTAAATATATATTATATATTTAATCAAATATTTTCTATATTTATCCAAAAAAATTGATAAGCATAAGATAATAATAAATTCAGTTTTATGCTTAAATTTGTACATTTCTAAAAAACCAATTTGGATGCCTTTTAAGGGAGAACCTATTTTAAATATAAATTTTTGAACTTTTATAAAAACATATATATATAAATAATATCAATTTTTCAAATTTTAATTTAATAATTAAATTAGGGTGAATTTTATTTATTTTTCTGTAAAGATTCAATTTTTAATTAATAGTTAAAAATAATGAATTTTAATTTAAAATTATTTTTTCTTTTAACTTATTTATATAGTTAAAAAATATTTTAAATTGATTTTAACATAATATTTGATAAATTATATATAAATGAATAAAATTTCAGCCATTTCAATCAATTTTACATTCATATTGGATATAAAATTATTTCAAGCCTTTGAACAACTTGACTTTAATATGTTGCTTTGTCGTCCCATCTACGAGATTAATTTTAAATTTAATTCTTCCCCTTTGGTTATTTTAATTTGGAAAAATTCATTTCATATTTTGAATCATAATAATTTATAATTTATAATAGGAAAAACTTAATTTTTTAAAATAATATTAGTGAAATTAATTAAAACTAATGACATCGATTAAGAGAAAAGTTTTCTTAATAAATGACTAAACCTTAATCTTAAGGAGGAAAATGACCTATAAAATTGTATGGACAAATTTATATTATATCATCACTTGAATCAAAATTTTTCATTATTTTAGAAATGTGACAAGGAAAAAATTAATGTGGAATTGCCTCTTTCAAAAATTTACAAGAATGTCACAACTCATATACTATAAAAGGACCTCACCCCTCCCTCTAATTCACACATCTCAAGCTATTTGGCTCACTAAAAATTTAACGAAATAAGCTACAAAAGTCCCAAAACTCTACCAAAGAGCCTCATTTTTTACATATTCCCAACCAAGGAATTATTTTTATATAAATATAAAGGTGTTACCCTAATAAGAGGTATCCTTCTTCAATGATCACATTAGTTTAATTTACTCTCCACCAAAAAAAATATTTTTATTTAATGAATATATAATAATTTAAGTATCATAAATATAATTATATGTTGTTATGTTATGTTTTATACCTACACTAACACACACTTCCATCAAATGGTTGGAAGAATTATTATTAATGGGTACGGAGAACTACCGCCTCGCGAAATGATTTCTTTCATTTTTATATTAACACCTATAATGGTTGGTAATTATGATAAAAAATCGTTTTTATATGATATATAGGATATTTATTAAGTATTAAATCTTATTTAAATTTTATTTAACACATAACTTCATGTTTTCCTTATTTTGGGGATATGATAACATCATATGTCGACAAGTGTACTACCACGACCTCAAAGCGATGTGATTCGTTAATACTATAAAAAATGTATTAAGAATAGTTTTAAAAAAAATATGTGAAATATGTGAAATTAATATTATAATATAAATAAAATTTACATATATATAATTTAATTTTCATTCTTTTAAATACGAAATAGAAATGGAAGAAACCTTCATGCATATGTACGATGTACCATCTCCTGGAATGGTACATTTTATTTCCTATATTAAAATTTTATGGATTAATTTGAAAACATATATTATGAAAATATATAACATTTAATTGATGTTTTAGATTTTGGAGATGATTATATTATAATCTATATAATTGGAACAAAATAACAAATTAAAATATACTAAAAAAACTAGCCAATTAACACCCAAAATAATGAAAATAATGAATGATTATTAACAAATGTTTAATAAGATATTATAAGAAGTTAATACATGATATTATAAATATAATAATGGTTTTTATAATTTATTTACATTCTTAAAACTATTTTACTTGTGGTTAAATGGAATTCAGTCGAAAGAAAACACAAGGTAAGGGATTTTGTCTCAATTCTCATTATTTAAGACACACATTATTATTGTGCAACTAATTTATTATATATGGTGTAAATACTAAAGTTTTGAAATTTAATATCATTTTATATTGATTACTTGTGTAATTTTGAGTTTTAATTTGAATTATTTCAACTGAGGGTATAAAATAATAAATTTACCAAGTGGTAAACAGATTTCATTACACAGGTTTTTTATTGGGTTATATTACATTATCATTCTCATTAATATTCTATTATTTTAGGTGTATTATATTTTTACTAAATATTTTTTTATTTCCACTTGTTTTATATGGATTCACATTCAACACATATAATATATTCATATATTAATTCTCGTATCAATGGTGTGGTCTTTTCAAGGGTTTACATCATAATCTCATTTTTTTGGGATGGTTTACACTTAAATTTCTATTAGAGGAAATTATTTGATCAATTTTTAATAAATTTTTTAATGTTATTATATTATATTTATTCATAACATTTTTCATGTAATAGTACCATTTTTAATTATTTTTTAATCAAAATGTTTTAGAAAATATTTTTAAGAAAACATGACTTCATTTCTCTCTTTAGTCGTAGAACCTGTTTTCTTATAAAAACCCTACATTATATAATTTTATGAAAAATTATTTTAACTTTCCAAAATGATTTATTAAATAAATTTTCAAACTTGTATTCTTTTAATAAAAATTCCTTGTAAACTTCTTTTCCCGTTATGAAAAGATTTTTTATATCATTTTACCATATAAGGCTTGTATAGATATACCCATCATCATTTCATCGAAGAATCCATTTCATGTTTAAAATAATAATCTTTATATAATTTTTTAATTTGATTTTCATAGATATGTATTTTAAAATTGCTTTTCACAATAAAGACGGTATTTTCTTCAATAATGTTTTTCAAAAGTTCTTTTAATATTATTTCCACTCATCAACAGTAACAAAACATTCTTTTTACTCCACTTGGGATATGTTGGATTAATTAAAAATTCCTTATTCCTTTTGATGGATTTAATTTATTTAGAAAAGGATAGTATTAACATTGACTTGTTTTATTGATTTTTTAGTCCCCTTGAAAACATAAATTTCTTATGATCCTTGAAAATTGATTTTACCTTATTTATCCATATCATTTATCATTAATATATTCATTTCTTAAACCATAAAAAATTAGATATGGGTTTTACATTGAATTTTATTTTATCTATAGGGGAGATATTAATAAATATATATCTTTTATTTAATACATATATTTTATAAGGAACATTTTTTATTAATTAAATCATTTATTTGATATATGAGGAATTCTATGGACATTCACTACGTGGGTTTGGGACGAGTTAATACACACCCCTGGATGCATTGTTAGTTTTATAAGATGATTTCAGTTGGTGAAAGACCCTTAGAGTTGGTTTCCAAGAATAATAGATATGTTTCTATACACAAATTTAATGTATCTCAAGGGTAGATTTTGATGATAAAGGTATCATGTGCCAGGGGAACATGACATCAAATATTTAATCATTTACTTTATTGATAATTTATTTATTATTATTATCTATGAGATTTTTTCTTTGACATTATATATGGATGTTTTTTCATTATTAGCTTATAGATTTTAAGGCATGTGTTTTTATTTATTTACCTTTCTACATTAATAATGCTTTGTCCAGTTATTTTAAATTCAATGTGTGTAAACTTATTAGACATTCCTTATTTTTATGCACTTCCTCAAAGTTTAAATACTAAATGGAATGTGTGTTCATATTTTACCATGCTATAATTATTATAGACATTGATTAATTATTACATCCGCTATATTTAACCTTTACGGATAATCTAATATCACCCTTATTTTTTCCTTTGCTAGGAATAAATAAATGATCAAGGAAATATATTTAATGATATGATAAGTGTAAATAAAGTTATCATTGAAATAAAAAAAAATTATATTGTAATTATTGTTTTATATTTTAATAAAATTCTCATGTATGTATCTAGTTTACCATGACTACTAAACTATTTGGTCCATTGGGTTTTGATTCCATATAATAATTCCAATGTAATGGTAGTAGACACCGAATCAAAGACTTATAAGGTCATGTCACTATATTTATTATAAAAGGACGTTCATTAGAAACCTTGGAAACTAGATTTAGGAAAACATAGATTAGGGAACATAGACCTAAGGTAAAATTTAAGGAAAATTATAGGAAAAAATACTATTATTTGGGTAAGGTATAGATTATGTGGTACTTACTAGAAATACATACCCATTTGGATACTATAAGTGGACATGTTTCGGGCACTGATATACCTAGTGGTAAAACTCTGAAAGAAGAGTGTCGGGCCTCACTTGAGCATAACCCAGTACATGAAAATTGGCCTTACTGTTCACCTCATTTGACACTCCTATGGGATATTCTTAGTATAATTATAATTTTATTTAGAAACCACTATACTCGATTTGAATAGATATTAACAATGAATGGTCATGGTTAAAACATAAACCAATGAAGGACATGTGATTAAATAAAATGGATGATATATTTATGTATTTATGTTGTATTGAAAATCTTAGTTAAAATGATATTTAGTGATTAACCATACTTTAAGGATTACCATCGTATTTATTCTCAAAATCACACTAATATAGTCTAGTAAAAGGACAACATGCATTTCAGGTGACAAACCATCAAATATAGCAATGTAGTGGGCCTTAACCCCATGATTGAAGGACAATATTGGTTTCACGCCAACAACTGCCCTATGATATATTCATGTAAATGGGTCTGGGACTTCAGCTAAAAAATTTGATTAATAAATATTAGTAATGAACTAGTTGTATCACTTTTTAGGTTTAGATATTAATTTATTAACCGTATTATGTTTTAAAATAGTTATATATATATATGTAAAAACATGTTTTATGGATCTTATGGTCTCTGAAAAGTAATTTTTTCCACTTCAAAAAATGGGTTCATTCTAGGATATCATATTTTTAGAGTGAGGGATAAATTAGAATTGGATTGAATCATAACATAAAAATGTAATTATTCTTATGAAATTGAAATTTATCAAGTAAGTATGTTTTCTTATACTATTAAGTAGTGAAATAAATACATAATATTAAGAAAATGATCCAAATATTTTTGTCTTGATACCTTGATTTTTGTTAAACCAATATTCTTTTAAATCATCATGGATTTATATCTTTGTGGCCCTAAAATTGACATTGACCATTCAAGGTTTTTTTGATTCATGACCTCAATCACTATTTATAATTATTTATTCTCTTCCTATATGTTTGTATCTTCACTATCCAATAATGTTCTCCTATATAGAAACATATTTATATGTAATTTGATATGATATTTTTTACTTCTCATACAATATTATTAACCAAATATGTTATTAACCCTTCTCATGATATAAGATTTCAAAAAATTATTTTTCAAATTTTAAATCCTATAGTTCTTATATCGAGTTTAAATTTCAAGTAAACATTTTATTTAAGGGAGGGGGAATGCAACACCCTAAAAATTCTAAAAGAGTAACTTTTTATTTGATTGCGTGTATGTCATTCAACACCAAACATAGAAAGGAATATTACATCTTTCAACTTTAGGGTATATTTAATATTTTCAATAAATTTAATATATTTTACATCTTGAAATGAATTAAATACCATGTTATCTTGTATCACACATAATTATAGGTTTCTTCGATCGCTTATATTACACTCAAGACCGAGTTTTACCAAACAACAATATATTATTAAAAAATTATTATTTAATAAAACAAGATAAAAAAAGTAATTAAATTAAGGGATATGAATATTATTAAAACAATTATGTAAATATAATGTTTTAAAAAATATAAAATGAATATATAGATTACCAATTAATTAGAAATGAATATAAAACCTATTTAATATAGAAGAAATGTTTTTATGCTCACGAAGGTGTTTTATTCTAATTAATTGGATTAATTACTATTACTGAATTATATTAATGATATCTATATATTATATATTCAATCAAATATTTTTAATATTCATCGAATATATTTGATAAGAATAAGATAAGAATAAATCCAGTTTTATGTTTAAAATTACTCTTTTCTAAAAAGGTAATTTTACATCATTTTATTAGAGAACCTATTTTAAATCTAAATATTGAAACATTAATGAATATTTTGTGTTAAAATAATATTCATCTTTCAAATAGGATACTCAAAATTATCCTGGGTTGATGTTTTGGTATTTCTCTATGAAGTTTTATTTTTTCATTAATATTGAAAAATTTTGAATTTCAATTGAATCCTAATTTTTCAATAATATATTTATACAGTTAAATTATATTTTAAATTTATTTTAATGTAATATTAGACCAATAAAAAAACATTCAACCAATTTTGTTCATTGGAATCAATTTTACATTATAATTGGTTATAAAAACATTTCAATTTTTTTAATATTTTTACTATAAAAACCTATTGTGTCGTCCCATCAGTGGGATTAATTTTAAATTAATTTCCATGGATTATTTGATTGATATTTTGAAAAAGTGTTAATTATTTTTAATAATAAAAATTTATAATTTCCAATAAGGTCAAAAAAATTGATTTAAAATATTAGTGAAAGAAATTAAAATTAATTAAAGTGATTAAGAGAAAAGTTATCATAATATGGGATTAAACCTTAAACTTAAGGACCAAAATGACCTAGAATCTTCTTCAAAAGAACATGGATGGAAATATTTAGACCCTATAATAACTTTTATTTAATTGTGTTCAATATTAAATACAATTTAGGTGAAAAAATGTGGGTTTAATTACCACTTTAAAAAATTTACAATAATGTCACTCCTCTACTAAAAAGAAACACAACCCTCCCACTTATTCAAACATATAAATACATTTGGATTTACCAACCACTAACGAAATATGATAAATAATCCACAAAAAAATTTCTAGAATTCTCACTTTGGGAATAAATCCTTCCAATTAATACTTTTGGAATAAACCAAAAGAAGTTACCCAAATAAGAGGTAACCTTCTTCAACGATCACTTTTGTTTCAATTAACTCTCAACCCATTATATTATTTTTAATAAAATATTATATAATAAAATAAATATATTAAATATACTAATATGTTTTTATTTCAGTTTTTTGACCTACATAAACACAATATTCCATGAAATGGTAAATGAAATTACATTTCATGAGTACGACGAACTACCATCTCGTGAAACGATGTCTATCACTTTTCCTTTACCACCTACCAAGGATAGAAATTATGATAGACACATTGTTTTTACATGATAGATATTATATTTATTATTTATTTATGATTCTTTATTTTTATATAACACATACCATAATGTAGTTCATGTTGTGGGGATACGATAATCTCATTTTTGGATATGTGGACTATCACCTCCTCAAAATGATGTAATTATTTTACACTATATATGGAATGTTTTAAAAATGGTTTAAATAAATATATATGAAATATATGATAGAAATATTATAATATTCATATACTTCATTTACATTTAATTATTATAAATACAAAATGTAATTTGAAGCATCATTCATTGTACGTACGACCTGTCGTCTCCATTAACGGTGCATTTTATTTCCTATCTCCAAATATTATAGATTACACTAAAAAAATATGTAATAAATGTATTTAAAATTTAAATAGTTCTTTAAATTTTTTAAATTATTAAGTCATGATCTATGTAATAGGAACAAAAATAAAAATTTAAAACATACTCGAATAAAACATTACAATTAACACTTGAAATAATGAAAATAATAAAATATTATTGACAAATGGGTAGTAAGATATTATAAGAAGTTAATATATGATATTATAAATATTATTATGTTTATTTCTTAATTCAGTTACACGATTAAAACCATTACACATGATGATGAATGATGTTTACCTAAAATGAAACATAATAGAAGGTATTTCATCTCAATTTTCATTCTTGAAGGTGAGATTTTTTTATGCACCTAATTTCTTATATATGGTGTACATACTACCACTTTTACAAGTAATATCATTATTAATTAATTATTTAGGGTATTTTGAGTTTAAATTTTAATTATTTTATTAAAGGGTATGTAAACATGTTGTTATCATGAGGTAATGAAATTTCCTAACTCAAATCATTTTTATTGGGTTATATTACATCCTCATTGTCCTGATATTCTAAATTTATTTTGTGTAATTCATTTTTGATATCTATTTTTATATTTATACTTGTATTATGTGGATTTAAAATTGACATACATAAACTATTCATTAATTTATTCTCATATCAATGTTATGGTCTTTTTAAGGGTTTACATCACAATATCATTTTGTTTGAGATTGTTTACACTTGAATTTTCATTACAAGAAATTACTATAATATTTTTTAATAATTCATTTAATTTTATTATCATATGGTTATTCATGACCAATGTCAAGAAATAAAACCATTTTCCCACTAATTGGTACTCAAAATGTTTAAGAAAAGTTCTGTATGAAAACACGACTTCATTTCACTCTTTAGATAGAGAAACTATTTTCTTCTAAAAACTCTTTTTTCTAAAAATGTTTTCAAAAATGTTTTTAACATTTCCAAAATTAAATTTTGAAGAAAATTTTATTGTATTTTTATTTTAATAATTTTTTCAGAGGAATCTTATTATCGATAACTGAACAAGGAAATTTTTAAACCTTTTCACCTTGCAAAAAGAATGTTATTTTTTACCCCGTGTGGATGGTATGGATTTACCCATCATTATTTCTTCGAAGAATAAATTGAATGTTTAAAATAATACTTTTTAAAGAAGATTTTTTTTGAAAAGTGAATTTCAATGAAAAGGAGTTTCAAATTTATTTTCAATATAATCAAGATATTTTCCTCATGAATTCTTTTAAAATATATTCTTATAATATTTCCATTATTTAACAACAAAATACATTTATTTTTACTCCAATGGGATATTTTGTATTAATACTGTCCTTATTCTTCCTCTTAATGGGTTTTTATTTATTTTTACATGGATAATATTGAAATTATCTTCTTTGATTCATTGTTTTAGTCCCATGAAATATTAAATTTCTTATGATCATTGTACATTGAATTTCCACTAATTAGTTAAATCATTTATCAAGGATATGTTTGTTTTCTAATCCATGTACCATTTTTACATGGAGTTTTTACTTTGAAAGTTATTTTATTTACTTGATAAATATTGAAACTTTTCTATCCTTTTTCATTATAGATATTTGATAAAGCACACTATTTATAAATTAATTTTTTATTCTATATATGAGGAATGATTTGAACATGAACTATATATGGTGAGGATTGGATAATAAAAACTCTTCGATGCATCAGTAGTCTCATGGGATGAAATCAGATGGTGAAAAACAAGGTGAGTAGTTTTCATGAAGAATATATGGGTTTCTACCTTCAAACTAAACAATATTGAAGATAAATATTGGAGATCAAGGTCTCATGTGCCGATGAAATACGATTTATAATAATTAAGCATTAAATTTATTAATAATTCTGTTATTATTATTATTCATGATATTTTTTTAACATTATATTTGGATGAATTTCCATTCTCAGTTTTTTGATTTGATAGAATATATGTTCATTTATTTACCTTTCCACATTAATCATGCCTTATGTAGTTATTTTTAATGGAATATATGATCAATTATTTACCTTTCAATATGTTTTATTCACTCCCTCCAAGTTTATTGACTAAATAGAATGTGAGTTTAGTTATTACATTGATATTGTTATTATGATCATTTATTCATTATTTCTTCAACCATACTGAACCCTTAATGATAGTTTTAGCTCAACTATACTTTGTTTTCTTCCCATGTTTTCCAAGAAGTGTTATAGGAAATATATGCAATGACGTTCTATGTGAGAAAAAAGTTACCCTCAAAATTAATAATTTTTTTTGGAATTATTAAAATCATTTGAAATAAAATACTTATGTAATTATATATTTTTCTAAGAAAACTAAACTCTTTGGTCCTTTGGGATTTAATTCCTTGTAATCATGCTAATGTAATGGTTTTTGACACTAGCTCTCTGATTTATGGAATTGAGTGATTGTAGTTCATATTATCTATGTAGTTACACCTATTATTCCTCTCTTAGGACCATCTATAAATTTACCCCTATTCATAAGATGGTTGCACAAGCCTTTAGCGCTAAGTCCTCAATTAATGTCAATTTTTTTCTTATGGATCCACAAAACCACATTTCCTAAAAATATAGGACCTAGTCATATGAAATTAAACTACAAGAAATATGTTTGAATTGATTCCTTTCATTATAGGATATATACAATTGCCAAGATCTCAAATCTTGGGTCCATCTATAATAAAAAATGTCCCCAACCAGTGTTTGGGTATGACTAGAAAAGGGATCTCTCTTCAAAAACTATGTATAATTTGATTATAATAATTTAGAGATATGTAGTGATTCCTAGGCCTTATTTCTCTAGGTGAATCCTTATCTTTACCACTAAAAAATTTCTTATTAGTAGTATTATTACTCTAAAGTGTTCCTGTGGGATTCCTCCAGCTGTAGGACCTGACAAAAATTTAGGCTCTATGAGTTGATTTTGCCCTCATGGTTTTAAAAAAATTTATATTGGCATCCTTTGTATGTATAATACCAAAACATCAAGTCATTACTACATGAAATTAAACTACATGGTCCATGTCCTTGTTTAATTACATAAAATTGCATAACATTTTGGTCTGTGATTGAATGGATCAGGGCTTTGGGTGATGGTGTCTTACCACACAATAATAAAAAAACTATTTTTAACATCATCTTTTTTCACATTGGTTTTTTAGAACCGACATGAAAATATTTGAAAATCGATTTTTCACATTGGTTACTATATAACCGACCTAAAAATACATTTTTTCGGATTTTTCACGTAGGTTATATATAAACCGACGTGAAAAATCCATTTTATCTAATTTTTCATGTAGGTTATTATATAACCGACATGAAAAGTAAATTTACATCACTTTTCCACATCGATTATTAAATAACCGACCTGAAAAATCCATTTCCACAAAAATATATTAAAATTTGCACTTATTCTTCACATCGGTTGTTATAAAACCGTCGTGAAAAATTGATTTTCATGAATTTTTCATGTCAGTTATTTAATAAATGACATAATTAAGGTCACAAACATGTAGTTCATTTCCCAAGATTTAATTTGACAGGCCACATACCTCAAATGGAGTTACATATTAACATTTATGGCCTTTAGAAGTTGATCATCTCTAAATTATGTCTTAGAGAAAGCTAACTTCTTAAGGCCATAAAATTTAATCCGTAACTCCATTTGAGCTCTGTGACTAGTGAAATTAAAGTTTGGGAAATGAGATAAATTTTTGTAAACGTTTTTCACGTATTTCATTTAATAACTGATGTAAAAAAATACCTTTTAATGTAGGTTATTAAATAACAGACGTGAAAAGTCACAAAAAGCGATTTTCCACATCGGTTATTTAATAAACGATGTGAAAAATTGATGAAGATTGTTTTTTTACATCAGTTTTATAATAACCGACATGAAAAATAAGTGAAATTTTTAATATATTTGCATGTCGATTATCATAAAATCGACGTGAAAGATAATTTTAATATCCCACGAATGTGAAATTTCAATTTTTTTACATCACAGCATAGAAATTTTGAATTTCCACCTAAAAGTTTTAATACGGAATTTTCTCTCATTTTCTCAGTTATATGTTTCCACTATACACATATCCTCATTTAATGATCATTTATTTCAACCATTATTGTTCCCCCAACTCGACTCGTTTGATCTTCAAAGTGAATCAATTATTTATTCTTTCCACGATCACGTCAAGGTATATTTAATTATTTAACAATGCTTTAGGGTTTTTATGATGTGTTTTATTAATTGATATTCCATTTTATTATCATTTTATTCAACCATAATCATTCCACCGACCCAACATGTTCGATCTTCCACGTGAATCCACAATTTCTTATTTCTACAATCTCGTCAAGGTATTTGTAATTATTTTCCAATGATTTATATTTTCTATGAGTAGTTTTCTTAACTGATATAACATTTAACAATTATTAATTTATTATAATGATGGATAATGCATTATATCATGGTAAAACTAAAAATCCTTTTACGAATTCAAAAATTTCTTCTAAGATGACGCTACAGTTGGATCATTCAATCTTTCCTCGAAAAAAATATCAAACTTCTGATGGTCATAACTTTTGATCCGTAAATCCATTTGAGCTCTATGACCTGTA
This sequence comes from Viscum album, assembly GCA_963277665.1. Classification (NCBI taxonomy): domain Eukaryota; kingdom Viridiplantae; phylum Streptophyta; class Magnoliopsida; order Santalales; family Viscaceae; genus Viscum; species Viscum album. Next base: position 581,255,024 of record OY728125.1, read on the forward strand.
AAATCAAATATTAGGAAATTATCTACAAGATTGTAATATTTTTTTACGTTGGTTATTTAAAAACCAATGTTAAAAATGACTTATAACATCGGTTATTTAATAACCAACGTAAAAATGATTTTTAACGTCGGTTCTTTCAACACCTGACATAAAAATGGATTCTTAATGCCATTTTGGGAAGGTATTTCCCATCATTTTTGTAAAAACCAACATTAAAAACTACAAAACATCATTTTTTAGGTAACTTATTTAATAAATGACGTAAAAAAATTATATTTTTGACATCGCTCTCAATAACGTCACCTGAAAATCGACGTTAAAAAGAAAAGAAAACCGACATAAAAAAGGTTATTGTACTAGTGATAGTCACTGGAAAATCCTGATTATATGATCATATGGTTTTGAAAATGACGGAGATTCAATAAAATGAGTCCCCATTATATATAATTTGAAGTAACATGAAAAGGGGGGAAACACTCAAAATTTGGTAGTTTAGGGTCTTGGGTGACCAATAAACACTGATGTTTTTAGTCGAACAATATTTACTAATACCTTAGAGAATATTATACCAAAATAGACTTGTGTGATATAAATATAAGATTACATATGTAAACTATACCCTTGTATACAAAGATAGGGAATTTAATTCCGAGTATGTTCCACGGAATCAAGGAACATGGTTCATAATATTTAGTTTAGATTAAATTCATAGATATGGAATTATGTTTTGATATTATGAGGCACTAATGGTTTGTTTTCCAAAGACTTCTACATTGGTAAAACTATCATATAAGGAATAAAAGGTCTCTAGTATAACATGTGATGGGGAAAATCCTATTTCAAGTCAAAATTAATCACTAAATCCTCTAAGCTCACATAATTCACGCTTGACATGAGAAATAAGAGGTATATTGGGGGATCATTTAAACCAGTATATAAATTAATGGAAGGGAATAAGTGGTGGAATTGTTACCCCAATTGGGTTTCTAAGGGACATTTATGATTTTAATGAAAAACTATGGTTAATTATGTGAACCATGAATAGTGAATCCTTTTCAAAGGATGGGACCTGTATATTGATCAACTCTATTATAGAGGAATGTCAATTTTATATTTTATCTCAATATAAGATTGGAATAATGTGAGTTTCCAAATCTAATGATAGTTACCTTTGCATAGTTCTAGCTATCATGTGAAAAATACATAATATATAACTGACCATGTGTTTCATAGTTTAATGTCATTCCATGAGAACATAGGTGTTTTATAGTTATGGTTCTTGTGATGAGGACCTCAGTTGCAATGTTTAGCATCATGTTGTGGGGTTGTATGTTTTCATTCTCTTAAGGGGACAAGGATTTGAAAAAATGATTAGTAATTTACCATTCTAAGATAATCTTCCAAAAAATGATCCATCATTATATAGAAATGTATATGAGAGGTCTCAAAATACAATTTGGGGATCTATGAATCTGAAAAGCGATATGAAAAAATTATGTAAGGAATAACCATAGACCGTGTACAAAACAATAGGTTTTTAGTATAAATTTATCACAACATGTGTGGATAGAATAGTTATACCCAAATAATGAATATAAAATTGAATGAATGAACTGTTAAGGAAGTTTTATGCAGATCAAAACTAGGGCATGTTAGGAATAATCAACCCAAAGGTGTCCTCAAGAACTGGAAATTCTAATACTGAATGAAAATAAAATCTCATAGAGATTCATAGTTTCCTAGACATAGAGTGTGATTTTTTATTGAATTTTTTTGAATATTAAATGATTTTATTATGTTGAAACCTCTCTAGAATGGGGGAAAAAGTTCATATGCAGGTTTGTCCCATTTGTAGAGAAATGAATTTTTCAAATGACTAGGCTTGAGATATAGGGTCTGGGTGGAACTATGTATCTCATTCAAGTAATATTCAATCCATACATATTTCTATGAAAATATCAATGAATGATGGTGGACCATGTAATAAAATTGGGTTTCCCAGATCAAAATTCTCCACACTTTATTGAATTTTCATACCAGAATTTTTCATGATTATGGGAACAAAATCAAAGTGAGAACCTGTATTAGACCCTCATATAAAGATCTGTCACATACACAGAAGAGTGGGGTAGGGGTTAATACTGTGATTGAACCCGATATTATAGATATGTGGATCACTATATATCTAAAAATGTGATTATCAATATAGACATAGTTCTTGGATATGTGGGTGGTGGGAGACCAACACCCAACACATTGTTTCTCTAGGGGAAAGCCATATATGTCACTTAAGGGATGAGAATCATGTGGTTTACAATCATGAATAAGGGGTGTTTATGCATTAATTTCAATTTTTTGTATCTATGACCATATCAATCTTGAAATGAACAAATATGGCTTGACCAATTGGGTAAACCCTTTACAAAAAAATCCTAAACTCACATAAGCTATGATCGATGTAAGAAACAAGGAATGGAAAAGGATTCACCCAAATCATAGAGGGAATTAAAATAAAATAAAATATTATTATTTTTGTATCCTTTCATGGTTATCACATTGTATAAGATATAGGAATCACTACATATATCACATGGGTGACAATCAAACCAAAAATAGTTCTTGAGAACCATTTAGTTTAGTTCCATTCAGTGAGGAAATTTTTCTTGCAGTTTAATATCATGTTGTAATGAAGTTTTTTAAATGATATCATTCAAATGAGGATTGAAATATGGTATATGGATCAATAATTCTTCATACACGAAGAAGGAAATTGTAATCCAAAATCATTGTAATTCTCATTCATTAAGAGTGATATGGGGGAAGTATCAAATAATTACCACAAACATTATTCTAAATGTGTATTTATGATATAATACTATTGAGGAATATGAGGATAGACTAGGACTATCCTAATAATGAATATTTCTCTATATGAAAATTCCTTTTATGGAAACTTATGTAGATACAAATACGGGAATAATATTCATAGAAAAAATATTCATCTTCTTAGGAAACTGAAATTCTATCATTGATTGCCAAATAATTCTTATTTATATCTGAGTATTCCCTGAAAATGTTAAATGATGTATAAAATTAATTTTTTATTGCACAGTGGTAAAATTTTAACAAGCATTATCCATGGTTTTTTGTGTTCTATAAATGGATCTAACTCATATGTAGGGAAGGATAAATTGTCATTTCTATGATGGGATTCATAATTAGGGGACCTAATTATCATTTTCTACATTGATATTTGTTGTTATGAATATGTGTTGGCATGTCCTCCATTTTGTGGTTGTGACCAAGACATATGGTCTGAGAATCACTACATATCTCACAAGGGTGAGAAGCAAGCTTTAAATATTTCAATAATAGAGGTTTTATGGGAGTACAAAACCATAGGTTGTGATCTTCTCATGTACAGATCTAAATGTTATGCATTTATATGGCATGCAAGAAGGTATAAGGTTTGAGACATACCATATTTATCATATGAGTAACAATGGTTTTATATTGGGTCAAGCTTATAGTTTATCCAAATGTGCTGATAATTTTGGACATGCAGTCTAACATTATAGAGTGAGGATGAGATATCACTCATATTGACATTGTGTGATTGGAACATGTGGACCAACTTGAATAGTTCCTACCAAGCCTAAGCAATGGGAATCATAGGAGGGTTGGGGAGGACATTTTTACACTATGTCAAAAACCAAAACTGATGATTCTTGTGTCACACTATATCTATATATAGTACGAATCATTCCACGTGTCATTCTATAAAGAAGGTGTCACTATTAAAAAAACCTTTTTTATGTCATTTTTTTTGGCTTTTTAACGTTAGGTTTTAGGCGATGTTGTTTAGGGAGATGTTAAAAATATGACTTTTTACATCGACTATTAATTAACTGATGTAAAAAATGGGTTTTTATGGTTTTTAACATCAGCTTCTGAAAAACTGACATGAAAGACCTTCTGGAAATGGCGTTAAGAATCCATTTTTACGTTGGTTTTGGAAAAAACCGACGTTAAAAGTCATTTTTTAGTTAGTTATTTAATAACCAACGTTAAAAGTAGTTTTTAACATCAGTTTTTAAATAAGAGATTTAAAAAATGTTTAACATATTGGTGATAATTTCCTAATCTTTTATTTGACAGGTCATAGAGCACAAACAGAGTTACGGATCAAATGTTACGACCATCATAAGTTTGATATATTTTTTCGAGGAAAGATTGAATGAGCCAACCGTAGCATCATCTTAGAAGGAATTTTTCAATCCGTATGAGGATTTTTAGTTTTACCATGATATAAAGCATTATCCATCATTATAATAAATTAATAATCGTTAAATGGTACATCATTTAAGAAAAATACTCATAGAAAATATAAATCATGGGAAAAATAATTGCAAATACCTTGATGAGATTGTGGAAATTAGAAATCGTGGATTCACGTGGAAGATCAAACAAGTTTAGTCAGTGGAACGATTATGGTTGAATTAAATAACCACAAAATGGTATATCTATTAAGAAAAAAATCATAAAAACCCTAAATCAAGGATAAATGATTAAATATACCTTTAAGAGATCATAGAAAGAAGAAATAATTGATTCACTTTGAATATCAAATGATTCGAGTTGGGGGAATGATAATGGTTGGAATAAATGATCATTAAATTAAGATTTGTGTATAATGGAAACTTATAATTGAGATGATAAGAGAAAATGTGGTATTAAAAATTTTATGCAGCAATTCGAAATTTCGATGTCGCGATGTAAAAAATTGAAATTTCATGTTCACGGGATATTACAATTATCTTTCACGTCAGTTTTATGATAACCGACGTGAAAATATATTAAAATCTACACTTATTTTTCAGGATGATTATTATAAAACTGATGTGAAAAATAAATCTTCATCGATTTTACACGTCGGTTATTAAATAACCGACCTGTAAAATCGATTTTTATGAATTTTTCACATCGGTTATTTAATAAACGAATGTAAAAGGTATTGTTTACATCGTTTATTAAATAACTGACCTAAAAAAAGTTTACAAATATGTATTTCAATTCTCAAGATTTAATTTTATAGGTCATAGAGCTCAAACGGAGTTACGGATTAAAAGTTATGGCCTTAAGAAGTTGTCTTTCCCTAAGACATCATTTAGAGATGATCAACTTCTGAATGCCATAACATTTAATCTGTAACTCCCTTTGAGATTTGTGACCTGTCAAATTAAATCTTGGAAAATTAAATACATGTTTTTGAACTTTTTTTTACATCGGTTATTAAAAAATGATGTGAAAAGGTGATGGAAATATATTTTTCATGACGGTTTTATAATAACAGATCTGAAAAATAAGTGAGAATTTTAATATATTTTCATGGAAATGGATTTTTCACGTCGGTTATTTAATAACCAGGATGGAAAAGTGATTTACTTTTATTTTTCATGTTGATTCATTTATAACTGACATGAAAAATCAGAAAAAATGTATTTTGTTGTCAGTTATATAATAACCAACGTGAAAAATCAATTTTCAAAGATTTTCAAGTTAGTTCTAAAAAACCGACGTGTAAAAAGGTGATGTTAAAAATAGTTTTTTACTAGTGTATGCTATACAGAATAGTATTTGTATCATTTAATGCTTTTATGTGATGAAAAGAAATATCAAAATAGATCAGATCACTCTCAAAAGTTTCCAAATCCTCTAGAGAGATGATAATTTTATGGATATGGTCATGAAAGTTCTAGTAATCAAACCCATGTGTTTATAAACTAAGTAAAATTTGACCTATGATCCCTCTCTTATATTCAATAATCACCAACTCAGTATTTATGATGATAGTTTAAATCACCAAAAAAAATTTCTAACAACCTAATGCTCAATTGCAGCACTGATATCCCGATCCAATTTACCATCTTCCACAATTATATAATCCATAATTTCATTCACAATAGATGGATTTACCCCAAAATGTGACACTGAAGTGGGAAAGTCACCCATATCTACCTCATGTTTAATATCAGGAACTAAGATGACAATTTTGGCGTCGATCGGTGGAATTCCAAATGTTGTTCTACTTTTAATAGTGTCATTAGGGCTTCCAAAAAATTCCATTCATAAATATAATGTATACTTCACTCAATAAAAAGGAGGACTTGAGGAATCAATTCCCTCAGAATTCTTATGATGTCAAGATGAAAGTCTTTCCCCTTCCGAATTCAGTGAAGTAAACACTGTACAAGAAAACTAGGGGGATGCTATCAGTTTATGCACTCATCAAACTAGCTTCCCTAAATCCCGTATTAGGATATTATTCAACCCCAATTTTGGAATAACCCCAATTAAAATTTAGTCAGAGATTTCATGGAGGTAATAAAATTTCCTTGCTAAAATCCTCATGAATTGTCATCAATCATAGTATTTAAAGAATCAGTGGGTTTGGTTACTCTTTAATCATAGTAAGGATTAATATTGTAACTTATTGTAGGATTCAATTTTTTTTGAAACCTAGAAGAATCATAATGTTTATAAATTGTAACACCCCAAAATTCAAATGTAAGAATATTGTATTCAATAGCATGTATGAGATGCAACACCACATGTAGAAGGTAATATAACATCCCAATACATTAAAATATCCACTATTTTAAAATAAAATCAATATATTTTATATCTTTTAATTAATTCAATACTGATATAGCTTGGGTTTCATGCATCAATGAGTTTCTTCGATGACTTGAGTTACATGAAAGATTGAGTTTTACAGAATACTATTAATGTTATTATTTAAAATGAAAATTACCAAATAGATATAAAATTAAATGTTATGAATTGTATTAACTAACTTATTAAAATATTTTTTTACAAAAATATAAAATTAATTCATTTATTATTAATTATTTATAAATGAATATAAAAACCAATTGAATATAAAGGAAATGTTTTTATGATCACAAAGGTATTTTATCCTAATAATTTAAATTAATTACTATTAGTGAATTATATTAATGAAATATATATATTATGTATTCAATAAAATATTTTATATATACATCCAATATATTTGAGAAGCATAAGATTAGAATAAATCTAATTTTATGCTTAAAATTTGTATTCTTCTAAAAGCAGCTTTAGAGCCTTTTAATTGATAACCTATTTTAAATCCAATTATTAAACTTTTATAAAATTTATATGTGAAAATAAACTTAATTTTCTAAATTGGAACATTAAAACTAGATTAGTTTTGATTTTTTAAATTTTTTTGAGATGTTTCATTTCTTGATTAATGTTGAAAAATAATGAAATTTAATTGAAAACTGGTTTTTTTGTGTAAATAATTTATGGCGTTAATTTTTTTTTTTATTTTTTTTGAATTTTAATTAGCTCAATTATAAATAAATTAATACAATTTACTTCATTATAATCAATTTTATAAAGAAATTAAATTTATAACTTTTTAATCTTTTGAACACTTTTACTTTAAAACCATGCCTTGTCGTCCCGTCTGCGGGATTAATTTAAATTAATTTATGCCACTTATATGATTTTAATTTAGAAAAATGTATTACATTTTTTTAATCATAATAATTTATATTTTCTAACAATATGAAATTAATTTTTGATGGAAAATATTAGTGAAGGTGGTTGTAATTAATTACTGTGATTAAGAGAAAAATTAGTTTAACAAGGGACAAAACCATAAACATAAGGGCCAAATTTACCATGAAACTTGTAAAAAATATATATTATGGAAATATTTCGAAAATATACTCCCTTTATAATTTTTTTCATTATTTTATCTACTATACATGGAATAATTTTGAGTGGAATTCCCTATTTAAAAAAATTTCAAGAATGACACACCTCCTCCACTACAAAAGGCACTCACCACTCCTACTTGTTCTCAACTTCCATTCCAATTATAATATAAAACACCTTAAAAAATAAGTTCCCCAAATCCCTCCCCTTATCCTAGAAGTCCCAATTTAGGAATAATGAAAACCATGTAAGTCTTTTGGTAGAAACCAAAATGAGTTATCCGAATAAGATGTAATGTTCTTCAACGATCACTTTTGTTTCATTTAATTGTATACCTCTTCAATTATTTTTATATCATGGGTATCTAAGAAACTCATCATCATAAATATAATTTTATTTTTTTATGATAAGAGTTCTACCTATATTTTCACACACATTAATTAAAATTTGATACATAATCATAATTCATGTGTATGGTAGACTACCACCTCACGAACCGATGTCAATCATTCTTCTAGTTACCACTTTTTATGGTAGTAAATAATGGTGGATTTAAAGTTTGTATATGATATATATTAAATTTAAAATATCTTTATGATTATTTAATTCTTATAAAATTTATATTTTCATTATTTTTATTTTGGGGGAATATGATGACATCATTTGTGGATGTGTGTACTACTTCCTCTTCAAAATGATGAGATTCATTCACACTACACATGGAATCTGTACGTGATGATTTAAATTAAAATATGTTATATATATGATAAATTTATTATAATCGTATTATAATATACATATATACTATATAATTTTCATTCATTTAATAGTATAATAAAATAAAAACTATATTCATGCGTATATACGACCTATCGTCTCCATTAATGGTGTATTTAATTTCATATCTCCAAATATTATGGATTTTTAATTATATATATAATGAATATAATTGATAATTAAATGGTGGTGTACATCCGGGAGATGATGAAACCATGATCAACGTAATAAGATTAAAAATAACAAATCAAAACATACTAAAAAACTATGCAATTAAGACATGAAAAAGTGAAAATAATGAAATATTATTAACCAATGGGTAAAAATAGATTATATAATATTTCATATTAAAAATATTACTATGGTTATATTATAATTTAGTGGTATTATTAAAACCATTATACATGAGTTTCAAGTACATTCACCCAAGGAAAACTCAATGTAATGGATTTTCATCTCACATTTTTTCATCTATGAGATTAATGTCATATTTAACAATTACTTATTTTGTGCGGTTTATATACATCCAATTTTGATATATTATATCATGAATTATTTTATCTTCATGGAATTTTTAGTTTCAATTTGAAATATTACTTTTAATGGGATTTTAATTATAACTCACCAAGTGGTAAATAATATCACAACCTGATTACTATTTATTGGGTTATATTACTTCCTCATTGTCATTAATATTTTAGAATTATGTGGGTAATAAATTTTTACAATAAATTATTTTTACCTATGTTTTATGTAAATTTATAGTTGAAGCACATAATATATTCATTGATTAATTCCCACTACAATGTTATGATCATTTTTAGGGTTTATTTCATAGCCTCATTCTAATCAAGATTGCTCATTATTGAAATTACATTATAGGAGTTTATTTGACCATTTTTAAACAAACCCTTTAATTTTCTCTCCCATTTTTATTAATGTAAATTTTCAATATTCTTGTCTCTTTCCAAATAAGGATCTTTTATAACATTTTTACCTTGAAAAGGAAATGTTCTTTTTACCTTGTATGACATATATGGAATTACCCTTTGTCATTTCTTTGAAGATTAATTATAACATCTAAATTTTTATTTTGTCATGAATTGTTTTATAAGGAATTTTCCATGAAAATTATTTCCAAATGATTTATAAAATAAAAATTAAATTTTCCCCATAAATTTTTTTAAAATATCTATTTATATTGTTGAGATTAATCAATGACAAAAGAACATTATTTTTACTCCACATGGTATATGTTGTATTAATACTATCCGTATTCTTCCTATGCTTGGTTTTTGATTTATTTGGCCAAGGATAGTGTGACATTTACATCCTTGATTCCTTTCTGTAGTCCCCTTTAAGTGTTCACTTTCCATTGATCATTGGAAATTGAATTTACCCTAATTATCTATAACATTTATCCTAAATATGTTTATTTACTAAACCATATACCATTTTTACATGCCTTAATTACTTTGATAGTTTTTTAATTATCTTCGTAAATATTTACAGACCCATTTTATTTACTCAATTAAGATATTTGATAAGGCACATTGATCGTTAATTAAATAGATTATTCAATATATGAAGAATTATTTTTTACATGCACTACATGGGTCGAGGACCATTAAAATTTATATCCTCAATGCATTGGTAGTCTAATGAAATGAAATTAGTTTGATACAAACCCTTTAATTTTTTTACAAACCGAATAAATTTGTTTCTATTCACATATTTAAACTATCTTAGGAATAAATCTTGACAATAAAGGCTTCATGTGTCTAGGAAACATAATGTCGAATAATAAATCATTTCCTTTATTATTAATTCAGTTATTATTATTTTATATGAGTTCTTTTCTTTCAAATTATATATAGATTCATATTTGTTATCAGTTTCATTATTTAAAATAATGTGTGTTCAGATATTTACGTATAAATTTTAATCATTCCTTATACAAATATTTCAAATGGAATGTGTGATCTGTTATTTACCTTCACATTATATTAATGAAATTCCTTGTAATATTATTGATTACATGTCATGTGTTTTTAGTTATTAACATACCATATTTATTATGTTCATTGATTCATTATTTCATGTGATGTACTTTACTATTACTAAGAATATGATCTCACCATCATTTTTTTCCCCAATAATCCTAGAAGTGTATTAAAAAATATATGTAAGGATATGATAAATGAGAATAATGTTTTCCTTTAAAAAAATTATATTGTAATAATTTTATTCGTTTGTAATAAAATAATCGTGTATATATCTGGTTTTCCAATACAAAAAACTCTCTATTCTATTGAGATTTTATTCCATTTAATAATTCCAATGTAGTGATAGTAAATACCATCTCTAGGATTCTGGTTTCGTGGTGCTAAAATTGGTATAATGGGATGTTTAGACGAAACCATGTAAACAAGATTTAGGAGAACATAGATTATGGAACATAACCCAAAGGTAGACATTGAGGATGAGTATAGAATAAAATCTTAAAATTTTTGTAAGGTATATATTATACAAGACATCCTAGAAATAAATCTATGTATTAATACCATAAGTGTATCTGGTTCTATCAAAGATGTAATAAGAGTTAACAACTCTCAAAAGGTATTTTGGGGCTGACTCGATTGTAACATATTACATAAAAATAGGCCTTGATATACACGAGGTTTGATACTCTTAGGGGATATTCTTAGGATAATTCACATTTTCTTTACAAAACATTATTAAATACTTGAATATATATTGAAAATTAATTACTTATGTTAAACCCTATACTATGGAATGAATAATTTTGAAATAAGATATTTGAATTATTTAATGAGATTCTTTAATTAAATTATAAAAGTATATCAACCAATAGTATTTTAGTTATAAGAATAATGAAATATATAAATATTATTTAAAATTCAAGAAGAACATATATCTTAATTAAGAAAAGAGTTGTGGATTCCATTATAGGCTTATGAGTTTAGGATTGAAGATAAGTTCTAATTATCAAAAATCACTTTTTGTTTGGTTTTATGGGATTGGAGTTTAATTACATTAAGTACATTATGTAAAATTAGTGAAATTATATATTTTAATTGATAATTTATTCAAAAACTAATGTCATTAAATTTCATAATCATGTTTTTAAAAAAATTTATAACATTTAGGGTTAACATGATCATTATTAAAATAGCCATAATAGTCAAATAAAACTAGTAGACATCGAAAAAGAAGAATATATTTTATGTAAAACCATACAAAAAAATTTATTTAATAAGTAAATTTTATGGGTTTACATCATATTTATTTAGAAATTATATTAATATGATTTTAGAAAAAGGAAAACATGTATGATGGGTGAAAACCCATCAAATCTGGTAAGTTGGTGGGGATTGGACCCATGACTGAAGGACAATAAGGGTTCTACGCATACCACTAGTATATAAGACGTCTTTGTTAATGTTTAATTATTTGTAGTTAAAAAAATTGTTGAATAAATATTATTAATGAACCAGCAGTGTTAGTTTTTCAGTTTATTGATTAATTTATAAAAAATATTGGTTTTGGAAAACAGTTGGAGGCAAATACAATGACATGTTTTAGGGGTATCACCATCTATTAAAAGAAAATATTAGTGACTAAATAAAGGATTCATTCTAGTATAACCATTTATTGTATTAATGGATCTATTAAAATTTATAAAATAAAAAATTATGAATTATAAATATGTAAAGTAGTTATATTTCCTTATATTTTTAAGTAGTAAATTAATTTTCCATTATTATGAAAATGATCCAGAAATAAAATTTTGTCCTAAAACCTTATTTTTTTTAATCAATGGTCTTCTAAATCATAAAATATTTATTAATTTCAGGCCATCAATATCCCATTGATCATTTACTTTTTTGTGATTACCGACCTAAATCACACTCTATACATATTTACGCTTTCTCTCCAAGTCCATATTTTCAATTTCCATTATTTTTCTCCTACATAGAAACCTTGTTATATGTTAATACATGTGACCCACTCACATATCATTCACTATTATTAAGAGGGTCTTTTATATACACTTTTATGAGATTGTTTTTTCAAAAATACAATTTTGAAATATAAAACTCTAGGTTACTGATATCATGATGCAATTATGAGGATGTAATTTTACTAATGTGGGTAGAAATTAATGTCTCTTAAATTCAAATATAAGATCATTATTTTCAATAGAATGTATGGAATACTACACCAAGTGTAGAAGGGAATATAAAATCCTGAGTATTTATAATATATTCTCTATTTTAACATAAAATCAATATATTTTATATCATTCAATGCACATGATTATTATTTAGGTTGTGTTACAAGCAATAAATATTTTTTTCGATTGTTTGTGTTATACACAAGACTGAGTTTTATCGATTACTATTAATGTTATTATTTAAAATGAAAATAAATACTTAGAAATTAAATTAGTTATTATTAAAATTATTAAATAAATTATGAAAATATAAGGTCTACACAAATATAAAATCATTTTATTGGTTAATAATTAATTATAAATGAATATAAAAACCAATTGACTATAAAGGAAATGTGTTTTACTTACAAAAGTGTTTTATCTTAACCTTTAAATTTAATTACTATTAGTTAATGATATTAATTAAATATATTTATTATATATTGCATATAATTTTTTTATATCTATTCAATAGATTTGATAATCATAATATAAAAATAAATCCGTTTTTATGCTTAAAAATGGTATGTTTCTAAATGCAGATTTACCACCTTTTAATAAAAAACCTATTATAAATCCAATTTAGATCTATTATAAAATTTATATGTAAAAATAAACATAATTGTTTAAATAATGACATAAAAAATATCTTAGGATGATATTTTTCTATTTTTACTCAGAAGTTTCATTTTTTGATGAATAGTTAAAAAATACTAAATTTAAATTTTAAATTTATTTTTCTATAATAATTTATATTGTTAAAATATATTATAAATTTTTTCAAAAGATTAATTTTTTAAATTATATATATGTTAACCTAATTTAGTTTATTGTAATTAATTTCACATTAAAATTATATATATAAACATTTCAAACATTTGAACATTTTTACTTTAAAAACCTGCTTTGTTATCTCATCTACAAGATTAATTTTAAATTAATTTCTAAAATTTATGTGATTAGAATTTTTTAAAAATGGATTCCATATTTGTAATCAAAATAATTCAAAATTTATAATAATATTAGCTTATTTGTTTTCAGAAATATCAGTTAAAGAGACTAAATTAATTACATCAACTAAGAGAGAAAATAGCTTACCAATGGACTAAACCTTAAACTTATGGGAAAAATTACTTATAAAATTTTAAAAACATATTTGATGTCAATATATAGACCATATACCTCTATTATAATGTTTTTTGTTATTTTATCCACTTTAAATGGAAAAAAAATTGGTAGATTTCCCTCTTTCAAAAATTTTCAAGATTGACAATCCTCTTCAACTATAAAAAGAATCTCACCCCTCCCACTTATTCACACATCTAAATCCTTTAATATATCCCAATTAATTACCAAATAATATCCCAAAATACTCCGCTAATCTTATAAAAATAACTTTTGGATGAAATTAAACCATGTAAATCTTTTTGTATAAGCTAAAAGGATTTACCCATATAAGAGGTAACATTATTCAGTGATCACCTTTGTTTCATTTAATTATCAACACAATAAATTATTTTTATATATTTATTATATAATAACTTAAGTATCATAAATAATTTTTTTTATTATATTATTTATACCAACACTTTCATACAAATCTATCAAAATGGGATATGCAACCATCATTTGTGTGTACGACAGACTACAACCTCCTGAATAGATGTCGTATAGTCGTCAGTTTACAACCTATTAGGGAATAAAATAATGATTTATTTTTAGTTTATATGTGATATATATGATATTTATAATTTATTTATTATTCAAAAATTATTATATAACTTATAATTTCATTATTTACTTTTTGTGGTAATTTGGTGACTTTGTGGATGTGTGGATTACCACCTCCTCAAAGCGATTAGATTCATTCACATTAAACATTTCACTTATAAAGAATTATTTTAATTAAAATATGTGATATATATGATAAAATTATTATACTATAATTATAATATACTTATATAATATTTAATTTTAATTCTTTTAATACGATAAGAAAATAAAAACAACATTTATTTATATGAAAGGTCTACTGTCTCCAGGAACAGTGAATTTAATTTCATATCTTCAGAAATTATGTATTATTATAAATAAATATACCATTTATATATATTATAATCACATAATGTTTTAAATTATATATGTTATGAAATCATGATCTACATAAGAAGGAAAAATTACAAGTCAAAACATACCTGAAAAACTGGGAAATTAATACCCAAATTAATGAAAATAATGAAATATTATTAACAAAAGGGTAATAAGTTATTATATAATATTTGATATTATAAATATAAGTATGTATATGTTATATTTTATTAAAATTATTTAACCGATTAGACAAGAGTTTAAAGGATGTTCACCAAAAAGGAAACACAATGTAAAAGAATTTAATCACATTTTTTTATCTATGAGATAAATATCATATTCACCAATTACTTCTTTTTTGTGATGAATCTACTTATAATTTTGATATATTATATCTTTAATTATTTTATCCTGATGTTATTTTTTTCAATTTTAATTACTTCTTATAAGTGAATTTTATTTAAAAAATTCTTTGTTGTAATGAATTTCATAACTAGGTTCCTTTTCATTGGGTTATATAACTTCTTAATTTTTGTTAATATTATATGATTATGTGTTTAATCAATTTCTACTATCAATTTTTTTATTGAAAATTTTTATGTGAATTTATAGTTGAATAACATAACTTATTCATCAAATAATTCTCACTTCAAGGTTATAATAATTTTAACGGTTTATTTCAGGATCACATTCTAATCATGATTCCTCAATATTAAAATTCAATTCAATTAATTTATATGATTTTTTAATAAAATATTTATTTTTCTTCTCCTAGGGTTATTAATGAAATTTTTCATATGAATTTTCTTATTTCTTTCTTAACAAGGCACTTTTATAAAATGTTTACCTTAAAAAGGAATGTTTTTTAACTTGTACGACATGTATAGAATTACAAATTGTTGTTTCATTGAAGGTTCATTTGAAAGTATAAAATTTTAATTTTTAAACAATTTTTTTTAAATATCTTTTCAAAGAAATGGATTTCAAAATATTTCTTATAATAAAAATGATATTTTCCTCAAGAATTCTTATTAAACATTATTTTTGTAGTATTTTCATTCATAATTGTCAAAATCCTTTGATTATTAACCCACTTTAGATAAGTTTTATTGATAACATACATATTCTTATTGTAGAAGGTTTTTGATTGATTTATCTAAGGTTAGTATTGACCTTCAATTCCATGCTTTATTTTTGTATTGACCTTCAAATAATCACTTTCCCACAATCACTTTACATTTCATTTATCAAAATTATTCATATCACTAATCAAGGATATGTTTATTTCCTAAAATGTAGACCATTTTTACATACGGTAATTACATTGATAGTTATTTGATTATCTCAGGATATATTTATAAATCTATATTCTTTACTCGATTTGGATATTTGAAAAGGAACATTATTAATTAATTAAATTTATTATTTTATAAATTAGGAATGATTTGGACATGGAATACATTGGTTAATGACCATTGTAAATAATCCCCACAATGCATAGATAGCCTCATGAGACGAAATTACATTAAATAAACCTCTTTGAGTTTGTTCCCAAGAAGAGTAGATGAGTTTCTACACACATATTTAAATTGTCTTGAAAATAAATCTTGATGGTAAAGGTATAAAGTTTCTAGAAAAAATGACATCCAATAGTTAACCTTTTCTTTTGTTGAGAATTCAGATATAACTATTATCCATGAGTTTATTTCATTGAAATTATCTATGGATTCCATTAAATTATAATTTTATTTAATTAATGGAATGTGTGTTGATTTATTTACCTTTAAATATTAATTATGACTTATATAGTAATTTAAAATGATATGTGTGCTTTGATATTCACTTTTTCATAGTTCTTATGAACATTATTCCCGTTTTATTGATTACATGGCATGTTTGATTAGTTATTAAATTTACATATTAATTACATTAATTTATTCATTATTTATTCCATTGTACATTACCCTTACTAAGTATTTGATCTCACCCATATTCTATTTCATTCCCTAAGAATCCAAGAAGTATAATATGACATATATAAAAGGATATGGTAAGTGGGAATACATTTATCCTTAAATAAAAATAAGTTGTACTTATTGTATTCATATGAAATAAATGACTCATATATGTATCTAGTTTACCCGGACTACTAAACTATATGGTTCTTTAGTATTTAATCCCTTGTAATCATGTAAATGTACTTGTAGTAGACACTAGCTCTGGGATTTTGGGGTTCAAGTGTGACAGAAATGATTACCCCATATACTTGAGTAGTCATAATGCCATCTAATAATGAGATTTCATAGGATCGTTATTCTTAATAACCTCCACCATTATCTACCAATTCTATAGAGGGTGCCATATAAAAATTGAAAAAAATAGAATATGAAATTTAAACACTCAATATCACTATGAATGATCAGGTATGTTGGTTTCATGAAATATTTTTTGTGATATTTTGTGGAAAAAGTATAATGGGGGTTTTATAGCATATTGATACTCATAACCCTAAATGTGTTTTTCCACATAAACGTATAGAGATTTAAATGGTTCTCAAAGGTGATGTGGGGATCCCCCCAAATATATATAAACTAGTAACTCCAATATATGAGTTAGTGTGGGTACATCTAGGGTGATCAGTTTCTATTTTTAAAACATGGATACCATTACCAAGGTGTAGACTTTTACACTAACTTAGGAATCACAATATGGGAAAAGCCACACACTTAAAACATGATGAAAAATCTTTCCAACCAATATTATGGAGTTATGTTTGGTTGGATCCAGTAACCTTATATCGTATGATGGACTTCCTGAAGAGTAGACTACTATAAACTGGTAACACCTTGATATTGACGTGTGGTATGGGTTTTGGTATGTCATATTTTCATCCTCAGGCCACTAGACAACAAAAAAAGATTTATCTAGTCACAAAAATGGAATGAGTTGAGAGGTGTGAAGAGGATAAAATAGTGAATTGTTTTATACCTTCATTAAATCTATTTCTAATGGGAAAACTAGTTCAGTATCTTCCCAAGTGTTAGCTATAGGAGGGAAATCACCATTCATATTTCTAATAATGGGAATTCCTCTTAATTAGTAGATATCCCACTGGATGTTCCAATCTTTTTTATGTGGAAAATTAATGTTTTTTGTTCTTGAACAGAAATTAATGATCAATTTAGGTAATTCCATAGTTGGTGAATATACCACATTATAATGAATACATTCTTCCTAATATAGGTCGAATATCTCCTATTATTTAGAAAATTGTATGAAATTCTAGGTAACCCAAAACACCCAATCCCTTTCATAAGAAAATATTTTTTCAAATCAAAAATTCTACATAGAACTAAATATTCCATTGAAAATTTTTCTTAAGAGATTAAGAATGGATGGGTAAATATGATTAGAAAACTTTACATATATGTCATCAATGTGATGATTGAATTATGATAAGAGAGCACCATTCATAAAATAAACCTTCTCTTGAACAAATTTAGATATAATGTGACCCATAATAGAAATGTTCACTTGAATATGATCCATGCACACCTCAAACCAAGAATACATAATATTTTGATCTGCTGATGGAGTGTGAGAATCATCATAAAGTTCAAAATTGTATAGAAGTAATCTATTTGAAAATGGGTAATTTAAAAGCTCTAGAAAAAAGGATACACTTCACAATACCCTCTTTATGGATGATGTCATGTCAGATATCATTTTCATTATTATGGGAATTCAATGTTCTTCTTTCAGTTATGGTAAATTGAGGAATTTTTTGTTTGAAAAGATCTATTTCATCCCCATGCAAACTAGAATAATAAAAAATATATCAAAACTAAGGCAATGTTCAGTGAACAGAATAGTGTTATGAAAACCATTAAGCAATTAATATTCTATGTGGACTATGAAATTCTTTAGCCACTATACAGAAACAATTATTGCAACATGGGGTTATTTCAACTGAAAATAAGAATAAATGGATTATAGAAGATACCATTTCACCGATGATATTTTTTATATGAAGAATATTTCATACACAAGGTAAAATTATATGCGAAGAGATCATTCATAAATGAATCTCTGATCAATTTCAAAGATTTTTATTTCAGGATGTGTTAAATGAGTTAGTTTTGACACCTTTTATAGGTGTGGGATCTTCTAAAGGTTCATAAATATCTTGGAAAAAATTATGAAAATTGTTAAATAGAGCTGAATTATTACTTTGGATTGTATACTATTCAGGTCGATCAGAACCCATTCTGACAGGGGAATTCTATTGGGTTTGGAAAAGATCCCATGAAACATCAAAAAAAAAATTCCATGTATTTTTTTGGAATTCCATTAATATATCAACCTGAATATTATGTGAATATTAAAATGGTAAGTTACAATGAGCCACAAAGGATATAGGTCATCTATATAGCATGCTTTTATGTGATTCATTGCTCTGTATAGAACCTCCAAGAACCATCTCTACTAATAACTCTTAGAAAGCATCGCTAATGATGAGCTTTTGTTTTTAGGGTGAGGATTGTTTTTCAAGTCCCCCACAGATGAATAATTTTTTTGGGGTGAGGTGTCTTTTTCAATCCCCTTGTAAACAAAAAATCAATTTGTAGGTAAAGGAGGTATCTCCCCCCCACCAAATGACACATTGCTTTTGAGGGTGAGCCATTAGCCCCCCCCCCCCCACCCTGCAAATGAAAATTTTCAATCCAGTGTGAGGGGTATGTTATAATCTCACCTCAAATAAAAATTCCCTTTGTGGGGTGACACAAATCCCGTAAACCCAAATCCTTAAAGTGAGGAGATTGAGTGGTTACAACCATAACCCTATAAAAATAGAAACAAATATACTAAGGGGGTGAGATGTTTTTGGGTGACACGGTCTAAGAAAGCGATTTTTAGCAAGTAAACATCAAACATATATCCTAATGAAAATTATTGTCTAATAATCGGCAGACATAACATAAAAAGGGGTCCTCATAGAGAAGATTCCCTTTTCGTCTAGTTTTTTGTATAGTGAACCAAATTATGTACAATCATTCAATGAACCACATGTAGATGAACTCTTTATAGACCATTATTCTATATAGAAAATTATTTTTTGGATGGGATCATTTCATCAAGGTACCCATTCACAAAGTGTTCAGACTTCACTATTCCCCATCACAAATTTTCCATATAACCCTCTCCATATCCACTAATGAAACTCTAATACCCCATTGGGACACTTCATGAAGAACCCTTTGCGAAACACTAAGACACAAATTGGACCCTTTATAAACCACCCTTCTTGAATCACCCAACTGGGCCACTTCACAAACCTCTAAACCAATAATTCATCCAAAAACACCATACATGTATGATCAAATCATAGGACACACCAATATTACATATCGATCATACATTCCCATTGTAAATGAGGTCTTATTGGTTACATCTTTAACAAGGGGGATTGTAATAATGTTCATGTGTATACATTCCTATGGTAACAAGGCTCCCAACCTTAGAAGAAGTTCTAGGGGCCTCCCCATTATATATAATTTGATGTAACATGGAAAGGGGGAAACACTCAAAATTTGGTATTTTAGGGTCTAGGGAGACCAATAAGTGCTGATGTTTTTGGTCGAACAAATTTTACTAATAGTTTAGAGAATATTATCCCAAAATAGGCTTGTATGCCATAAATATAGGATTCCCTACATGGAATATACCCATGTATATGGAGATAAGAAATTTAATTTCTAGTGTGTTCCCATGAATAAAGAAACATGGTTCATAATATTTAGTTTAAATTAAATTCATAGATATGGAATTATGTTTTGATATTATGAGGCACTAATGGTTTGTTTTCCAAAGACTTCTACATTGGTAAAACTATCATATAAGGAATAAATGGTCTCTAGTATAACATGTGATGGGGAAAATCCTATTTCAAATCAAAATTAATCACTAAATCCTCTAAGCTCACATGAGTCACGCTTGACATGAGAAATAAGAGGTATATTGGGGGATCATTTAAACCAGTATATAAATTAATGGAAGGGAATAAGTGGTGGAATTGTTACCCCAATTGGGTTTCTAAGGGAAATTTATGATTTTAATTAAAAACTATGGTTAATTATGTGAACCATGAATAGTGAATCCTTTTCAAAGGATGGGACCTGTATATTGATCAACTCTATTATAGAGGAATGTCAATATTATATTTTATCTCAATATAAGATTGGAATAATGTGAGTTTCCAAATCTAATGATAGTTACGTTTGCATGGTTCTAGCTATCATGTGGGTAATGAGTAATATATAATTTACCATGTGTTTCATAGTTTAATGTCATGCCACGAGGACATATGTGTTTTATAGTTTTGGGTCTTGTGATGAGGACCTCAGCTGCAATGTTTAGCATCATGTTGTGGTGTTGTAAGTTTTCTTTCAATTAAGGTGACATGGATTTGGACAAATGTTTAGTAATTTACCATTCTAAGATAATCTTCCAAAAAATGATCCATCATTCTAGAGAAATGAATATGAGAGGTCTCAAACTACAATTTGGGGATCTATGATTCTGAAAAGTGATATGAAAAAAATTATGTAAGGAATGACTGTAGTCTATGTACAAAAAAATAGGTTTCTGGTATAAAGTAATCACAACATGTGTGGATAGAATAGTTATACCCTAATAATGAATATAAAATTGATTAAATGGAATTTTAAAGAAGTTTTATGGAGATCAAAACTAGGGCATGTTAGGAATAGTCAACAAAAAGGTATCCTGAGGAACTAGAAATTATAATTCTGAAAGAAAATAAAATCTTACAGAGATTCATAGTTTTCTAGACAAAGAGTGTTATTTTTTAGGGAATGTGTTTGAATAATAAATGATTTTTTTATGTCGAAACCTCTCTAGAATGAGTGAAAACTTTCATATGCAGGTTCATCCCATTTGCAGAGAAATGAATTTTTCAAATGACTAGTCGTGAGATATAGGGTCTGGGGGAACTACGTATCTCATTCAAGTAATATTCAATCCATAATTATTTTTAATAAAATATCAAGGAATGATGGTGGACAATGTTATAAAAGTGGGTTTCCAAGATCAAAATTCTCCACATTTTATTGAATTTTCTTACCGGAATTTTTCAGGATTATGGGAACACAATTGGTGTGAGAACCTGTTTTGGACCCTCCTATAATGATTTTTATCATACATAGAAGGGTGGGGTAGGGGTTTATACTATTTTTAAACCTGGAATTAGAGATATGGGGATCACTATATATCTCAAAAAGGATATAATAAATCTTGACATAATTCTTGGATATGGGGGTGGTGGGAGACCAAAACCCAACATATTGTTCCTCTAGGAGAGGGCTATATATGTCACTTAAGGGATGTCAATCATGTGGTTTAGAATCATGATTAATGTATTTTTATGCATTAATTTCATTTTTTTGTATCTATGACCATATCAATCTTAAAATGAACTAATATGGCTTGTAATTTTGGGGAAACCCTTTACTACAAAATCCTAAACCCATATAAGCTATGATCGGTGTGAAAAATAAGGAATCGAAAAGGATTCATCCAAATCATATAGGCGATTCAAATAAATGAAAATATTTTTTTTATAATTTGATCGTTATCACATGTTATAAGATCTAGAAATAACTACATATATCACATGGTTGAAAATCAAACAAAAATAGTTCTTGAGAACCAATTAGTTTAGTTCCATTTAGGGAGGAAATTTTCCTTGAAGTTTAATATCATGTTGTAAGGAAGTTCATTACATGATATCATTCGAATGATAATTGAAATAGGGTGTTTTGGATCAATAATGCTTCATGATGCTTCATACATGAAGAAAGAAATTGCAATCCAAAATCATTGGAATTATCAGATCATTAAGTGTGATATGGGAGAAGTATCAAATAATAACCACAAACCGTGTTCTAAATGTATATTTATGATATAACATTGTTGAGGAATATGTGGATAGAATGGGACTCTCCTAATAATGAATATTCCACTATTTGAAAATTACTTTTACGGAAACTTATGTAGATCCAAATAGGGGAATAGTACGCATAGTAAAAAAATTCATCTTTTTAGGAAACTGAAATTCCATCACTGATTACCAAAGAATGATTATTTATATCTGAGTATTCCCTGAAAATGTTATATGATGTATAAAATTAATTTTTTATTGCACAATGGAAAGATTTTAACAATCATCATCCATGGTTTATTGTGTACCATAAATGGATCTAACTCATATTTAGGGAAGGATAAATTGTCTTTTCCATGATGGGATCCATAATGAGGGGGCCTAATTATCATTTTCTACATTGATATTTGTTTTTATGAATATATGGTGGTAATTCCTCTATTTTCTGGTTGTGACCAAGACATATGGTCTGAGAATCACTACATATCTCACAAGGGTGATAAGCATGCTTTTCATATTTCTATAATAGAGGTTTGATGAGAGTATAAAACCTAGGTTTTGATCTTATCATGTACAGATCTAAATGTTATGCATTTTTATGGCATGAAAGAAGGGATAATGTTTGAGACATATCATATTTATCATATGAGGAACAATGATTTTATATTGGGACAGGCTTATAGTTTATCCTAATGTGCGGTTAATTTTGGACATGCAGTCTACCATTATATAGTGAGGATGAGATATAACTCATATTAACATTGTGTGATTGGAATGTGCGGACAAACTTGAATAGTTCCTACCAAGCCTAAGCAATGGGAATCATAGGGGGGCAGGGGAGGACATTTTTAAACTATGTCAAAAACCAAAAATGATGATTCTTTTGTCACCATGAATCTATATATAGTAGGAATAAATCCACATCTCATTCTATAAAGAAGGTGTCACTAGTACAAAAACATTTTTTTATGTCGGTTTTTTTTCTTTTTAACATTGAGTTTTAGGCGACGTTGTTACTGGAGACATTAAAAATATGTTTTTTATATAGGTTATTAAATAACTGATGCAAAAAATGGGGTTTTATTGTTTTTAACGTCAGTTTTTAAAAACCGATGTGAAAGACCTTTTGGAAATGGCGTTAAGAAGCCATTTTTACGTTTGTTTTTAGAAAAACCAATGTTAAAAGTCATTTTTAATGTTGGTTTTTAAATAACAGATGTAACACCCCGAGCTTCCACGATACGCTTCTCATTGA
Organism: Viscum album; assembly: GCA_963277665.1. Lineage (NCBI taxonomy): Eukaryota > Viridiplantae > Streptophyta > Magnoliopsida > Santalales > Viscaceae > Viscum > Viscum album. Next base: position 581,279,111 of record OY728125.1, read on the forward strand.
ATAATGCAATAGCCTGCATTGTACTCAACTTCGAGTTCTAAAACACCGCGACTAATCAAAGTAGCCGTTATGAATAGTAATAACCACTTTTTAAAATTATAGAAATTTTATATTTCAAATGGACTTCATTTTTGTATTTGTAATATCGAAATTATCCTAAGTTGAATTTTTTGTAACTTTCTGAGAACTTCCAATTTTTTATGAATAGTGAAAAATACTTAAAACAACTTTTTTAATAAAAATAATTAATTGTGATAAATTATACTATTTAGTGGTTTTAAAGTATAATTAGAACATATTTTTACCATTTTATCCAATGGTGGTCATTAGAATTAATTTAACATTGAAAATGGACATAAACAATTGCCAATCTTTTGATATAAATTGTTTCTTAAAAACACGCTATTTGTTCTGACAGCGGGAATTAATTATAAAATTAATTAATTCAACTTATATGTTTGGAATTTTTTAAAATACACATCATTTTTGAATTCGGAATATCAATTATAGCTTAGGGTGAAATTTTGGTACTTTTCGGATAACTTTTGTATTTTGATGAATAGTGAAAATTACTAAATTTTAATTAAAAACAACTTTTTTAATCAAAATAATTAATATTGATAAATTATGAATTTGAGTGGTTTTAAAGTATATTTAGAATATATTTTTACCATTCAATTTAATGTTTGTCATTGGACATAATTTTACAATTAAACCGAACATAAATAAGTGTCAATCTTTTGATAGTTATTATCTCTTAAAAACACGCTTTTTGTTTTGACAGCGGGAATTAATTTTAAATTAATTTCTTCCACTTCTGTGTTTTGAATTTAGGAAAATGGATTCCATATTTAGAATCAGGATGTTCAAATTGTGTAAATAGGTAACTTTTATTTTTAGACATTTTGAATAATTACTGCGGTAAATATTTTATTTACCATGGTTAAGGGTAAATCCGGTAAATAAGGGTTAAAAAAATAATATTATAATAATACTAAATTACCCTAAAACGTGTCTTAACCCTATTGGTTGATACATGGTCGACCATGGGCATCTTTGGGTCTATTTTGGGACCCCATGGATCCACTTGTAAGTGATAATGACACATTATATTAATAAAGTTAAAATAAAAATAAAAATGCCATAAGCTTATATCTTTTAGAAGAACAATTTTTACATAGGGTTATACATGTTGGATTTTCGATTATAAATATTAATTAGAAAGCTAAAACGATTTCCTACATAATGATATTTTATTTATAATTTTTAGACATTATATAATTTATTTTATTTATGACACAATGATGATGCAGTAATTACTAAAATATTGAAAAATAAAAATAATTGATCTTATAAATACCCAAATAATTATAATATGAAACTTTTAATGAATTAAACTAATTTTCTATGATAATATGATATATTAGGAGTGATTTAATTGACTTTGTTCGAAGTAATCAATCTGTTAGGAGTTTCACAAAAATCAACTATTGAATAGTGTCAAAATTGACATAAAAGAGTTCTTAAAACAAATATTATATTATTAATTGATATTAAATTCCTAAAAATCTAAGGTTCGGCCAAGAGACTTATATTATGATAGGTTCCTCATTAATGGACCACTTGGGGGTCGCTTGGATGTATATAGTAAGTTTATTAACCATATTATATAAAAATACAAAGAGACATTGTAAAAGTGAAACTAATTAACTTAGAGTTAATACTTAAAGATAAGGTTAATATAAGTACCCAAACCTGTCTAAATTCTATTGGATGAGTTGTTTTCGACCTATCCCCACCTCATCCTTTGAATAGTCAACTTTGGAGCCTTTGTAAACCGAATATGAATTTATTATAAATTAATATTTCTAACTTTTCCAAAGGTGCCCCTCACCCCTCTTATAAAAGGGCACTCCTCCTTCTCATTTATTCACACCTTCAAAGCCTTTTGGTTCGGCCAAAATCTGCCCACATACTCTCCCAACATCCCTCACTACAACCTAGAGGCCTTAGTTTGATCAGAAAGCCAACCTAAGGAGCCCTTTTGATCAAATCAAAAGGAAGAACCCGAAGAAGAGGTAATGATTTCACCACCCTTTTCTAAGTTCATTTCTTCTTCCACTTCTTCTTCCTTTGTTCTTACCATTCTGAAATAATAACTCCAGTATCTCACATATACTGTGATGTTATTATATATATGGTACAATCATATTCAGTATTCTATCCACCCTTTGAATAACATGTCACCATACGTGCGTACGTACGGCTTACCGTCTCCACGTCGTGGTGTAATTGTTATTCAATATAATATTATTTGGATGGGTATAATAATGATGTGTAACTCATGTAAATAATAAATATAACATGTTAATGATTCTGTATATATGATATACCATCCATTTATATATTATTTTAATATCAAAAGAATGATATTGTCGCTCGTGCGTACGTACGGACTACCGTCTCCACGAACGCGATGAGATTCATTCTCCATCGTATCCATTCAAGTATAATTATCATTTGATGATTTAAAAATGATGTTTAAGGACTGTATATCATTCTGGATATGAATAAGATACAACAACCATGGCTTATTTAACAAAACATATAAAAGAAAATGAGTAAGTTAACTCCCGAAACGACGATAATTCTAAGATATTATTAACAAATCAATGTTAAAAGATCATATATGATATCATATTAATATATATGATTCTTGTATAATTTAATAACAACTATTTCACCATTATATAGGAGGTTAACCTACCCCAACCAAGGAAAAGTACAAGGTAAGGGTTATTTCACAATCTCTTCATTATCCGAGGTTGTTTATACGTAATAATCTACTGGGATTTCTTTATCATCCACATCCATGTTTCTTCGAAATGTATTTCAAAACATATTTATTATTTACAAGAATATGGGTTAAATTCATTTATACCCTTGTTTTACTTTTTGTAAGAGGTTTATAAAGGAATCATTCCGTCGTTTTCAAAACAAGTTCCTTTTTAACCTTTTCGACAGAATTAAGATAAGAATGTTTTTTTTTACTTATACGGCGGGTGCGGTTATTTTCCGCCGTTATAAAATCGTCAAAGCATTCCTTACAAGCTTACAAGAATATTTTCAAGAAAATGTTTTATTTTATATGGCTCTTAAATGATTTCAAAAATAGAAAGAGATATTTCTCTAAAAAGTGTTTTGATTTCATCTATGTCAACATCCTTTAATGGATTTTACGCTTATTTGAAGTTGATTTATTATAATACAAAACTTCTATATTGTATTGAAGGTTTTGTGATATGTTTGACTGTGGATGTGCTATTTTATACCATTCATAGTTTATGGTGAAACTATTGACATTTCGTATGCTAGTTTTAATCCGAATGTTTATGTTATATTTCAAACTTTTCTTCAGATGAATGTGCTAAACAAGTATGTTCCGGGTTGGGGACCGGTAAAAGTAAGCCCTCCAGGTTGGGGACTGGTTAAAGTAAGCCCTCCAGGTTAGGGACTGGTAAAAGTATGCCCTCCGGGTTGGTGTCCGGTTATTAGAGGCACTCCGGGTTGGTGTCCGGTTATTAGAGGCACTCCGGGTTGGTGTCCGGTTATTAGAGGCACTCCGGTTTAGGTTCCGGTTAGAAGTAACCCCTAGGTCTTGGGATGAGGCCTAGACAAAGAAATTAACATTTAGCATTATGCATTCCAACATTATGAAAGTGGTTATTGATTTTTTTCATGTGATTATTCGATTAGTAGAATATCCATGTGAATAAGTAAATGGCATTATTTCATTTTATTTATGCCATACCATGTTGAATGTTCATGTTTAAAAGGCTTATGTTTTAGTTATACATTGCCTTAAATGTTTATTCTTATTTATGAAAGTTTCCGCTATATTGTTATCCTTACTGGGCATTTGATCTCACCCCTTTTCTATGATTTATTTTTCCCAGGAAGTGAAGATGTAAGTTATGAATGACCTGCAGGGATATTATGAGGGGATTATAGTGTGGACTGTGGAAACATTATGTTGTTGTAGTAGTTTTTCATTTTATGATGTAATGTAAAACTTATGAATATATCTAGTGTTTCCAAGGCTACTAAACCAATCGGTCTTCGAGATTTGATATTTCTTGTGATCATGCCAATGTTACGAAGTAATGCACCGACTCTGGGTAACTGGGGTCGGGGCGTTACAGTTGGTATCAGAGGAAGTTTAGTACAAACCTTGGAAGCTAGATTTAGATAAACTCTGATTAGAGCACGTAGACCTAAGATGAACTTTGAGGATTAGTATAGAAGAACTTCCTAGAATTTTGGTATTGTAGAGATTTTGTGAGTTTTCCGAGCAATACATCCCTGTCTGGATACGAGCAGGTAGAGGCGGCTCTGGCACAGATGTACCTAGGGGTAAAACCCGAAAACACCGCTTTGAGCTAGACTCGAACGGGAACTGGTGCACGACAACGGGCCTTGCTGCACTCTTGGTTACGACACTCCCGGGGGATATGCTTAGGATAACTCTCATTATCTTTACAAATCATTTTGAAGGGTTTATGAGTATATACTTCCTCAAAGAAAAACATTTTTATGATTATGGATTATATCCATAAATAGTTCAATTTATGTTAAGTGTTTTATAAGTATGGGATTATGTATTTTGATTCATAAACTGATCTAGTTTATGCCATTGTTTAGAAATGGCGCCTAGTGGAAGAAATGGAAACCGTATCAATGCGCGCACTCCATGTAGGGATTTCCCTCCTGCTCAAGATAATTATAGTGGGGCTAGTGATGCAACTGGTGCTGATCAACTAATCACCATACTGGGACAACTTACTCAGGTTATGAATAATAACCTTACCCGTATGGAGCACCCTGATCCGCAGCATGGAGGATCAATGTTAGATCGATTCATGAGACAACAACCACCAACGTTCAATGGGAGTACAAATCCCTTAGTAGCTGAGCAATGGATATTTTCCCTAGAGAAAATATTTCAGGCTTTGGGGAGTAGTGAAAGGGAAAAAGTTACCATGGCAGTTTACCGCCTCACTGGAGATGCTGATCAATGGTGGTCATTGATTCAAAACATGAAGGAAGATGATGAAGTATCAAATATGGAATGGAGGGAGTTCAAAGATCTGTTTTTAGAAAAATACTTCCCTCGCGACCATCGAGCAGATATGGAAAGGCAATTTCTAAGTCTGAGACAGAAGGAGGATGAGAATGTCGCAAAGTATGAGGCTAACTTTACAAGGTTATCAAGGTATGCCGGAGATTATATTCGCAACCCAGGAAGTAAGATTGATCGTTTCTTTGATGGGTTAAAACCATTTCTCCGTCGAGCTTTGGTATCACAATCCTTCTCATCATACGAAGATATTGTCTCGTGTGCTATCAAGACAGAAAAGGAATTCTTTAAGTCTTATGACAACAAAGTAAAGCAAGAGAAGAAGGGAACGGTGGAACAAGGGACAGATAAAGAGAAAAAGGGAAAGAAGGATTTTCCATTATGTGATAATTGTGGGAAGAATCACCCTGGTACATGCCTAAAAGGAATGGGAGTTTGTTATAAATGTGGAGAAAAGGGTCACCAGGCTCGTGATTGCAAGGGAAAGAAAGAGGCTATCAAAGTGGAATGCTACAATTGTAGAGAAATGGGTCATTATGCAAATGAATGTCCTAAGCGTCAGGGAAACTTACCTCAGAAAAGGCCAAGGGATCAAGGCCAATCTTATGCTGTGACTACAGTTGAAGCGGAATAATTAATGTATTGGTGCTTTTGGACTCAAGGATTATATTCTGGTTATAAGAATAATGTGATATATATATGGATTGTACTGCAGTACTTGTTTATTTCAGTAAGGTTTTAATATGATGAAGGTAATTATATTTTTAGTATGTGACAATAAGAGAAACTTTACTTCGTTTGGGGAATCTGATAAATTGATTTTGGAATTAAGAAACCTTTTAGAGAAAGTCTGGACAGAGGTATTTTGGATAACTAGAAAGGTTGGAGTGGATTAAGTTGATCTTTGGATAGTATTGTTTAAGGTTAAAAAATTTATGAAGATTATTTTCGGAATATTATAATACTATAGTTTTAGGAAAAGGACAACCTGTAGGGTGGGGCATAACCCGTCGCGTCGGACAAAGTTGCAGGAATCGAACCCACAACCATAGTGCGACAGGCCTTTATTTCCTACCACTAGCCTACAGGGAGTCCCTGGTTATTACAAAATAGTTGTCCTATTCTAAATGGTTTGTGGTAAAAATTTATTAATGAAAGTCTACATGATAAGTAAGTATATTTCCTCACATTCTTAGTAAATCTCTTAAATAATTTCTTCACCTCTATGAAAGGTTACTTAAAACAAAAACGTTGTCGATTAACTTTTCCAACTGGGGATTCAATGAATGTTTAACCAATCACAAGTTTGTGATTTTCTTATTGTTAACTTTCTCCTAATCCTGTTTTCTAGAACTCTTCATCAGACCATGCTAGTTTGTTTTTCCTCCATATCCATATTTTTATAGAACCCTAGTATGGGCTATCTCGGATGACCTTTGTACTTCTCTTTCTTTCTTTTAATGTTATATTTTTATTAATCTTATTTCCGATGTGGGTTTTCCACAAAGGTATTTTCTATTTACAACCTTTTGTTTTCAAAGAAAAATTTCATATTGCGAGGACGCAATTTATTGAAGGAGGGGAGAATGTAACACCCCGAGCTTCCACGATACGCTTCTCATTGAATAATGCAATAGCCTGCATTGTACTCAACTTCGAGTTCTAAAACACCGCGACTAATCAAAGTAGCCGTTATGAATAGTAATAACCACTTTTTAAAATTATAGAAATTTTATATTTCAAATGGACTTCATTTTTGTATTTGTAATATCGAAATTATCCTAAGTTGAATTTTTTGTAACTTTCTGAGAACTTCCAATTTTTTATGAATAGTGAAAAATACTTAAAACAACTTTTTTAATAAAAATAATTAATTGTGATAAATTATACTATTTAGTGGTTTTAAAGTATAATTAGAACATATTTTTACCATTTTATCCAATGGTGGTCATTAGAATTAATTTAACATTGAAAATGGACATAAACAATTGCCAATCTTTTGATATAAATTGTTTCTTAAAAACACGCTATTTGTTCTGACAGCGGGAATTAATTATAAAATTAATTAATGCAACTTATATGTTTGGAATTTTTTAAAATACACATCATTTTTGAATTCGGAATATCAATTATAGCTTAGGGTGAAATTTTGATACTTTTCGGATAACTTTTGTATTTTGATAAATAGTGAAAACTACTAAATTTTAATTAAAAACAAAATTTTTAATCAAAATAATTAATATTGATAAATTATGAATTTGAGTGGTTTTAAAGTATATTTAGAATATATTTTTACCATTCAATTTAATGTTTGTCATTGGACATAATTTTACAATTAAACCGAACATAAATAAGTGTCAATCTTTTGATAGTTATTATCTCTTAAAAACACGCTTTTTGTTTTGACAGCGGGAATTAATTTTAAATTAATTTCTGCCACTTCTGTGTTTTGAATTTAGGAAAATGGATTCCATATTTAGAATCAGGATGTTAAAATTGTGTAAATAGGTAACTTTTATTTTTAGACATTTTGAATAATTACTGCGGTAAATATTTTATTTACCATGGTTAAGGGTAAATCCGGTAAATAAGGGTTAAAAAAATAATATTATAATAATACTAAATTACCCTAAAACGTGTCTTAACCCTATTGGTTGATACATGGTCGACCATGGGCATCTTTGGGTCTATTTTGGGACCCCATGGATCCACTTGTAAGTGATAATGACACATTATATTAATAAAGTTAAAATAAAAATAAAAATCCCATAAGCTTATATCTTTTAGAAGAACAATTTTTTATAGGGTTATACATGTTGGATTTTCGATTATAAATATTAATTAGAAAGCTAAAAAGATTTCCTACATAATGATATTTTATTTATAATTTTTAGACATTATATAATTTATTTTATTTATGACACAATGATGATGCAGTAATTACTAAAATAGTGAAAAATAAAAATAATGGATCTTATAAATACCCAAATAATTATAATATGAAACTTTTAATGAATTAAACTAATTTTCTATGATAATATGATATATTATGAGTGATTTAATTGACTTTGTTCGAAGTAATCAATCTGTTAGGAGTTTCACAAAAATCAACTATTGAATAGTGTCAAAATTGACATAAAAGAGTTCTTAAAACAAATATTATATTATTAATTGATATTAAATTCCTAAAAATCTAAGGTTCGTCCAAGAGACTTATATTATGATAGGTTCCTCATTAATGGACCACTTGGGGGTCGCTTGGATGTATATAGTAAGTTTATTAACCATATTATATAAAAATACAAAGAGACATTGTAAAAGTGAAACTAATTAACTTAGAGTTAATACTTAAAGATAAGGTTAATATAAGTACCCAAACCTGTCTAAATTCTATTGGATGAGTTGTTTTCGACCTATCCCCACCTCATCCTTTGAATAGTCAACTTTGGAGCCTTTTTAAACCGAATATGAATTTATTATAAATTAATATTTCTAACTTTTCCAAAGGTGCCCCTCACCCCTCTTATAAAAGGGCACTCCTCCTTCTCATTTATTCACACCTTCAAAGCCTTTTGGTTCGGCCAAACTCTGCCCAAATACTCTCCCAACATCCCTCACTACAACCTAGAGGCCTTAGTTTGATCAGAAAGCCAACCTAAGGAGCCCTTTTGATCAAATCAAAAGGAAGAACCCGAAAAAGAGGTAATGATTTCACCACCCTTTTCTAAGTTCATTTCTTCTTCCACTTCTTCTTCCTTTGTTCTTACCATTCTGAAATAATAACTCCAGTATCTCACATATACTGTGATGTTATTATATATATGGTACAATCATATTCAGTATTCTATCCACCCTTTGAATAACATGTCACCATACGTGCGTACGTACGGCTTACCGTCTCCACGTCGTGGTGTAATTGTTATTCAATATAATATTATTTGGATGGGTATAATAATGATGTGTAACTCATGTAAATAATAAATATAACATGTTAATGATTCTGTATATATGATATACCATCCATTTATATATTATTTTAATATCAAAAGAATGATATTGTCGCTCGTGCGTACGTACGGACTACCGTCTCCACGAACGCGATGAGATTCATTCTCCATCGTATCCATTCAAGTATAATTATCATTTGATGATTTAAAAATGATGTTTAAGGACTGTATATCATTCTGGATATGAATAAGATACAACAACCATGGCTTATTTAACAAAACATATAAAAGAAAATGAGTAAGTTAACTCCCGAAACGACGATAATTCTAAGATATTATTAACAAATCAATGTTAAAAGATCATATATGATATCATATTAATATATATGATTCTTGTATAATTTAATAACAACTATTTCACCATTATACAGTAGGTTAACCTACCCCAACCAAGGAAAAGTACAAGGTAAGGGTTATTTCACAATCTCTTCATTATCCGAGGTTGTTTATACGTAATAATCTACTGGGATTTCTTTATCATCCACATCCATGTTTCTTCGAAATGTATTTCAAAACATATTTATTATTTACAAGAATATGGGTTAAATTCATTTATACCCTTGTTTGAATTTTTGTAAGAGGTTTATAAAGGAATCTTTCCGTCGTTTTCAAAACAAGTTCCTTTTTAACCTTTTCGACAGAATTAAGATAAGAATGTTTTTTTTTACTTATACGGCGGGTGCGGTTATTTTCCGCCGTTATAAAATCGTCAAAGCTTTCCTTACAAGCTTACAAGAATATTTTCAAGAAAATGTTTTATTTTATATGGCTCTTAAATGATTTCAAAAATAGAAAGAGATATTTCTCTAAAAAGTGTTTTGATTTCATCTATGTCAACATCCTTTAATGGATTTTACGCTTATTTGAAGTTGATTTATTATAATACAAAACTTCTATATTGTATTGAAAGTTTTGTGATATGTTTGACTGTGGATGTGCTATTTTATACCATTCATAGTTTATGGTGAAACTATTGACATTTCGTATGCTAGTTTTAATCCGAATGTTTATGTTATATTTCAAACTTTTCTTCAGATGAATGTGCTAAACAAGTATGTTCCGGGTTGGGGACCGGTAAAAGTAAGCCCTCCAGGTTGGGGACTGGTTAAAGTAAGCCCTCCAGGTTAGGGACTGGTAAAAGTATGCCCTCCGGGTTGGTTTCCGGTTATTAGAGGCACTCCGGGTTGGTGTCCGGTTATTAGAGGCACTCCGGGTTGGTGTCCGGTTATTAGAGGCACTCCGGGTTGGGTTCCGGTTAGAAGTAACCCCTAGGTCTTGGGATGAGGCCTAGACAAAGAAATTAACGTTTAGCATTATGCATTCCAACATTATGAAAGTGGTTATTGATTTTTTTCATGTGATTATTCGATTAGTAGAATATCCATGTGAATAAGTAAATGGCATTATTTCATTTTATTTATGCCATACCATGTTGAATGTTCATGTTTAAAAGGCTTATGTTTTAGTTATACATTGCCTTAAATGTTTATTCTTATTTATGAAAGTTTCCGCTATATTGTTATCCTTACTGGGCATTTGAGCTCACCCCTTTTCTATGTTTTATTTTTCCCAGGAAGTGAAGATGTAAGTTATGAATGACCTGCAGGGATATTATGAGGGGATTATAGTGTGGACTGTGGAAACATTATGTTGTTGTAGTAGTTTTTCATTTTATGATGTAATGTAAAACTTATGAATATATCTAGTGTTTCCAAGGCTACTAAACCAATCGGTCTTCGAGATTTGATATTTCTTGTGATCATGCCAATGTTACGAAGTAATGCACCGACTCTGGGTAACTGGGGTCGGGGTGTTACAACAGACGTACAAAATGTTTACTATCTTGTAGATAATTTTCTATTCATTGATTTTACAGGTCATAGAGCTCAAAAAAAGTTACGGATAAAAAGTTATGACCATCATAAGTTTGATATTTTTTCGACGAAAGACTGATGAGCCAACCATAGATTCATCTTAGAAGGAATTTTTGAATCCTTAGGAGGATTTTCAGTTTTACCATGATATAAAGCATTATACATAATTACAATAAATTAATAATTGTTAAATGGTATATAAATTAAGAAATCTACTCATAGAAAATATAAATCATGGGAAAATAATTACAAATACCATGAAGAGATTGCGGAAATATGAAATCGTGGATTAACGTGGATGATCAAATAAGTTCAGTTAGTGGAATGATGATGGTTGAATTAAATGATCATAAAATATTATATCAATTAAGAAAAAAACATAAAAACCCTAAATCATGGATAAATGATCATTTATACCCTGATGAGATCACAGAAAGAAGAAATAATTGATTCACTTAGAAGATCAAACGAGTCGAGTTGGGGGAACGATAATGGTTGAAATAAATGATCATTAAATTAACATATGTTTATAATGGAAACATATAATCGAGATGATAAGAGAAAACACGGTATTAAAAATGATATGCGGTAATTCAAAATTTTGATGTCGCGATGTAAAAAAATTGAAATTTCATGTTCGCGGGATATTAAATTTATCTTTAATGTTGGTTTTATGATAATCGATGTCAAAAGATATTAAAATTTTAACTTATTTGTCATGTTGGTTATTATAAATCTGATGTGAAAAATCAATCTTCATCACTTTTTCACGTCAGTTATTAAATAACAGATGTGAAAAATTGATTTTTATAACTTTTTCACATCTGTTATTTAATAAACGACATTAAAAGATATTTTTTACATTGGTTATTAAATAACCGACATCCAAGAAGTTTACAAAAATGTATTTTATTTCTAAATCATTAATTTGAAAAGTCACAGAGCTCAAACAATGTTGCGGATTAAAAGTTATGACCTTCAGATGTTGTCCATCCCTAAGACATCATTTATATATGATCAACTTATAAAGGCCATAAATTTTAATCCATAATTCTATTTGAGCTTCGTGGCCTGTGAAATTAAATCTTGAAAAATGAGATACATGTTTTTAAACTTTTTTCATGTCGGTTATTCAATAAAAAACATAAAAAATTCATAAAAATCAATTTTTAATGACGGTTTTATAATAACCGATGTAAAAAATAAGTGAAAATTTTAATATATGTTCATGGAAATGGATTTTTCACATCGGTTATTTAATAACCGACATGGAAATGTGATGTACATTTATTTTGTACATCAGTTATATAATAACCAACATGAAAAATCAGATAAAATTGATTTTTCATGTCGGTTCTTATATAACCAATGTGAAAAATCAGTGAAATTATATTTTCATGTTAGTTATATAATAACTGATGTGAAAAATCAATTTTCAGATATTTTCATGTCATTTCTAAAAAATAGACGTGAAAATAAGTGACGTTAAAAATATTTTTTGTACTAGTCTATACGATACAGAAAAGTAGTTGTATCATTTAAATCTTTTATGTGACGAATGAAAGTATTAAAATAGATAAGATCACATTCACAAGTGGTCAAATCCTCTAGAGAGATGATAATTTGATGGATATGGTCATGAAAGTTCCAGTAATCAAACCCATGTGTTCCTAAACTAAGGAAAATTTGACAAATGATCTCTCTCTTGTATGCATTCATAACCAACTGAGTCTTTGTGATGATAATGTAAATCACCAACCACATTTTCTAACAACCTAATGTTCAATTTGTAGTACTGATATCCTGATCCTATTTACCATCTTCCACAATTACATGATCTATAATTTGATTCACAATATATGGATTTACCCCAAAATGTGACACTAAAGTGGGAAAGTCATCCATCTCTACCTACTCTTTAATACCAGGAACTAAGATTATAAGTTTGGCATCGATCGATGGAATTCCCTATGTTGATCCACTTGGAACAGTGTTATTAGGGTTTCCAAAAATTCCATTCATAAATATGGGGTATACGTTACTCCATAAAAAAATAGGACTTGAGGAATAAATTCCCTCAAAATTCTTATGATGTTAAGATGAAAGTCTTTCCCCTTCCCAATTCAGTGAACTAAATGCAGTGGAAAAAAACTAGGGGGACGCTATCAGTTTATGCACCCATCAAACTAGATTCCACAATACCCTATTAGGATATTATTCACCCCCAATTTTGGAATAACCATAATTAAATGTTAGTCAGAGATTTCATGGAGGTAATGAAATTTCCTTGCTAAAATCCCTAGGAATCACCATCAATCATAGGTTTTGAAGGATGAGTGGGTTTGGTGACTATTTAATCATAGTAAGGATTAATAATGTAACTTATTGTAGGATTCAATTTTTTTTTTGAAAACTATAAGTATCATAAGGTTCATAAATTGTAAATCCCCAAAATTCTAATGTAAGAATATTGTATTCAATAGCATGTATGAGATGCAACACCGAATGTAGAATGTAATATAATATCCCAATACATTAAAATATTCAATATTTTAAAATAAAATCAATATATTTTATATCTTGTAATTAATTTAATGCTAATTTAGCTTGTGTTTCTTGCAACAATGAGTTTCTTCGATGACCCGAGTTACACGAAATATTGATTTTTACTGAATACTATTAATGTTATTATTTAAAATGAGAATTACCAAATAGATGTAAAATTAGAGGTTAGGAATTATATTACCTAACGTATTAAAATATTTTTTGTACAAAATTATAAAATTAATTAATTTATCATTAATTATTTATAAATGAATATAAAAACCAATTGAATATAATGGAAATGTTATTATGCTCAGAAATGTATTTTATCCGAAAAATTTAAATTAAGTACTATTAGTGAATGATATTGATGAAATATATATATTATATATTCAATAAAATATTTTATATATTCATCTAATATATTTGAGATGCATAGGATTAGAATAAGTATAATTTTATGCTTAAAAATTGTATTCTTCAAAAAGTAGCTTTATATCCTTTTAATGGATAACCTATTTTAAATCAAATTATTACATCTCTATAAAATTTATATGTAAAAATAATCTTCATTTTATAAATCGGAACATTAAAATTAGATTATTTTTTAATTTTTAATTTTTTTTAGAAGCTTCAATTTTTGATGAAAAGTGAAAATAATGATATTTAATTGGTTTGAGATGAGGGATGGAGACCCGACAGGAAGAGGACCAGCGCCCGCCACGACAGAACCCTAACTCTCGATCTTATGCTGATGTTCTCAAAGGAAAAGCAATTGCAAATCACAGCTCGCAGGATGCAGTGACTTCAGATCTACAAATTCTTCCTAAATCCTTTCGACACCGAGGGCATTTGGCAATTGCTTTCTCAACTGACGAGGTAAATCTTCTTTCATCGGACCTCCGATTTCTTTTAGTTGTAAAATTTCCGCACCTAAGACCTTCCATGAAATATCTTAGAACTGCTTTAGAATCTATAGGTTTTGCGGGCTTTCAAATAGGTCTCCTGAACCCCACCCACATAGTGCTTCGTTTAAACTCTGAAGAGGATTACTATCGACTGTTGGTCAAACGTTCTTGGTCCTTTGGAGGATGTCTAATGAAAATATTAAAGTGGACACCGGATATTAATCCCTACTCTGAACCTCCGATAGTCCCCATTTGGGTAGGATTTCCAGAACTTCCCTTGCACTTGTTCAAACAGGAAGCATTATTTCCTATTGCCAGACTCATTGGCAATCCTCTGAGGCTAGATGCAGCTACAAAAACTCTTTCAAGACCTTCAATTGCCAGGATATGAATTGAGATTGATGTTTCAAAATCACTGCCCTCAAACATTTGGATTCAGAGTGGTGACTTAGGATTCTTACAAGAGGTTGTTTATGAGAGAGTTCCAGACTATTGCATGAAGTGTTTTAGGCTGGGACATGATTCTCTCAGCTGTGGAAATTTTGAATTAGGCTCTAAAAAATTGAAATCAAAATGGATTGAAAAGGCTAACGACAGTCACAAGGAAGCTGGCCCCTCTGACTCCTCTAATCAAGCAAATGTTAGTGTGGACCGGACCATACAAGTCCCTGGGAAGAAAATTTCGGATTTTACTAACATAGCCATTACTGATTTTGATAACACCACTGCTCTTAAAGATAAATTGCAACATCATGAGACTTCTGAAATTATTAGAAAAGATCACAACAATTCAATCAGCTCATCTGAAGTTAAAAGAGATGAATCACTTGAGGATAGGGGAACTAATGAGGAGGTTTCAGATGTTTATGATGAATCAATGTTGGTTCGAAAAGGAAAAAAAATTATAGTTGATTCTGATGGTTTTATCACTCCTCATCCCAGAAAAACCCGAAAATATCGTGGTAATGTCAATAGTGAAAGGACTATTATCACAAGATCTCTAGCTGCCAAGGTTATTGAGGTTGAGGTTCCTCCGCAACCTGCACCTTCTGAACAATTGCCTGACCCCTCACAATCCTCTGAATGTTCGGATTCAGATTCATCATCAAGTGAGGACAATAATGATCCTTCTCTAAAGGATGCCTATCAGTTTGAGGAGTCTTTGAAATTCCCAGAGGAGCTTGACTCCTGGATTGTCGCACATGATACAGCTTCCTTTAGAAGTTACCAGAATGGTGAATTGACTGATGAGGCTTATCTTGATATTAGAAAAAGAATGTTTATCAAAATGGATGAGGAATTTGAGAAAAATCCAAATTTCGATTTTAAGAACATAACATGGAAGTGACCCATTATTCTGGTTCCCTTCTGCTTCAGAGATTTCTTTTTGGATCTGGATCTGATCTGCTCAGTGGATAGCCAAATGGGTTTAGCCTTGCAGGAACTTCTATTGACCTCATGATGTTTGGCTTTACCAATGATTTTGAGGTTTTCATTCTGGATGGTTATCTCTATTTATGAGCTTGATCACAAATCATGGAGGGCTGTATATGGATTTATCCTTCACTGTTATGAAGCTTCTATTTGGCTATCTGGAAGAACTAGTTTACTGCTTTTCTTTTGACAGCTGGTTTAGTTCTGCATTCTGGTTTGGAAAGTGCACTGGATTTTCTGAACCTCCAGCTTGTTATTGCCTGGACACTAGTTGATTTTGAAGATTTTCCTTATCTTCTTATAGTGCTGTAATTAAGTATTCTGATTTCCTGGTTTGATCAGTATGCCTTTTGTATATTTGACGGCTATGGCAAGGATACTATAGAAGCAAGATGACCTCTTTCTCTTTTTTCCCCTGCTCCGCATGGTTGCAATTCGTGCTGTTTTCAGGTGAGGATGGCTCGGATGGATATATTCTCTTCAATATGATAGCTTGCGGATTATATGGATGGACTGCATTTTCAGAGATCCAGATTTGAAAAAACTGAATGGTGTACTGTGCTGATCGAGTCTGTTTCTAGACAGACCTCTGGTTTCTACCAATTTTACATTACTTACTGCTCTGAACTGGATTTCTGGCTTGTCGGTTTTTTTGCCTCTCTGCATACGGCTTCTAATTATGATCAGGGACTTGAATGTTATTCAGTTATGAGGTTATGAAATCTGTGTTTCACAGTCTCTATGATGTTGGAAACATTTACATGAAACTGTTTGAATGAAGACCAATGAGGTGTTTTGACCTTGTTACATCTGTTAATGGTTTCTGGTCGTTTCTGGCTTTGGATGGGTTGGATTGGCTCTTCTGTTTTTTATTTCTGCTAGTCTATCGGACTATTTTTCAGTGTTTCTTGGTGGTATTTAGTGTGGAATACTTCTCGAGATAGTTCTGCTCATCCTTGCATCTGATTCCTTCTATCCAATTTCCAGTTGGGCTTTTTTTGAACAGATTTGACTCTATTTTCTTTCACTGTTTTGCTGGATTGAGTTTTTATTGAAACAGAAGTGTCGATGGTGAAGTCTGGTGTTGAAGAGATCCTAAAGATTTCTGCTTCTATTCTTCATCGGTTCATGGTGTTGATGGCTTATAATGTGGAGTTTCTAGACATAGATGCAACTCAATTTTATGGCTGCTGTCTTTGATATGAGGCTATCAGATGCAGAGAGATTCTGCCATGTTTGGATCAATCACTGGAAGTTGAAGTTTAATATTTCAGCTAGATGGATATGGAAGATCATTATGCACTGCTATATGTTGGCGATCTAATGTGGACTTGTTCCCTCTTTGACATTGGTATACTCAAAGCTTTATCTTGTAATCTTTTATTCCCTGCTGGTGTAAGTGCATTACACCTCGTGCTTGTATTGTAACCTTTTATTTTTTAATAAATTCCCTTGGGGGCATGGATTGGGAAACCAATTCACGTCATCACCTTCCTTAAAAAAATGATATTTAATTGAAAACTGGTTTTTTGTGTTAATAATTTATAGTGTTTAATTATATTTTAATATTTTTAATGTTTAATTAGTTCAATTATACATATATTAATACAATTTACTTCATTATAATAAATTTTATAAAAAAATTATATATATAAATTTTTAATCTTTAGAACACTTTTACTTTAAAACCATGCCTTATCATCTCCTCTGTGGGATTAATTTATATTAATTTATGCCACTTCTATGTTTATAATTTTGGAAAAATGTATTACATTTTTTTAATCAAAATAATCTATATTTTCAAACAATATAAAATTAATTTTTGACAAAAATGTATTAGTGAATGCAGTTATAATTAATTAAAGTGATTAAGAGAAAAATTAGTTTACCAGGGGACTAAAATCTAATCATAATGGCCAAAATGACCATGAAACTTGTAAAAAATAAATTTTATGGAAATATTTCTACCATATCCTACCTTTATAATTTTTTTTCATTATTTTATCTACTATAACTTGAATAATTTTGAGTGGAATTCCCTCTTTCAAAAAATTTCAAGAATGACACACCTCCTCTACTACAAAAAGGCAGTCACCCCTCCTACTTGTTCTCACCTCTCATTCCCATTATAACATAACAAACATGAAAAAATAAGTTCCCCAAATCCCTCCCCTCAATCCTAGAAGTACCTATTTTGGAATAATGAAAACCATGTAAGTCTTTTGGTAGAAAGCAAAAGGAGTTACCCGAATAAGATGTAATGTTCTTCAACGATCACTTTTGTTTCATTTAATTGTATACCTATTCAATTATTTTTATATCATGGGTATCTATGAAACTCAGCATCATAAATATAATTTTATTTTTTTATGATAAGAGTTCTACCTATATTTTCACACACATTAATCAAAATTTGATACATAATCATAATTCATGTGTATGATAGACTACCACCGTACTAACCGATGTCAATCATTATTCCATTTACCACTTTTTATAGTAGAAAAAATGGTGGATTTATAGTTTATATATGATATATATTAAATTTACAATGTATTTATGATTCTTTAATTCTTATAAAATTCATTTATTCCTGATTTCCTTTTTGGTGGAATATGATGACATCATTTGTGGATGTGTGGACTACTGCCTCCTCAAAATGATGAGATTCATTCATGCTACACAAGGAATGTGTAAGTGATGATTTAAATTAAAATATTATATATATATGATAAATTTATTATAATGGAATTATAATATACAGATATACTATATAATTTTCATTCATTTAATAGTACAAGAAAATAAAAACCATAATAATGTGTATGTATGACCTATCGTCTTCATTAATGATGTATTTAATTTCCTATCTCTAAATATTATGGATTTTTAATTATGTATATAATGAATATAATTGATTATTAAATGGTGGTGTACATTCATGAGATAATGAAACTATGATCAATATAATAAGATAAAAAATAACAATTCAAAACATACTACAAATCTAGGAAATTAACACACAAAATAGTGAAAATAATGAAAGATTATAAACAATGGGTAATAAGAGATAATATCATATTTCATATTAAAAATATTACTATTGTTATATTATAAGTTAGTGGTATTATTAAAACCATTATACATGAGTTTCAGGTATATTCACCCTAAAGAAAACTCAAGGTATGTGATATTCTTCTCACATTTTTCTACCTATGAGATTAATGTCATATTTAACAATTACATATTTTTCTGGTTTATATAAATATAATTTTGATATATTATATCATGAATTGTATTATCTTCATGGAATTTTTAGTTTTAATTTGAAATATTACTTTTATGGGGATTTTAATTATAAGTTACCCAGTGGTACATAATTTCACAACCTGATTACTATTCATTGGGTTATATTACTTCTTCATTGTCATTAATTTTTTAGAATTATGTGTGTAATAAATTTTTACAATAAATTATTTTTTTACCTTTGTTTTATGTAAATTTACAATTGAAACACATAATATATTCATTTATTAATTCCCACTTTATGTTATGATCATTTAACGGTTTATTTCATATTCTCATTCTAATAAAGATTTATCATTATCGAAATTACATTATAGGAATTTATATGATCATTGTTAAATAAACCCTTTAATTTTCTCTTCCCTTTTTATTAATGTAATTTTTCAAAGTAATATTCTTATCTTTTTTCAAATAAGGATCTTTTATAACCTTTTTACCTTGAAAAAGTAATGTTTTTTATGTTGTATGACATGTATGGAATTACCCTTTGTCATTTCTTTGAAGATTAATTATAATGTTTAAAATTTTAGTTTTTCATGAATTTTTTTATATGTGATTTTCAATGAAAATTATTGCCAAATTCTTTATAAATTAAAAACGAATTTTCTCCATGATTTTTTTAAAATATCTTTTTATAATGTTTCCATTAATCAGTGAAAAAACGCATTATTTTTACTCCTCATGGGATATGTTGTATTAATATTATCCTTATTCGTCCTATGGATGGTTATTTGATTGATTTGGCCAAGGACAGTGTGACATTTACATCCTTGATTCATTTTTGTAGTCCCCTTGAAGTGTTCACTTTCCTTTTATCATTGGACATTGAATTTACCCTAATTATCAATACCATTTATCCTATATATGTTTATTCACTAAACCATATACCATTTTTATATTCCATAATTAATTTTATAGTTATTTTATTATCTTAGTTAATATTTACAAACCCATTTTCATAACTCAATTCAAATATTTGATAAGGAACATTGTTCATTAATTAAATAAATTATTCAATATATGAGGAATTATATTTACATACACTACATGGGTTGGGGACTATTATAATTTATCCCCTCAATGCATCAGTAGTCTAATGAAATGAAATTAGTTGGATACAAACACTTCAATTTTTTTTCAAAAAGAATAAATGGTTTTATACACACATATTTAAACTATCTTAGGAATAGATCTTGATAGTAAAGGTATCATGTGTTTAGGAAACATGATGTCTAGTAATCAATCATCTCCTTAATTTTTAATTCAGTTATTACTATTATATATGAGTTTTTTTCTTTCAAATTATATATATATATATATTCATATTTTGGTTATCTGTTTAATTATTTAAAATAATGTGTGTCCAGATATTTACCTTTAAATATTAATCATTCCTTATACAAATATTTCAAATGGAATATGTGATTCCGTATTTACCTTAACATTATATTAATGAACTTCTTGGTAAGATTATTGATTATATGGAATGTTTGTTTTGTTATTTACATACCATATTTAGTATGTTCATTGATTCATTATTTCTTATGATATACTTTACTCTAACTAAGAATATGATCTCACCATTATTTTTTTCTTTCCCCAGTAATACTAGAAGTGTATTAAAATATATATGTAATGATATAATAAATGAGAATAATGGTTTACTTAAAATAAAAAAAATATATTGGAATTAGTTTATTCGTTTGTAATAAAATACTCGTGTATATATTTTGTTTTATAACACAAAAAACTCTCTAGTCCATTGAGATTTTATTCCATTTAATCATTCCATTATAGTGATAGTACACACCAGCTCTAAGCTTCTGGGGCCATGGTACTACAATTGGTAAAATAGGATTTTTAGAAGAAATCATGTAAAATAGATTTAGGAAAACATATATTTGGGAACATAACCCAAAGGTAGACATTGAGGATGAGTATAGAATAAAATCTTAAAATTTTGGTGTGGTATTGATTATATGGGTCTTCCTAGAAATAAATCTATATATGAATACCATAAGTGTATCTAGTTCTATCAAATATGTAACAAGAGTTAATAACTCTCAAAAGGTATTTTAGGGCTGACTCATCCGTAACATGTTACATGAAAAGAGGCCTTACTATACATAGGGTTTGATACCTTTGGAGGATATGCTTAAGATAATTCACATTTTATTTACAAAACATTATGAAGGACTTGAATAGATATTGAAAATGAATGACTTATGTTAAACCCTACACTATGGAATGAATAATTTTGAAATAAAATGTTTGAAGTATTTACTGAGATTCTATAATTAAATTATAAAAGTATTTCAACTAATAGTATTTCAGTTATAAGAATAATTAAAAATCTATATATTAATTAAAATTCAAGGAGAACATATCTTTTAATTATGAAATGAGTTATGGATTCCATCATAGGCTTATGATTATCGGTTTGAAGATAAGTTCTAATTCTCAAAAATCACTTTTTTGGTTTTATTGAATGGGAGTTTAATTACATTAAGTAAATTAGGGAAAATTAGCAAAAATATATATTTTAATAGATAATTTATTCGAAAAATAGTGTCATTAATTTTCATAGTCATGTTTTTAAAAGAATTTATAACATTTATGGTTAACATGCACATTAATAAAATAGTAATAATTGTCAAATAAAACAACTAGACATCGAAAAAGGAGAATATGTTTTATAGAAAACCATACAAAAATGTTATTTAATAAGTAAATTCTAAGGGTTTTCATCATATTTATTTTGGAAATTATATTAATATGACTTTAGAAAAAAGGAAACATGTATGATGGGTGACAACCCATCAAATTTGGTAAGTTGGTGGGGCTTGAACCCATGAATGAATGACAATATGGGTTCTATGCATACAACTAGTATATAAGACGTCCTTGTAAAGGTGTAATTATTTTTAGTTAAATGTATTGTTGAATAAATATTATTAATGAACCAATAGTGTTAGTTTTTCGGTTTATTGATTAATGTATAAAAAATATTAGTTTTGGAAAATAGTTAGAAACAAATACAATGACTTGTTTAAAGGGTATCACCATCAATTAAAAGAAAATATTAGTTAATAAATAAAGGATTCCTTCTAGAATAACCATTTATTGTATTAATGGATCAACTAAAATTTTTAAAATAACATAAAAAGTATGAATTAGAAATATGTCAAGTAGTGATATTTACTTATATTCTTAGGTAGTAAATGAATTTCCCAATATTATGAAAATGATCTAGAAATAAAATGTTGTCCTAAAAACTTATTTTTTCGAACTGATGGTATTTTAAATGATAAAATATTTATGAATATCAGACCATCAACATTCCATTGATCATTTAATTGTTTGTGGTTAATGAACTGAATCACACTCTATAAATATTTATTATTTTCCTCCAAGTCCAAATTTTCAGTTCCCACTTTTTTCTCCTACATAGAAACCTTGTTATAAGTTAATCTGTGTGACCCATGCACATCTCATTCTATATTATTAAGAGGGTATTTTATATACACTTTTATGATGTGTTTTTTTTTCAAAAAAAAATTGAAATATAAAACTATAGGTTACTGATATCATGATGCAATTATGAAGATGCAATTTAACTAATGTGGGGAGAAATTAATGCCTCCTAAATTCAAATGTAAGAACATTATTTTCGATAACATGTATGAAATGCTACACTAAGTGTAGAAGGAAATATTAAATTTTAATTCTTTACAATATATTCACTATTTTAAATTAAAATAAATATATTTTATATCATTCAATGCACATGATTCTTATTTAGGTTGTGTTTCAAGCAATAAATAGTTTTTTGATGGTTTGTGTTATACATAAGACAGAGTTTTTCCAATTACTATTAATGTTATTATTTAAAATGGAAATAAATACATAGAAATTAAATTAGTAATTATTAAAAGGATTAAAAAAATTATGAAACTATAATTCCAACAAAAATATAAAATAATTGTATTGGTTACCAATTAATTAAAAATGAATATTAAAAAAATTGACTATAAAGGAAATGTTTTTTACTCACAAAGGTGTTTTATATTAACATACTAAATTATTTACTATTAGTTATTGATATTAATTAAATATATTCATTTTATTTTGAATATAATTTTTTTATATTCATTCAATAGATTTGATAAGAATAATATAAAAATAAATCCATTTTTATGCTTAAAAATTGTATTTTTCTAAAGGTAGATTTACCTCCTTTTAATAAAAAACCAATTCTAAATCCAATTTAGATCTCTTATAAAATTAATATGTATAAATAATAATAATTTTTTAAATAAGGACATAAAAATTATCTTTGGTTGATATTTTCCTATTTTTACTCAGATGTTTCTTTTTTTGATGAATAGTTAAAAATACTAAATTTTAATTTTATATTTATTTTTATTTAAAAAATTTATAGTGTTAAAATATATTATAAATTTGTTTAGAAGATTAATTATTTAAATTATATATATATATTATCCTAATTTAGTTTATTGTGATTAATTTCACATTAAAATTATATATATAAACATTTTAAAATTTTGAACATTTTTACTTTAAAAACCCGCTTTGTTATCTCGTCTGTGAGATTAAATTTAAATTAATTTCTAAAATTTATGTGATTATAATTTTTTAAAAATGGATTCCATATTTTGAATCACAATAATTCAAATTTTAAAATAATATTAAATTATTTTTTTCTATAAATATTAGTTAAATAGATTAAAATTAATTACATCGATTAAAATAAAAAATAGCTTACCAAGAGACTAAACCTTAAAATTAAGGGAAAATTACTTATAAAATTTTCAAAACATATTTAAGGTCATTATATAGACCATATACCTATGCTATAATGTGTTTTATTATTTTATCCACTTTAAATGGAAAAATCATTGGTGGATTTACCTCTTTCAATAATTTCCAAGATTGATAATCCTCATCCACCATAAAAAGGCTCTCACCCCTCCCACTTATTCACAAATGTAAATCCTTTAAGATACCCCAGTTAATTACCAAATAGTATCCAAAAATACTTCTCTAATAATATAAACATATCTTTTGGAAGAAATCAAACCACTTAAGTCTTTTTTATAAGCTAAAAAGAGTTACCCATATAGGAGGTAATATTCATCAGTTATCACCTTGGATTCATTTACTTATCCACAAAATAAATTATTTTTATATATTTATTATATAATAACATAAGTATCATAAATATAAAAATATTTTTTATTATATTATTTTTACCTACACTTTCATGCTAGCCCATCAAAGTGGGATACATAACCATCATTCTTGTGTACGGCGGACTACAACCTTCTGAATAAATGTTGTATATTCTTCAGTTTAAAACCTATTAGAGATTAAAAAATGATTTATTTATAGTTTATTTATGATATATATTATATTTATAATGTATTTATTATTCAAAAATTCTTATATAACTTACAATTTCATTATTTCTCTTTTGTGTTAATTTGGTGACTTTGTTTTCGGATGTTTGGATTACCTCCTCCTCAAAGCGATTAGATTCACTCACATTATACATTTAACTTATAAAGTATAATTTTAATTAAAACTTGTGATATATATGATATAATTATTATACTATAATTATAATATACTTATATAACATTAAATTTTAATTCTTTTAATACGATAAGAAAACGAAAACAACATTCATTTGTAAGAAAGGCCTATCGTATCCATGAAAAGTGCATTTAATTTATTATATTTAGATATTATGGATTATTATAAATAAATATATAATTTATATATATTATAATCACATAATGTTTTAAATTATATATATTATAAAATAATGATCTACGTAAGAAGAAAAAATGACAAGTCAAAACATACTTGAAAAACAGAGCAATTAATACCTTAAATAATAAAAATAATGAAATATTATTAACAAAAGTGTAGTAAGTTATTATATAATATATGATAATATAAATATGAGTATGTATATGTTATATTTTAGTAAAATTATTAAACCAATTATACATTAGTTTAAATGATGTTCACTAAAAAGGAAACACAATGTAAAGGAATTTAATCTCATTTTTTTATCTATGAGATAAATGTCATATTCACAAATTACTTATTTTGTGTGATGTATCTAATTATAATTTTGATATATTATATCTTGAATTATTTTATCCTGATGTTATTTTGTGTTTCAATTTTAATTACTTCTTATAAGTGGATTTTAATTAAACAAATTTCTATTATAATGAATTTCATAACTGGAATAATTTTCATTGGGTTTTATAACATCCTAATTGTCATTAATATTATATGATTATGCGTTTAATCACTTTATACTATCAATTATTGTATAGAAATTTTTTTATGTAAATTTACAGTTGAAAAACATAATTTATTAATTGAATAATTCACACTTCAAGGTTACAATAATATTAAGGTTTTATTACAAGATCACATTTTAATCATGATTACTCATTATTAAAATTCAATTAAAGTAATTTATATGATTTTTTATTAATAAACCCTTTAATTTTCTTCTCCTAGGATTATTAATAAGCTTTTTCATATGAATTTTCTTATTCTTTCCTAACAAGGAACTTTTCTAAAATGTTTACCTTACAAAAGGAATGTTATTTTTAACTTGTATTACATGTACCAAATTACCCATTGTTGTTTCATTGAAGGTGTGTTTGAAAGTTTAAAAAGTTAATTTCTAAATAATTTTTTAAAATATCTATTCAAAGAAATTGAATTCAAAATTTTTATCAAAATAAATATGATATTTTCCTCAAGAATGTTTCTAAAAGTTATTTTTTTAGTATTTTCATTCATCATTGTTAAAAACCCTTGATTTTTAATCCACTTGGGATATATTGTGTTGATACCATACTTATTCTTCCTTTTAAAGGCTATTGATTGATTTATCCAAGGATAGTATTTACATTCACTTCCATGCTTTATTTTTGTAGTGACCTTAAAATAATCACTTTTATACAACCAGTTTACATTTCATTTCCTATAATTATTCATATCATTAATCAAGGTTATGTTGATTTACTAAAATTTACACCATTATTACAAATGGTAATTACATTGATAGTTATTTGATTATCTCAAGATATATTGATAAATCTATATTCATTACTCGATTTGGATATTTGATAAGGAACATTACTAACTAATTAAATTGATTATTTTATATATGAGCAATGATTTGGACATAGACTACACAGGTCAAGGGCCATTGAAAGTAATCCCCACAATGCATCGGTAGCCTCATGAGAAGAAATTATTTTAAAAAAACCCCTTTGAGTTTGTTCCCATGAATAATATATGAGTTTCTACACTCATATTTAAGCTGTCTGGATAATAAGTCTTGATGGTAAATGTATCAAGTTCCTAGAGAAAATGACATCCAATAGTTAACTTTTTCTTTTATTGATAATTCAGATATAACTATTATCCATGAGTTTATTTCATTGAAATTCTCTATGGATTCCTTTTAATTATAACTTTATTTATTTAATAGCATGTGTGTTGATTTATTAACTTTCCATATTAATTGTGCCTTTTATAGTTATTTAAAATGGTATGTGTGCTTAGATATTCACCTTTTCATACTTTTTATGAACTTTTTTCTCGGTTTATTGATTATATGGAATGTTTTATTAGTTAGTGCCCTTCCATATTAATTACATTAATTGATTAATTTTTTATTCTATTGTACATTACCCTTATTGAGTATTTGAGCTCACCCATATTTTGTTTCTTTCCCCAAGAATCCAAGAAGTTTACTAAGACATATATACAAGGATATGGTAAGTTGGAATAAATTTATCCTAAAATAAAAATATGTTGTAGTTAGTGTATTCATATGTAATAAATGACTCATATATGTATTTAGTTTACCAGGACTACTAAACTATACAGTTCTTTAGGATTTATTTCCTTATAACCATGTCGATTTACTTTTAGTAGACACTAAATCCATGATTTTGGGGTTAAAGTGTGACAAAAATGATTACCCCATATAACTAAGTAGCCATAATACCATCTCATAATGAGATTTTGTAGGATCATTATTCTAAATAACCTCCACCATTATCTACCAATTCTATAGAGGGTTCCAGATAATGATTGAAAAAAATAGAATATATAATATTAAAACTCAATATCCCCAAGAATGTTCAGGGATGTTGGGTGCATGACATAATTTTTGGGAAATTTGATGGAAAAATTATAATGGGGTGGGGTTTATAGTATATTTATAATCATAACCCTAAAGGGTTTTTTCACACAGTCGTATAGAGATTGAAATAGTTCTCAAAGGTGATGTGGGGATCCCCCACCTATATATAACCTAGTAACACTAAAATACAAGTTATTGTGGGTACATATAGGGTGATCAATTATTCCTTTTCAAACATGGATACCATTACCAAGGTGCAGACTTTGACACTAACATAGGAATCACGATATGGGAAGATCCACACACTTAAAAACATGGTGAAAAATCTATCCAGACCATATTATGGAGTTATGTTTGGCTGGATCTAGTAACCCCATATCGTATTATGGATTTCTTGAAGAGTAGACTACTATAAACTAGGAACAACTTCATATTGATGAGTGGTATGGGTTTTGGTATGTCATATTTTCAGCCTCATGCACTTGAAAAAAAAAGATATATCTGGCCACAAAAATGGAATGAGTTGAGAGGTGTGAAGAGGATGACACAGTGAATTGTTTTCTACATTCATTAAATGTATTTCTAATGGAAAAACCTGTTCGGTATCTTCCCATGTGTTAGCTATAGGATGGAAATAATCATTCATATTTCTAAGAATGGGGATTCCTCTTAATTGTTAGATATCCCACGGGATGTTCCCTACTTTTCAATGTGGAAAATTATGGTTTTTTGAGCTTGAACCCCAATTAATGATCAATTTAAGTAATACCTCAGTTGGTGAATACACCACATGATAATGAATACATGCTTCCTAATATAGGCTGAAGATCTCCAATTAATCAAAAAATTGAATTCAATTCTAGGGAACCCAAAACACCCAATCCCTTTTATAAGAAAATGTTCCTTCAAATCATAAATTCCACATAGAACTCAATATTCCACTGAAAAATTTTCTTCAGAGATTAAGAATGGGTGGGTAAACATGATTAGAAAATTGCACATATATTTCATCATTATTATGATTGAGTTATGCCCAGAGGGAACCATTCATAACATAAAACATCTCTTGAACAAATTCAGATATAATGTGTCCTATAATAGAAGTGTTCACTTGAATATGATCCATGCACACCTTAAACCATGAATATAGAATATTTTGATATGCTGATGGAGTGTAAGAATCATCTCAAATATCAAAATTGTATAGAAATAATCTATTTGAAAATGGGTAATTTAAAAGCTCAAGAAAAAGGAGACACTTTATAATACCCTCTTGATGGATGATGTGATGTCAGATATCATTTTCAGTATTTTGGACATTCAATTTTTTCTTTCAGTTATGGTAAATTGAGAAATTATTTGTTTAAAATGATCTATTTCATCCCCATGCTAACTAGAATCAAAAAAATATGTTAGAAGTAAGGTAATATTTAGTGAACTGAATAGTGTTATGAAAACCATTAAGAAATTAATATTCTAGGTGGGCTACAAAATTCTTTAGCCACTGTAGAGAGAAAATTATTACAACATGGGGATATTTCAACTGAAAATAAGAATTAATGGTTTATATAGGATACCATTTCATAGATGAGATTTGTTTAAGACGAATATTTCAAACACAATGTAAAATTATATGTTAATAGGTGATTCATAAATGAATCTTTGATCGATTTCAGATTTTTTTTATTTCAGAATGTGTTAAATGAGTTAGTTTTGTCACCTTTTATAGGTGTGGGCTCTTTCCAAGGTTCATAAGTATCTTGAAAAACATTATGAAAAGTGTTAAATTGAGAAGAACTATTAATTTTCATAGTATAATCTTCATGTTGATCGAAACCCATTCTGATAGGGGAATTCTAGTGGGTTTAGAAAAGTTCCCATGAAACATCAAAAGGATTTTAATGTCTTTTTTGGAAATATTTTATTAAAAAAACCCTAATACTATGTGAATATTAAAATGGTATGTTACAATGATCCACAAAGGACTTAGGGCATCTGCATAGCATGCTTGATATGTGAGTGATTTCTCTGTATAGAAACTCCAAGAACCACCTCTACTATTAACCCTTAGAAAGCATCGTTGAAGTCAATCTTTTGTTTTTAGGGTGAGGATTCTCTTTCAAGTTCCCCGCAGATGAATAATTGTGTGTGGGGTGAGATGTGTTTTTCAATCCCCTCGCAAACAACAAATCAATTTTTAGGTAAATGCGGTATCTCCCACCCCAAATGACACATTACATTAGAGGGAGATCCATTAGCCCCCCCCCCCCCACCCTGCAAATGAAAAATTTCATTTTTGTGTGATGGGTATGTTTTAATCT
The DNA here is from genome assembly GCA_963277665.1 of Viscum album. NCBI lineage: Eukaryota > Viridiplantae > Streptophyta > Magnoliopsida > Santalales > Viscaceae > Viscum > Viscum album. Next base: position 581,308,851 of record OY728125.1, read on the forward strand.
CACCTCAAATGAAAATTCCCTTTGTGGGGTGACACAAATTCTCGTAAACCCAAATCCTTCAAGGGAGGTGATTGAGTGGTAACAACCATAACCCTATAAAAACAGAAACATATATACTGATGGGTGTGTGATTTTTTTGGGTGACATAGTATAATAAAGCGATTTTTAGTAAGTAATCATCAAACATATATCCTAATGAAAATATTTGTCTAATAATCAGCAGATATAACCTTTAAAGGGGTCCTCATAGAGAAAATTCATTTTGCATCTAGTTTTTCGTATAGTGAACCCAATTATGGAAAATCATTCAATTAACCACATGTAGATGAACTCTTTGTGGACCATTATTCTATATAGAAAATTATTTTTGGGATGGGATCCTTTCATCAAGGTACCCTTTCGCAAATTGTTCAGACTTCATCCTACCCCATCAAGAATTTTCCACATAACCCTCTCCATATCCACTCATGAAAACTCTAACACCCTATTAGGACACTTCATGAAGAACCCTTTGTGAAACACTAAAACACAACTTGGACCCTTCACAAACAGCCCTTCGTGAATCACCCAACTGGGCCACTTCACAAACCACAAGGCCAAGAATTCTTCCAAAAACACCATACATGTATGATCAAATAAAAGGAAACACCAACATTCCATATCCATCATACATTCCCATTTTAAATGAGGTCTTATTGGTTACATACTTAATAAGGGGGATTTTAATAATGTTCATGTGTATACATTCTTATGGTAACAAGGCTCCCAACCTTAGAGGAAGTGCCAGGGGCCTCCCCATTATAGATGGAATGGTGTGGATCACACATTCTTTTCCCTTTAATGGTTAATGCCTAATCCTACTCTTTTTTTTGTAATCTAAATAAGTGAATTCATCATGTAGTAAGTTTATATCATTTCATATAGGAGACTATACACCTCTTTCTCTTCATCTTCCCAGGGTATAAAAATAAAAGTGGAGATGGCCACTGGATCCCTCTATCCTTTCCTCTTCTTTTGGGCCCTGAAATCATCCACTAGTAGACAAGTCAGATTATGTTCTTTCCATGTCTACTTCTTCCCTATGTTTCTAACACTGAACATGACTCATTTGGGATTATAGGTTAGTGGAGATTATAACATCTGCACATCCTGAACCAATGGGCCTCCTACCAGGTGTATGTCCCAAAACCATAGTATAAAACCTCAAATAACCATATTATTGACGCCAAAACTAATGGGACTCCTACTAGGCATAAGACCAAAAATACTATTACAAACCATTAAAGAAACATATTCTATATAATGTAACTAATTGGAATCCTACTATGTTCTAGCACAAAGACAACATTAAAAATATTCAAGGGCGATATTCTCAATGAAGCATCCAATGGGCCTCTATCTAGGAGTATGCCCTAACATATCAAACTATGGGGTCTTTGATTCCTTAATGATTGGGATACATAGGATGACTCCCTAATGTCTAAACCCAAAACCCTAAATTTAATATAATCTTCTATGGGATATAACTCTATTAATTTTATATTCAACATGAAAGACCATGTTACTTTTGATCCCCTTTCATCAGCATCCTTATTGGGTCATATTATAAATAAGATCACAACCCAATTATGATAATTCATATCTTATAGGTCTTTTGAGTTTCTCCAGCATAAGTCCCACACCAATATGGACTATGTGCCTTCTACCTAAATGTATTTGTTATGTTATATTAAACTATATGGTATGGTCATCATCACATGATCGTAAAAGGTTGGATGTGCATTTTCAAGTGTTACTAAACTACATGGGTTATTATTTCATTCACAAGGATTTGTGAGAATCTCATCTCATGGGGATGATCTTGATATCCAAGAAATTTTCATCATAATGGATGATTTTAAATTAATGAGTGTCTAGTTATGTAGTTTAAACCTAGCATCTTGATAATAAATGATATAAGAATCATTAATTTGTCCACAAAATAGGTACCATCAATAGAGAGTCTCAAATAAATATTGATTTCTCAATTGATGAAGAACCTCAGATTTTTACAAAGGATTCAGAAGTCAACACATGCCAATAAATGGTAACATAGTAGTGAACTAGTTCATAAATGGGATTTGATAATGGATTCATGAATATTTATTAAATATATTAAAGAGTATTGAAGTAAAAAATAATTCCCCCAAATATTTTTTGATGAGGCATACCTCCCATCTTATCAACCCACGTGTCTTTTAAATCCATGTTGGAGAAATCTAAGTGGCTATATATCTTTTGAAAGTATGTCTGTATAAACTCGAAATGAGTGAAGGAATGAGACTATGGAGGAAATATATGTAAAGGGAATTTACTTTACCATAGGGATGATAAAATATACTTAAGAGGAATTATAATGGAATATACCAAAAATAAAGTTCAATTACATAGCCATTATGGGTAAATATTACGTGAGTGAGTGATATATAAATTTACCTACAGAAATATGGTGTAACATAAGAGTAACAACCTTTCACATATTTATATTGTTGAAAAAAAACTCAAATAGCCCATAATAGGTGTTTACAATACTATATTGGTACACAATACATGGAATCTAACCATGTAGGATCTACCAGTTTAACCGTATTAGAATACTAAACACATACATGATTCTTATATTACATTGGATATATAAAAACATTTCCATAAAAACATTATTATATCCGTGATATCATTCAAAATATCAATAATAAAATTCCATAGAAAGGAATGAAGACAAAGTTTGATCTAAGAATCTCTATAAGGGTCACATACAATGAAATCTATCATGAGTAAATATGACATAATCTATATGGCAGAGTGGATAATAAAAACACATTTTATTAAATCACCACATCAGTTAAGTGAGTATCCATGGATATTATCAACATATAAAATGCATGGATAATGAAAAATAAATTTTCCATAAAGGGGAATCCATAATTCTAGACATTCTTGATTTATGACACTAAACCAATATATCATAAATCATACCATTATGACCACTCAACCAAAAAATAGTTCTTAATAAATTGGTATGTATAAACCAAATACCCATATAATATGGTATCCCGAATGTTTTTTTCAAGAGAATTATCGATGAATCGAGGGGCTACCAATAATAGGTCCCTTCCACCACATTCACATCCTACACATTCCTTATATTTTTAATGATCAATAAAATTAATTCCCATAATGACTTATAATTTAGAAAGTATCTATATTGAATCAAGAATACATAATATTAATACATCATCCTTATAAACCATCTGAAAAAAGAATAAATATCATTTCACTATATCATATACCCAATAACATCAATGGGTGTTTTAATAGTTTAAAATACCTTTAAAATATCAGTGAAAGTTTTCTTGAAGAAAATAGCCTTTTAACATTTAAATCATTTATTAAAATATAATAATTTCCCAAATATAAAAGAAAAACGTTTCATTGAAAATAAACCTAGAAACATATAAATTAATTATCAAATAGTTAAGATATTATGATGGGAGGAATCTATGATCATAATCTATGTTTTAATATAAATATTCCTTTAATATTTTTAGTAAAAAGTAAGTATTAACTCTTTCAAAAAACTTCAAGAATACCTATTTTAAATAATTGTTTTAAAAAATCAGTCATCAGTAAAAATAAATTAAAAAATACATGTAACACCCTGACCCCTCTAGACCAGAGTCAATGAATTACTTTTTATATTATCAAGGATAAAAGGAATGAAAATCCCAAATGAATTTTTAGTTTATTATTCTTTAATAAACTAGATACATATATGTAACTCAATTTATATTGGAAAAGTTTACAAAATACAATACATAACAAGAACTAAATACTGCATCCACAGGAACTCAATAAATGATCTCCTCCTCATCACCTGTTGAAGGTATAAAATGAATGGGGTGACCAAAAATTCCTAGTAAGGGTTACAAATATTGGAAGAACTAATCAATAATAAATAAATAATAATCAATTTGACATAGTCAATATGGCATGGTGAATAAATGAAAGACTCACGCCATTAGTAAACTGACATTGAAACTGAATCCATAGATTTTTTCATAGTGAAAACCTCATAGATAGTAATAACTAATAATGAATAAATATATTTTTTTTATCAATTGGAGTTGCATGTATCTAGAACATGATATCATAATACCATTAAAACAATTTAGTTCTGTGGGTCTAAACCCATTTGATTTTTGGAAATAAACTCGAAGGGTTTATTGCCAACTAATTTGTATCCTGATACTTGTCAATGCTTTGAAGGGATATATAAGGCCCAAACCACCACTTCAAGTCCAAATAATTATTTATAAATTTATTTAATACAAGATCAATATGCCTTTTCAAAATTTGTATAGAGTAGAGAATACAGATTCATCAATATTTCAATAGTTAAAATAACTTTCCTATTATACACCGTATGTAAAATGGTATATGGTTTAGACAATAAACATATCAATGATATGAGATTATGGATATTTAATATAAATATACATTCAAATTAAAAGTGATCTCAAATGGGAATTAGGTACACCACATAAGGATTATTAGGGGAACAATACAATGTTAGTCACAATAAAATGGTAGTTGAGACAATGTCCCTTACCACAATGTAATCGGTAAAATCATATGATGAGAACATAATAACCATAAAATTAATAATTTAATAATATTAATATAAGGAGAATAATTTTATTATATATAAAATTTCAGTACAAATATACCACATACAAGAAATTATTGGCGAACAATGGAAATCTCACATAAGTGAAAGTGACAGTAGAAACCCCTTACCATATGATCGAGTCTGTTCTTCATTTGTTTTAATGACATGAATAATAAAATTTATCTTCATTAATTAATAATTAAAAAAGCTCATATACATTTAATTGGTTTATTATAACCTTATTAGGTTCATTAATTTCCCTTTTTATGGGTTTAAGAGGATCAATTTTATTGTTTTGCAAGAATTTTCTTCCATGGTTTTCATGATTCATTTACTTGTATTCATGAATGGAAGTTTGTTTGAAATGTGGTTAAACATAAAAGTTGTTAATATATATTATTATTGAAATTAAAGATATATAAATGACCTTATAATTATTCTGGGTTATATACATGAGGATGAATCATTAGTTAATAGTTATTGATAAACGCTTGGATTTAGCTTGGCGGTTTTGTGCACAATGAACTAGTTTTATTTTATTATTCCATATTATGAGTGTGTAGGGATTTTAGAACATTAAGAAGATTAAATACATATATTATTTTCTATTTCAACTATAAAAATGGATTCATGACTGGAATTTTATATGGTAACCAAAATTGAGAACCCGTCGCCCATGAATGTGATATATTGACACATCTCAGATGGTGTTTTCATTTTTAGTATAAGAGGAGGGGGAAAGAGAGATGATGATGAAATGTTACATTATCATAATATAATTATAGTTTATGTAAGGTACTGTAATTATCAAATAATTTTCATAAGGTAAGATGAGGAGAGAAGTATAAATGAAATGAACTCAAAATATTATAAAAAAATTGAGAAATCACTCACGAAAATTTGGCTGCCTAATGATGTCACTTAACATTTCATAAAATAGATTGATGAGATAAAGAGAGTATTTCATAGGAGGCGGGATGAAGTCAATGCTCTCAGGAAATAGGCGTGTTAACCCTAACTTTTCTGATCTAGGGTACCAAGATGAGAGATCCTTCACATATGTGGTCTCGGGTAGAATCCCACACACAAAATCGAAGGCCTCTGGCTTTATTGATCGAAAAACCTATAGACACAGAGTTCTATCGGCGATTGTGTTCTCCAAGGATTAGTTACACGATCTTGATTCAGACCTATGATTTGTTCTTGTAGGCCGCTTTATCAAAAATCACCCTTCTCTGTTCTTCTTACGCAAAACTCTTGAGAACATAGGTTTTACAAACTTTCATATTGGACTTCTGAACTCTCTGAATGTTGTGTTTCGGTTCTCCTCGGATAATAACTATTACCGATTTTGGATTTTAGGTTCATGGTCTTTGGGGGGGGGCTTCTATGAAGGTCTTCAAGTGGTCTTCGGATTTTGAAATAGGTTCTGATCCCCCTATTGTTCAAATTTGGATCGGTTTCTCAGGTTTGCCTCTACATATCTTTAAGCAGCGCGCTCTAATTGCCATTGCAAGTCTATTTGGAACTCCGATTAGATTACATTCTACCACATTGAACTTATATCGTCCCTCAGTGGCTAGGATATGCACTGAGATTGATATATCACAAGCATTGCCTTCCAGATTTTGGCTCCAGAATGGTGATAAAGGTTATCCTCAAGAGGTGGTATTTGAAAATGTTCCACCTTATTGTAATTGCTCCTACAAAGTGGGTCATACTATGGAGGATTGTGAGTCAAAAAATTTTGAACCACCTCAACCTCGTTGCGAAGAAGTTTGGGTAGAAAAATCTATTTCTAAAATTAACATGGATCCTCCTAAATCAAACCCTGCTGATGATATTCTGACTCCTATTGCCAAGGATTTCCCCAGGACTTGTAATGTAAGTTCTTCTCTGGATATGGGCGAGAAGGAGATTTCACCCACTATGGTGAATGCAAATGTCTATCATAGCCCCTCACCCTCACTAGAAGATATGTTGATAGAGAAAATAAAAGAAGGATCTCAGGAAGATGAGGAAAATGAGAGGTGTGATGCACCAGAAGATAGTCTCTCACAAAGTGATGAGGAAGATAAATCTACAAATATTGATGAGAAATACCTAAGGGACACGACCATGAAATTTAAGAAACCAATAGTGGATTCATATGGGTTTATTACACCCAATCCTAAAAAAACTAGAAAACGCAGGGATTTTTAACATTTGGAGAGGATTATTGTCACTCATTCCTTGGACATTGCTAGAAATAATGTATCTGCCCCTATTTCAAATCAACATGTACAGAAGGAGCAACAAGCTGAAAGGGTTGATAAACATAATATTCCATCTTGTGAAGCTTTTGATTCTTCGGCTAGACTTAGTGATGAAACCCTATACAATTATTTTAGGAAAGGAGAGATCACTAAGAGCGCCTATTTGGCTGCAAAGTAAGAAATATTCAATGAAAGAATCAAGAAATATTTCTTAAACTGATCATTTTTTGGATGTCTAATTTCCAGATTTGATCCACCTTTATTCTTTCTTTTCTTCTGGATGTTATTTTTCTCTATGAATACTGGATTTGAAATTTCCTACTGTCTTGATGGATCTGTTTTAGAGATTTCTCTGAAGCATTTTCTTTTATTTCTTCAATCCTTTGCTTCCATGCTGACTAATGTGATTCTGGATTTTATGATATGGCATGCAATAATGATGCACTGTTTTTTGGTTTTTCTTCTTCACTTGATGTCTGAGATTCTCTTTGGAACAAAAGGGAGCATGTTTTTATCCTGATACAATGTTTATTGATGATTTTGCCCCAATTTTTTGAATTCTATTCCGCTGATCTTGAGAGCTATGCACTAGAGATGCTGTTTGGAAGGTAACTGATTGAGCTCTTGGATGTTTCCCCATATTGGTTGATGTTTTTCTGGTCTTATTCTGCATTGAGCTGGTTCTTTCATCTCCTTGGACATAGTGTTTTGATTTGACTATTTTCTAGAGTTCCCTTATTTCTGGTTGCTGTTAAAATGTTGTTTCTTGGATTGATTGTTTTCTTGATTGCACATGCTATGACACAGACCCGAGATTCCCTCTTCCTGAATTGAACAACACATGTGCTTATGGATGACGTATGATGAGTATATTTGAATGCTGATTGGATTTCTGGTTCTGATTTATCTTCCCAGCCTGCAGCTTTTCAGCTTAAAGTGTTTCTATAGATGATTCTTGGTCTGCTTTCTCTTGATCTTCTACAGTATGACATTTTGGATTCTTTATGGTTCCTTTTAAGTGTTGCTATGTGTTATGTGTGTCGGCCAGTTTCATGATGCTGCAGATCGCTTGCGTTAGAGATTGGGATAGAAATTTTGACTTTTGTCAGAAGTTTTCTTGCACCTCTGTTTGGCTTGAAGAACTCTTCTGAAATCATATGGACTTCTTAAAATATTGCAGAGGAGATCTACTATGTCTCCTTACTACTGATTTACTTCTGACTTTAAATAGGAAGGTTGGATGCCTTCTCTGTGAGCTCTGGATTTTATACAATCTCTCATGGAAAAGAAGGGTTTTCTCATGAAGTAAAGAGCAGGTATGGAAACTCAACTTTCACTTTTATATTCTTCATTGTTAATCCTGAATTTTAACCTTAACTTTGTGATGGTGTAAGCATATTACACCTCAAATTTCCTTTTTAACCTTTTGATTAAATAAATTCCCTCAACATGAACTGGTTTTCCAGTTCATGTCACTTTTTAAAAAAAAAATAAAGAGAGTATCTCATAACTCATAAATAATAAGTGTAGTAAGAGTAATATGGAATGACATATCCCAATGTTATCTAATTAAAAATAAAATAGAAAACATAAATGAAAGATTTATGAAAAGAGAAGGGTGGTTGATTCTCTTACCTTGTAGAGTAACTCCCAAAACATGAAGGTTGGGACCTTGGGGGTTTGCAGACACCTTGGGATGACTCCTAGGGAGGTAATAATACTATATATTAATGTATAATGAGTTTATAATGAAATAAAATGAAGGGGATGAGTGGGTATTTATAGTAATTAAGAGGGTGTATTTTATTAATTAAAATGGACACCTCATTAGTGATTTTTGCAAAACCATGGGCTTGCCCATAGTATTTGCCCATGGTTTTAGCCACTTGGGACACCTCATGTCATAAGTTACAGTAAAAAAGTCTACCAGACTTTTATATTTAATTATTACATCATTATGATGTCATTAAGCTACCGAAAACTCAAATTGTATTTTTACTATTCACGATAAATTCAAGTATTTTAGAAAAATCCCAAAAATTCACCCTAACAATTTTTCTATGTGTAGAAATATAAAATGAACACCATTTTTTTGAAAATAATTTTCTAATTATTTTTAATTTTATTTTTAAATAAAATCATAGTTAATTCAAAAAATAACAATTTGAAAGGTATAATTAGTTCTATATCACATTGAAAAATTTATTAGGATATCATTATCTTATTACCTTGAGAAAATAAAAAAAATATCATTATTTTCTATTTATAAGGGCCACATTACTATTCATATTACTATTTATAAGGGTATGTTACTATTCATGAAAAAAATCATGTTGGTTCTATCAGACTCCAAATAAATTACTAGTCACAACTCTAGATAACCATTTTTTGAAATTCCAAACCTAGAAGTGGAAAATTAATGTTTAATGGATAGATTATAACATTATCTTATAATCTTTTGTTTCAAAAAAGACTTAGTGCTTCAAAAAATATAGGTTATCTAATGAATAAGAAGTATTTAAAAGAAACATACCATAAAATGTTTTGGGTGTTATATTATTCCCTCCATCGGAAATATTATCCTCAAAATTTTATGTGTAAAGCCCATAAAAAGATGTGGGTGGTTCTTCATCATAACATCCTCATATTCCCATGTTGCTTCCTCTATATTATGGTTTTTCCAAAGAACTATTACTAGATGAGTAGTCTGGTTTCTCAATACCTTATCCCTTGTGTCAAGGATCCCGATAGTCTCTTCATAGTATGACAAATCAGGTTATAGTTTTATTTCTTCATAAGTGAGTACATTCATTGGGTCTGGAATGTATTTTTTCAAAAATGACACATGGAATACATCATGGACTTTGGATAGACTTGGCGGAATTTCTAAAAGGTAATCTATAGCTCATATTATTTCGAGAATTTCAAATGGTCCGATGTACCTGGGGCTTAGTTTCCCTTTCTTACTAAACCATAAGACACCCTTCCATAGAGATAAATTCAGAAAGGCATGATCTCCCACTTGAAATTGAAAATCCTTTCTTCTGTTGTCAGCATAACTCTTCTACTTACTTTGGGATACTTTAAAATGGGCTTGGATTTTATTCACCTCTATGATTGTCTCTTCAATATGTTTTGGGCCTATAATTTTACTCTCACTATATTCATCCCAAGAAGATAGAGTTCAACATCTCTTTCCACATAATGATTTATATGGAGCCATTTGAATACTAGAATGGGAACTATTGGTGTAGGGAAATTCCACAAAAAGAATGTATTGATCCCAAATACCTTGGAAGTCAAGAGAGAATGACCATAATATATCTTCTAAAGGTTGAATAGTCCTTTCAGACTGTCTGTCAGTTTGGGGGTGATAAGAAGTACTCATATGAAACTCAGTATTCAAAGACTTCTGGATAATTTTCCATAATTTTGATGTAAACCGGTGATCTCAATCGGACACAATCGATAGAGGTACATCATAATGTCTTACAACTTCATTAATATAAATTCTTTCCAGTTTCTCAAGTAGTAAATACTATCTTATAGGAAGTAAATTTACTAATTTTTTGAGATGATCAACAATTACCCATATTGCATCATTACTTCTAGGTTTCCTTGGTATCCTAGTGAAATCCCCCATTATAGTATTATCCCACTTCCACATAGGAATAGGTGTAGGTTTCATCATTCCTATAGAATTTTGTCTCTCTGCCTTCAATTGTAGTCAAACTAGACACCATGACACGTAGTTAGAAATTTCCTACTTCATACTATCCCACCAAAAATATTCCTTCAGATATCCATACATCTTTGTGCTACCCAGGTGTATAGAGAAAATTGAGCTATGAGCATCATCTAATAGTTCCCTTTATAGCTTAGGTACGGATATAACACATAACCTTTTCCCAAAAATCAGAAGTATTTCCTCATATATTAAGTCTTCTAATCTCCCATCCTTAATAGAAATAATATTCTTGTGTATATTTTCATCATCATATTGAGAGCTTTTTATCTTCTCTAGTAAATATGGTTTATCAATAATTTGAAATAAGAAATATGTTTCCCCTTATCAATTATCATATCTATATTTAGTAGATCCATGAATATAAGATCTCTCTCAATCCTCATTTGAGTTAGAAGTCCATGATATTTCATGATTAATGCATCTGCCACCTTATTTTCCTTTCTTAGGTGGTAGTGTATTGAAAAATCCGAATCTTTGAGTAACTCGATCCATCTCCTTTTCCTCATGTTGAGTTCTTTTTGTATAAAAATGTATTTCAAACTCTGTTGATCTATGTATATCTCCCATTTTTTACCATAAATATAATGTCCCCGTATTTTTAGATAAAGGATTATAGTTTCTAACTCAAGATCATGTGTTGGTTAATTTTGATAATGATTCATTAACTGCCTTGATTCATAAGCAATAACATTACCATTTTACATAAGGATGCAACCCATCCCATTCATTTATGCATCACTATATATTACAAATCCATCACTTCTAGATGGAAGAGTCAAAATTAGGGTATTTACCAATCTTATTTTCAATTCTTTAAATCATTAGGAACATTATTTTGTCCATAAAAACTTAACTCCTTTATGTGTGATCTTGGTTAGCGGGTTAGCCAACCGGGAAAAATTCTGAATGAAATCCTGATAGCAACCTGCTAAGCTAATAAAACTACGTACCTAGGTTATATTTTTTGGTGTGGGCCAATCTTGGATAGCCTTTGTCTATCCAGGATCAACTAGGATTTAATCCTTAGAGACAATATTACCTAGAAAAGAAACCGATTGAAGAAAAAATTCAAACTTGCTAAACATCCCATATAATTCATTTCTTCTATGAGTTTTCAAAATAATCTACAAGTGATACTCATGGTCTTCATAGATTTTTGAGTATACCAGTATATCATTGCTGAATAAAACAAAAAAATTATTAAGATATTCTTTGATAACTCTATTCATTAAATCCATAAAAATAGAGGGTGCATTAGTCAGTCCAAAAGGCATCACGGTAAACTCGTAATGCCCATACCTAGTTCGAGATGTTGTCTTAGAAATATCTTCATTCCTTACACATGATGATATCTGGATCGAAGGTCAATATTCTAAAATCATTGAGCTCCATGAATTTGAACAAATAAATCATCAATCTGAGGCAGAAGATAATATTCTTTATTGTAATAGCATTGATTTCCATGTAATCAATGCATATCCTTAAGGACCCATCTTTCTTCTTGAAAAACTGTACTAGGGATCCCCATGGAGAAATAATAGGTTGAAAAAGTCTTTTTTCACACAACTCATCTAGTTGTTTCATTAGCTCCACTAACTCCACAATGGACATTCTATAGGGGGTATTTGATATAGGTCTTGCACCCTGAATTAAGTCAATGGAAAACTCAATTTTTCACTCTAGAGGATTTCCAGGTAAATCATATATAAATACATCAATGTATTCTTGAACTATATGAACATGTTCAATTTGAATATTTCTTTCCTCACCCATACATATTGGGTTCTCCTTCTCTCCAAGAGTTGGATTTAGTAGAGCTACTAGGGTTGGGTCTAGATATGAATCAGATGGAAAGGTTTCTTCTCTAATGATAAGGGATTCTACAAAATTTTCTAAAATTGTAACTTCCTTTTTCTTGAAATAAATCTTCACATCATAGTTTGACAGCCAATTCATACTGAGAATTTTATCAAAGTCAGTCATTGGTATGATGAAAAGGTTAGAAACTAAAGCATTTTATGTGTCATGAGGGGAATTAGTTGACATACCTTTGTTACAATGATGCATCCCCTAGGAGTTTTGACTGAAAACTCCTTTATGAAATCAACTTGGACATGTCTAATTTTCTTGGAAAACTGGGATAATATAAATGAATGCGATGATCCAAAATAAAATAATGTGTAGGCTAAGTTTGAGGAAACAAGTAAAGTACCTTCTACCACATCATTAGGAACTTCAACCTCCACGGTTGTAATTGCATAAGCTCTTCCTTTCTATCTTGGCCTTTTCTGAGGCAATTTTCCTTGGTAATTAGGACACTCATTTCAATAGTGTCCCATCTCTCTACAATTGTAGCATTGAACATCATGAAATTGTTTCTTCACCTTGCATTCATTATATAGATTCCCCTTTTCTCAACACTTATAGTAGACTCCCAGACCTTTTAAGAATTCCACGAGATGATTCTTTCCACAGTTCTCACAAAATGGTAATTTATTCATTCACTTGTTCTTATTTTTCACTTCACATTTCCCTTAGTTGTTAGAGTATGTTTTTTATCTTATTTTCCGTTGAAAAAATTTGAACTAGAAAATTCCTTCTCTGTTTTGATGGAACTTGATAAAATTTCCTTATATGATGAAATTCTTTGAGATGATACTTCCCTTTAAAAACATGGCTTAATACCTTTAAAGAAATGATCAATCTTGTCTGCTTAGTCACATACGTAATCTACGGCATACCTGGCTAGCCTTGTGAAGGTATCCTCATACTCTACAACACTATCTTCTTCTATTTAATTTAAGCCAAGGAATTTTATCTTCATTTTTGTTTATTGCTCATGAGGGAAATATTTTTCGTAGAATATTTCCTTAAAAGTCCTCCAATCAATATATTCTATTTATTCTTACTCTATGGTATTTTAAATCAAGGACCACCATTGATTAGAATCCCCCTTGAGAAAATATACTGCCAGTACTACCTTTTCATTTTCATTGCATCTTAATGCCATGAATATATTTTCAAGGGACTTGATACATTGATCAGAAACCACTAGATTAGTAGTCCTGCTAAAAGATGGGGGATTCTTCCAGATGAAACTATCCAACATAGGTGTGGAATGGTTATTCGTTACAACCTGAGTAAGTTTTCCCAATATAGGCATGATTTGATCTACTCCAACATTGACTATGTTGACTGGCTCAGTGGGGAGATCCCTACTTTTCCCATGAGTATTGATCCCCCTTCTTCCATTAGATGCCATTTATAAATAATGGAACACAATATATTGGGGTATGAATCGCATTGTATTATCTTAAATACTTAGCATAAATTGAAATCTTATGCATGGATATTCCCATAATTAGAAAAATGGTTTCTTTAAGGAATAATTTACATTTCAATGCTTCATAATGGCTTGTAATGAAAATATGAATTATCTTAATTATATCCCCCAGGATTGTTATAACCAAGAGTGTCGTAATGAACATTTTTGTGTACCCGGATACCCCGGGTCAAGCCCAAAACTCTTTGTTAGATCTTTCACTCCTATGAACAACTGTGTAAGATCCACCTCAACCTGATCATATCTAGACAGGTATATATTTTCTAGAAGGATCCATGTAATCTATTCCTTACCAAAATACCAGAAAATTCTTGTACGTTTATCCTCAAATACTACCATAGGGATTTGTTCCCTATTATACATTTCCTACTATACTTTTTGAGTTTTCTACTAAACTTCCTCTAATACCAACTGTAACACCCCGACCCCTCTAGAACAGAGTCGGTGAATTTACTTTTATATTGGCATGGTTAGAAGTAATGAATATCCTGAAAGAATGATCATTTTGTCAATATTGAAGAATCTAGATACATAGATGTAACTCAAATTACATTGTAAAAGGTTAAAAAATATAATATACAACAAAAACTAAAAACTGCATCCATAGGAACTCAATAAATGATCCCCTCTTCATCACCTGTTGAAGGATAAAAATAAATGGGGTGATCTCAAATGTTATGTAAGGGTTAAAAATAGCTGAATTAGTAATCAATAATAACTGAATCATAAACAATTTGACATAGTCAATATGGTATGGTGAATAAATGAAAGACTCGTGCCATTAATAAACTGAGATTGAAACTACATCCATAGATTTTTTTCATAGTGAAAAAAATGGATAGTAATAACTGATAATGAATAAATATAATTATTATTAATTTTATGTCATGTATCTGGAACATGATACCATAATACCATTAAAACGTTATATTTCTATGGGTAGAAACCCGTCTGATTTTTGAAAACAAACTCGAAGGGTTTGTCACAAACTGATTTGTCTCATGAGACCTGTCGATGCATTGATGGGATATAGAAGGCCCCACATTACACTTCAAGTCCAAATTATTCTTTATACATTGATTTAATACAAGGGAAATATGCCTTTTAAATTTACATATAGAGTATAGAATACAGATTCATCAGTATTTCCACAGTTAAAATAACTTTCCAATTATACACTGTATGTAAAATAGTATAAGGCTTAGACAATAAACATATCCATGATATGAGATTATGGATATTTAATAGATATATAATTTCAAATGAAAAGTGATTTCAAATGGGCAATAGGTACACCACATAAAGATTATTAGGTTCACAATACAAATTTAGCCACAACAAAATGGTAGTTGAGACAGAGTCTCATACCACGATGTAATCGGTCGAATCATATGACAGGAACTTAATAAACATAAAATGAATCATTGAATACCCTGAATATTAAGAGAATAATTTTATTATATATAAAATGTATTTAAACATATACCACATAAAATATATAATTGGAAAACAATGGAAATCTCACATAAATGAATGTGAGATGAGAAACCCCTTACCTTATGATCGAGTGTGTTCTTTATTTGTTTTAATGACCTGAATAATAAAATTTAGATTAATTATTTAATAATTATAGAACCTAATATACATTTAATTGATTTATTATAACCTTATTAGGTTCATTCATGGCTCTTTTATAGGTTTAAGAGGATCGTTTTTATTGTTTTGGAAGCATTTTCTTCTTGGGTTTTATGATTTTTTTACTTGTATTTATGAATGGAAGCTTGTTTTAAATGTGGTTAAACAACCAGAATTGTTAATATATATTATTAGTGACATTAAAAAGATATAAATTATCTTATAATGATTTTGGGTTCTATACTTTAGGGAGAATCATTATTTAAATGTTATTGATAAACACTTGGATTTAGTTTGGTGGGTTTGTTCACAATGAACTTGTTTTGTATTATTATTCCATATTATGAGTGTGTATGGATTCTAGAAAATTGATGAGATGAAATAAATATATTCTGATCTGGTTCAACCATAAAAACTAGTTTTATGACCATAATTGAAAATAGTAACAAAATCTGAGAACATGTGGTCATTGAATGTGATAAATTAACACATCTCAGACGATGATTTCATTTTTTAGTATAAAAGGAGGGGGAAAGAGAGATGATGATGAAATATTACAATATAATAATATAATTATAGTTCATCTAAGATACTAGAATTATCATAGAATTTGTACGAGGGAAGATGATGAGATAAGTATAAAAGAAATGAACTCAAAATATAATAAAAATTGAGAAATATCTCATGAAAATTTGGTAGCCTAATGTCATCATTTAAATTTTCATAAAATATTTTGATGCAAGAAAGGGGGTATATAATAACTAATAAATAAAATGGACAGTAAGGTGAATATGGAATGATATATCCCAACATAATCCAATTGAAAATAAAAGGGAAAACATAAATGAAAGCTTTAAGAAAAGAGCAGGGCAGTTGATTCTCTTACCTTGTAGAGTAACTCCAAAAACATGAAAGTTGGGACCTTGGTATTTTGAAGAATCCTTGGGAGGACTCATAGGGAGGTAATACTAACAGACCATCAAGGATAATGATTTTTTTATGAAATAAAATGAAGGGGGTGAGGGTGTATTTATAGTAATTAAGATGGAGTTTTTTATTAATTAAAAGTGACACCTCATTTGTGGTTTTGGGAAAACCATGGGCTTTCCCTTATTATTTTACCATGCTTTTAGTCACTTGGGATACCTCATTTCCTAAGATACTATAAAAAATTCTACCAGCCTTTGATATTTAATTATTTCCTCATTATGATGTCATTAAGCTACTGATACACAAAATTATATTTTTACTATTCAAATAAAATTCAATTATTTTTGGAAAATCGAAAAAATTCACCCAAACCATTTTTCAATGTGTAGAATTCAAAAATGAAGTCAATTTTTTGAAAATAATTTTATAATTATTTTTAATTTTATTTTTAATTAAAATCATAGTTAATTCAAAAAATAACAATTTTAAAGGTATAATTAGTTTTATATCACATTGAAAAATTAATTAAGATCTCATTATCTTATTACCTTAAGAAAATAAAAAATTATCATTATTTACTATTTATAAGGGTCGTGTTACTAGTCATAAGGGTATGTTACTATTCATAAAAAAATCGAGTTGGTTCTATCATACTCCAAATGACTTACTGGTCACAACTCTAGATAAAAGGTTTTTTGAAATTAAAAACATAGAAGTAGAAAATTTATGTTCAATGGATATCTTATAACATTCTCCTATATTATTTTTGCTCAAAATAGACTTAGTGCTCCATGCAATATAGGTTATCTAATGAATAGAGTATTTAAGAGAAACATACCATAAAATGTTTGGGGTGTCATAATACATATTATAATATTAAAAATATATTATCGAAATTTCTTTTAGAAATTTTTTGTAAAAAATAAATCATAATTTTGATCAAAGAGATAGATAAATCATGATTTACTTAAAAATATTAAATTGGTATATTTAGTACTTCAAGAGACAAAAATGAAATAAAACATTTAATATAATAAAATAAACTTATTATAAAAAATTAATGATTTTATTGAGAGATATATAATAAAATTTAATCATAAAAAACATAATCATAAAAAATCCTATCAAATAATTAGATTGTATGATACATCCCTGACCACTTTCGTAAATTTAGAATTAAAACCTCATTAAAGGGATATCCATAGATGTATATATTTATACCTATAAATATAATTAGAATAATCATGAAATAAATTCATTTTATGTATAGGCACAATATAAAATAAACAAGTAGTGAATATGGCATGTGTCTCATAGAAATAAAAGTGAGGTAAAAATATATTACCTAAGGCTTTATATTATTTGTAATTTATTTAACCGCATGTGTAATAAGTTATTATTTATCATAATTATATAAAATTACCATATACATACAAATAATATCATGTATCTCCCTTTTATAAATTTTCAATACTTTTTATTAATAAAGCATAATTTAAATTGCCCTTTTTGGGTGTTAAATGTTTCTTTTTTCATGTATGTTTTGGTTTGGTGTATTAAATATTCAAATCATGATAACAGATTCATAATTTATATTATATAATTCTTGATATAATATATATATATACATATAAATCATATACATATTGGTACTCATCCTTATATCATGGGCATGAAAAATGAATCACATCATTTCATGTATATAGTAAGTTCTATATATGCATGATTGATGTTAAAATTTTTAATAGGAAGAAGGTTGGGAAGGAAAATTATATATTAGATTTCCATAAATATAATATTTTATTAGATATCATATATATATTCATTATTTACATATTTAAAATCATCCTAATAAAATGGTGATGAAGAGTGAATTTCATCGCTACATGGAGACAGCAATCCCCATGTACTATCGGGTGATGTTTTCTATTTTCATAGGATGAACACGAGATACAAAATCGTTATAAAATAATCATAATAAAGATTAGGTATGTTTAGGATACTTGATTTATTATTTTATAATGTGTATAATAGATTTATAAAAAATAGAAGAAGAATGAAATTTTAAAGAGTCAGTAAAGATTATTGTCTCTTCTTTGGTGGGCGTCCTTCAAATCCCTTCTTAAAGACACTTGGAATAAAAATTTAAGAATACAAAAACATATAATTCATGTATATATGATAATAGAATAAATATTTTCTACGTTTTTGTGATATATATTGCTAAAAGTGTAATAAATAATAGAGGGAATGAGTGTCCTTCTATAAGTGAGGGGAGAAGCACTTTTGGAAATTCCTGATATAATATAATATAATATGTATCTAACTAATGTAAATTTGTTCTAAAATTTCATGTATCAGAATATAAGTTTTATATAATCATAAAATCAAATTTACATAATTCTAAATATAATTTTAAATCTTATCATTTTAATTGAACCCTTGCTTAACAAATTTTATCCTTAACCACAGTAACAAATTTTTCAATATTAAAGGGTTATAATATTACTTATAACATTAAAATTGGATCATAAGTGAAAATGGGATGAAATTTTAGACAATATCTTATCCTGATTTTTCTAATTAATTTTATTATTATTTTTCAATAATTTACAAAAATTAATTTTTCTTTAAATATCATTTTTGGTATTTTTGACATGATTCGTTTATTTTGAATTTAAAGTCAAAATGGTAATGATGGAATTAAAATAAAACCATTTAAAATATAACTAGATTTGTTTATTTATCTATAACATACATTTAATATAACAATTCATTAAAAAAATTTACTTTTAATTTTTTTATAATTTTTTATTTAATTTTTTAATTACCTAAACAAATACTATTTTAGTGTTATATAGGAATTTAAGGTAAATAAACCATTAATAAAATTTTAAAAAATAATTCATCATAAAAATAACATAATTATTTTACAAATAAAGTTTTTATAAATTCATAACATATTATTTTCCCAATATGATCATATAAAATAAATTAAAATTAAGATCATGACATTATGAAATTTTCGTAACATAAAATAAAAAAACAATTTTAAATCTCAAATGGAAGAAAAATTATATATATTATTATTTTTGTTATATTTGGTAATTTTTATCCCATAAAATGAAATAAATTCATATTTTTGGTTTATTTTGAGACCTTATCTAATGGATCCAACATTGATTCACTAATTTTACCTTACCGAGGTGAAAAATATTTATCATGGTTATTATTCATAATGAACAAAAATAAGAGTCCTATTTAGAAATTTTGAACCTTCTGATTTAAAATACAGAATAATTTTTTCGATATTCAATATATAAAATATAAAATCATAAAATTTAATTAAAATATTCTTTTATAAAATCATTTTTAAGAATTACAATTATCTTATATTAAAATCATGTATATTGAAAACTAAAATGGAATCTATTTGATTATTAAAAATAAAATAGATCATATATCACTTTAAGATAAAATTTAAAATAAAAGGGAACCTTTAAATTAATTTCATTAAGGAAATGAAATGACTATATTTGAAAAAATGGTTTTATTACTATTCACGAAAAATAAATCATTTCAGAAAAATCCCAATAATTCACAAAAAAAATTAAATTTTTTATTTGGTGATTTTTAAAATTAATATATTTTTTATAAAATTAAATATCTAAAATTGGACGAAATTAATATAATATCACACATAAAATGAAAAAAAAACTTTTAAAGAAAATATATTATTTAAGAGTAAAATATCTTTTTAAAAATTGAGTATTTACTTTCTCAAAATTATTAAGAACATTTGCATGAAATTAAATATTTACTCATATATTTTATATTATGGTCAATCTTATTCATACCCACTAATCTATCTAATAGGAAAAAAATATCATGTAGTAATATTTGAATAGTAAGTTGGAGTTAATTTAAACACATTGTTACCTGTAAAGAAATATATCAAATAAATTATATTAATATAAAGATACATATATAATAAATACCTAGGGTTTTAAATTATACAAAATTAAAATCATTTCCCACTAAAAATTTCACTACTATGATTCAAATAATTGAGGATAGTTCAACCACATCACATTTAGGGGTTCCCACATAACATTCTTACTCCAATGTATTGAAGGCCTTAATTTTTTATTGATTTTGATAATCCAACATTCAAGGGGTGAGGATGAACCCTTACAAGGCCCTTAGGCATAAGTATTGCATGGCCCTATAGGCCTTAGAAGAGTTCATTTACCATAGGCTTCAAACATTACATACAACCCATACTAAATACTTGGAACTGCTTCTCCACAACATCTTCATCGTGAAATAATCTCTCCACGTTTTCATGTCTGTTCAGCTAGGCTTTCCCGTGCATGCACAGGCTTGTACCACCTAGAAATCCTAATTTTTTATTTAACTATAAATCCATGACCATGTGAGTGTTCATGTTTCGTTGTATTGTCTATAAAAATAAATAATCTACAAGGGGTAGTTATCAAAAGACAAATATCTCTCCACCATTACCACCTAGGATTTCATTACATGTAATGGATTAGGAATGTACTTCCTTAGGATAGATACATAGAAAAAAACATGAAATTGAGTAAAATTTACGTAAAACAGTATTTGATAAGTTATTATACCAATAAAATAAATAATTTCAAATGGAATAATATATCAAGGTCTCAAAATTACCTTATTTTTAAATCTCACAACCTTATTCCAATTAGATATTTATATGAATACATATTCATTAAATTTGAACTCTATATCTCATAAATGATTGTTAGAATATTTTTTTTATCGACTATGAGATTACCATAGGTTATGTATAATGGGTCAAAGATTTTGTAACATTTTCTTAGATAGATTAGGTCCAAAGATAATTCATTATCCTACTATATTCCCACATTTTAGAGTTCAATACTTATTTAAATAGATGGATTCATAACAATTCTTCTGAATGCTCGAGTGAAAGGTGTTGTTGTAAGAAAATTACAGTAATAGAAGGTGTTGGTCCCATATAACTTTGAAATCCATAGCGAATTATTTAACCATGACTTCTGGAGGTTGAAGGATCCTCTCATACAGACCATCTTTCTAAGGGTGATAAGCAGTACTGAAACACAATTATGTGTCTAGATCTAGCTAAAGAATTTTCTATAACATCATGGTAAACCTTAGATCCTAATCATATTTCATTGATAGTATAAATTAATTAAATTTCACAACTTATTTAATGTATACCCATTTATGTAGATCAGAAGATAAATATTCCCTAATTTCAATTAAATTCACTGATTTCGTATGGTGATCTACTACAACCAAAATAGTGTTATATTCTTTTGACATTTTGGGGAGTCTGATGATGAAATCCATGGTAATGTTTTCTTATCTTCATTCTGTTTTGGATAATGGTTGTAATGTACACTTATACTTTTGTATCATAGCGTTAACTTACTAACACATCTAGAATTAGGAAACATGAACCAGAATATAACTTCTCATGTTATCCCACCAGAAATACTCTTTTTAGTCCCTATAAATCTTCATACTTCCCAGATGAATAGATAATGATGATATTTGAGCTTCATAAAACAAATCCTTCTTCATTTATAGTGTTAACATAACACATACTCGATTAGTAAACATTATCAATATCTCATGATCACATTTTAACTTACTAAATTTACTCTATTTCTTATCTAATTTCACAAATTTATTTTTCACCTTTTTGATCATATCATATGTTTATGGATGAACATTTATATGATAATGATAAAATTTTTCACCATTTTTAAATATTTCATAAACCAAATTCTTCAAAACAAGTAAAATTGGATATATTCAAATTCTCATCAGGCATAAACTAGTACGATCTTTTCAAGCTAGGAAATCATCCGCCTTGTTCCCCTTCCCATAGTGGTAATGTATTGAGTAGTAATAATATTTGATAAACTCCAACCATATTCTTCGGATCATGTTAATATATTTATATGTAAATATATACATTAAGAATTTATGATTATTATATATATCATATAATTAACTATAAAGATAATTCCTAAATATCATTAATGGGAAAAATACCACCAACAACTCCAAATCATGAGTCCAGTAAATTTTTCCATGAATTTTTAATTGGTGAGATGAATAATCTATCACAATATCATTCTATTTGAGGAATCATCTAAGCTCCTTATTTAAGAATCATTATATATCACAAACCCCTCTCCAATATAGGCTAGTTTAATCATGGGGAACTAACCAAATTTTTCTTTATTTCAATGAAATTATTATAATATTCATTTTTTATAAGAACATAAATCCCTTAAAAGTAAACATGGTGAGTAGATTGTATAGCCATGATAAATTTCTTACAAAGCATCGATAGTATGAATCCAACCTAATAAAACTACTAATCTCAATTACAATGGTTTGTCGTAGTCATTTTAAAATAACTGCATTTTTTGGAGGATCCTTAGATATACCTTGAATTGAAATTATATGGCCCATGAATATGATTTTTTTCATCCAAAATTCACACTATATAAATTTTTTATATATGATATCCTTCCTCATGGTTATCAACATAATACAAAAATGTTTTTAATTGTCATTCATACTATTTGAATATATAAGAGTAGAATCTATAAAGGATTCAATAACACAATAAAGGTAATATCTAACAGCTAAATTTAATAAATCCATAAAGATATAATGAAAACTTTTAGGTCCAAATGGAATTAATATAAACTCATAATGATCATACAATATAAGGAAGGTTGTATTGGGTATATCCTCTTTATTTAACGTTTTCTAATAATATCTAGATTGAAGATAATTCTTATAAAAAACTGATCTCCTTATATTTGATCAAACATAGCATTGATTCAAAGTGGATGATATATTTTCTTAATAGTAATCTTTATATGCTCCGATAATCAATGCAAGGATGCATTGACCAATAATTCTTCTTACCAAAAAATATTTTCTCCCATTGGCGAACCACATGTATGAATTATAATGTTAGCTAGATTATCCTTTATTTTATTTTTCAATACATGAAACTCGAATAGAGACATTCTATATAGAGTCATTAAAATACATATACCACTAGGTATGAGTTATATTGTAAACTCATATTTAGGATTTGAGAGAAGACTGTAAAACTCTTTTAGAAAGTCATCAACAAACTCTCATATAAAAAAAATTCCAAAATGTTGAGTTTCTCACAAACCATATGATATTAATATCCCTCTTGAAAATTTTGTAAACCCCGTATTATGAAGGTACTTACCATTGGGATTTTAGTTTCTTTTTCTCACTAATGGACTATTTTAGCTTGATTTAGAAAATAGAATTTATCATCCAAGATAATGGAATATATTTTATAGTTACTTAATACACTCATCATTCAACAACGTGTTAGTTGTAACATTAAATATATCATCTTATATTTCATGAAGTAATCCAACATAGAGGAATAATGTGATGAAATAACAAGATATTTCATAAGGTCAATCTCATTCATCATTTCTTGAGACAGCTTCTCAAATATGGCCATGGTCAACTCTATTCCAACACTATATATATTGTCTTTCTTTAAAACACAATACCTAAATTATATACATATGTTGATTCACATTATTCAAATATGTTACACCACTGAATAATGGAACACACTGAGTTAGATCGTAATCATCATGAATATTGAGACACAATGATTCCTATAATGGTAAAATTTGTCAAATAATAGAATAGATTATCTTAATTCTCATGTTTTTAGGTATTTTAAAATATATTTCTCAACATTACTAATAATGTTTCTCTGATACCAACTGTAGAAACTATAGGTCCAGTGACCCGTATCTAGTGTTTAACTTACTACATTGTTGTAAGATATAAGTAATCTTATAGTATAGGATCAATTATGTGAACTTTTTTTAAAAAACTAGATTCATACTTGATTTCAATATTACATTATAAATATAAAATCATAAAATGGGATACATTTTATTTCATTAAAATCATTAATATTATCTATATTTAAATATCCAGTAATGGAAACAAATAAATGGTTGGTTAATATGATAAAAAATAGTTACGTAAAATATATGCTATCATGAGTACACAAGGTATAATCATCATGGTAGCGGATAATAAAGAATAATTCCACTTAATCAAAACATTATTTCAATGAGGATAAAATGATAATATCAATATAGAAAACTCATTGATAATGAAAACTGAATTTTTAACAAATGGAAATTTATAATTCTTTACATTCATGATCAGGGCCTCTAAATAAAGATATAATGAATCTTTCTATCATAGCCTCTCAATGAATAAATCATTCTTAATAAATGTGTAATTTTAAACAAATTACCCATTTAATAAGGAATTACTACTATCTTTCCTCGGGATACTTGTCAATGAAATGTGGGGATATTGATAAGTGGGTCCAACCTGTCACTTTCACATCCCATGCAATCATTATATTCTGAATTATCAACACAATTAAATCTTAAAATTCCATATAAGTATACAATTATCTTTATTGAATCAATAATACAAAACATAAATAATTCATAATCATAAAAAATAAATAGAAATATAACATATGTTATTATTATATCATATCCCAAGCAACATTAATTGGTGTTTTAATAATTAAAAATACCTTAAAATAACACGTGGCTATTTATTGAGAAACAATATACTTTTCACATTGAAATCACTATTAAAATAAAAAAATTATAAATATTAAAGAAAAAATTATTTTTAAAAATAAACTTGGATACATATAAAGGAGTCTTTAAATAATTGTGTTTTAGTGATGATAAAAAATTCGTTTTATGCCATATATGTTAAAACAATTATTCCATTCAAGATTTTAGTAAAATGTATAAAGTACCTAATTCTGAAAATGAAAATAAGACTAGATTTAAATCACATTGTAAAAAAATAATTTATGGGTAAAAATAACATTTACAAATCATAAGATAACATAAAAAAAGTATTGAAAACATTTTTAGAAATCAGGGATATGGAAGAAAAATGATTTTTGTCTGAATAGAGAATTAAATATGTCTTTCCTTAACAATATTCTTTATATCTATTGAGAAAATAATGAGTGTAAGATTATTTAAAAACATTTAATATATATAAATAATAAAATAAAAAAATTATGAGTTTCTTGAGTGTTATATCATAATATCTCATTATCGTAAATTTAATTATAAATAGTTCAAGTAAATAATTAGATTGTAACATTAATATCTTATCATGTTGGAAACACTCAAATAAAAACCCCAATGATACATAAAACAATAAATGGATATTTATATTAAAATAATTTGCATGATAATAATCATAAAATTCATTTATGGGAAATATATTCACCACATAATAGAAATTATTTATGAATATATCATATATCTAAACGAATTAAAAGTTAGATGAAAATATTGTACGTCTTGTTTTGCCACCCAAATATGTGATTTTATCCACATATATAATAAATTTATATTTATTATTATTATATAACAAAACCATATAAATAATTATAATATTATGTATCGACCCTTTATAATATTCCAATACTTGTTTGTTAGTAATTCTTCATTAGAATAGTCATTCCATGCATTAAATATTTGTTTTTTCATGTCTGTTTTTATTCAGAGGTTTTGGTATTTGATTTTTGATCATCAATCCATAATTTCCAAGATTTTAATAATGATATAAATATATTATATATCCAATATAAACAAATTTATAATCATCCATGAATGAAGGGAATGAAAAATGATTCATATTGCATCATTGATACAGTAAGTCATACTTAAACTCAAGCAATGCTATCAATTTAAGTATGTTGATGGGTAAGAAGGTAAATTATATAAAATATTTGAAAATAAATAATTATTTCATAAATTACATATATATTATTTTTTTCCATCATTTTAACCATCCATATAAAATTATTATAAAACATTAATTTCACTGTTACATGGAGACGACGAACCATACATACACATGAGTGATGATTTTTCTTTTTATATGATGAATTTTTTACAATAATCATGATATCATATAATTATTTTTTATGAAAATAGATTTATAATTTATATAGGGATAAAATATATTTATAGTATGTATAATAACAGATAATTTCAAAATAGTTTGTAAAGATGATTACCTCTTATTTGGTAGGCATTATTACATCTATTCTTAAGGACACTTGCAATGGATATTTAAAAATACTAGATCATATAATAAGTGTATATATAAGTGTATAAGATAATTTTTTAGGGTTTTATCCATCTAGGATTCTCAACATGGTGTAAAAAAGAGAGGCAGGGAGTGTCTTTTATAACTGCGGGGAGGGGCACTTTTTGAAATTCATGAAATATTATAATGTAATAAGTTTTTAAAACATGTAAAGTTGTTATAAAATGTAATTTAATAGAATATAAGTAATATATGGTATTAATATAATAATTAATTAAAATTTTATATTTAAAGATACCACTTTAAAGATTATCATTTGTATTAACCCCTTGGTTAACTAAATTTAATGCCACTCCCTTGACTTTAATTTCTTTTATATGTTCACATAAGGATAATGATATGTTATGAAATAATATAAAAAAACATTTTGAACATAATTTATTTTTATTAAGGTCATTTAATTTAAATTTTTATTAATGGCATAGTTACTTAAAATTATTATGTAATAGAGACACAATATTTGTTCAATTAATAGAGAAATAAAATAATTTACTTTTTAAAAATAAAAGTAATACATTTTTTAAGAATAATTAAATTAAATGAAGACACAATATTTGTTTTACCAATTTTCCCTTATCGAGGTGACTGATATTTACCACAGATTCTATTCTTAATGAACAAAACATAAAAGAGAAATATTTTATAAATTCAAAACACCATATAAAAATATGGTATCTATTTTTTCATATACAATACCTATAGTTGGAAAAAATCCAATTTAATATAAATTTGTAAAAAGTGGCGAAAAACAATTTTAAAAAATATGTCTTTTTAAGAATAAAAATTAACTTACCTCAAAATAATTGATATTAAAAATAAAAATGTAATTAATTGGATTATTATAAATCAGACAGATCATATGAAAAGTTAAGATAAAATTCAAAATATTATGGGAATTTTAAGTAACATGATTTAATGAAAAGAATGTATAATATTTTAAAATTTTGTATTTTTTACTATTCGCTAAATAATCATTCCTTTCAACAATACACTAAACATTTACACAAGAATAATTTTGATTTGGTGAATTCAAAAATTATATTCCTTTTATAAAATTCAGTTTCTAAAATTTTAAGAAATTAGTTTTAATATCCACAAAGAAAATGGAACAAAACCAACATTTAATGAAAATCTATTATTTAAGAATAAAATATATTTTTATTAAAAGTTAGTAATATTTTAATAAGAATTAAAAAATAAATTTTCATTAAATAAGATATTTATACATATTTTTCATAATGAGTTTAATACTATTCACATCAATAAATCTAATATATTGAATATAATTATCACTTAATAATATTTCAATTTTGGCGTGTGGTTCATTTAAACTCAATATTACATGTCTAAAAAGATATTGAATAAATTATAGTCATTTAAAGAAATATATATCATAAAATTGTATGTTATTACATTCTACCCACATTATAAGAATTTTTTATCAAAATTAATCTATAATAAATTAAATAATTGATTATACTTTTTCATTATAATATCCTCGTGTTCACACAAATCATCCTCAATTTTATGATTTCTACATAAATCATTGACCAAGTGAGTTTTATTATTTCATATCACATTATCTCTATATTCCATAATATATTTTGGTTGTTCCTTATATGATACATTAATCTCTATTATTATGACCTCTAATTTTAGTATATGTGAAGAAGCAGTTATGTACTTCCTCGGGCGATATACATGGTGCACATTATAAACTTGATGGATATTTGGTGGAAGTAAAAAAAGATAATAAACCATACTAACAAGATCAATAATTTTAAAAGGACCATTATATTTATGGCTCAGTTTTCTATTATATCCAAATATATTTACCCTCTTCCATTGATATATTTTTTGAAACACCTCATCACTAACTTAACTCCAGATCTCATCGACGATTGTCTGCAAAAAAAATTTCAAGTATGATTTTCCATTATGTGATGTTAAATAGATTTAGACTTCTCTATCATTTTATTATCAATATTAGGTCCCAAAAAATCTCATTCCCCAACATCATTCTAGGATGATGGATTTCATTATTTCTTTCCATATATGTCTTCACAAGGATCCATCAGAATGGTCGAGTGAAATATATTGTTGTAATAAAATTACACGAGAGGATAGTGGTGAACCCATCCACCTTTGAAATCCATGGAGTTTGATATGACAATTTTTTATAGATTTTTAATGTTATTCTTAGAATGGGAATTTATTTAAGGATGATAAGAAATATGGAAAATTAACACTATATCAATATCCTTATGAGTAAATCTCATAAAATTAGAGGTAAACCATATACCCTGACCAGATATCATTAAGATTGGTACTCCAAGAAATACCAAATCTTCCATAATTTATAACTATGTATTGTTATCAAAAGATAAATATTATCTAATAGAAACAAAATGTGATAATTTCATATGGGGATTTCCTAAAACCCAAAGATCATTATATAATTTTGAAGTTTTGGGGTGTTCGATGATAAAATTTGTGGTACAATTTTTCAATTATCATTTTGGTTTTGGTAATGGTTGTAACATACCTTTAGTATTATATCACGTAGCATTAAATTTTGGATACACTAGAAATTAGGATACAAACTCTATAATAACCCTTTTCATTTTATCACACCAGAAATATTCCTTAGAATCCTGATACATTACTGTACATGAAGAATAAATTGTTAAGGATAAACTGTGGGATTTATCCAACAACTCCATTATATGTTCTTATATTAATGGTACACATTCATGGTTCTCTCACCATATCATTCTAACTTGATCATGGTTGAACTCAAGAACATTCCCCGTCATCTATAATTATACATATTCCTTATGCACCTTCTTAAGCTTTTCATGGATGAATGTTTTAACATTCATTTGAAAAAGATAAGATATGTACCATTCCCTAATGATTTCATGGTCCAATTATAAAAATACATAAATATTTATTCACTTTCAAACTTCATCATAGGATATCTAGTGTGTTCTTTCCATCTCATAGCATCATCCACCATTTTCACCTTCTTAGGGTGGTAATTTTTTTAGCAGTCATAATCATTGATAAACTCTATTGATATTATCTCAATTATTTCTATGTAAATATGTAGTTTAAATTTTTTTTGGTTAATTTATATTACACATTTCAACATATAGACTATTTCTATGTATCTTCGTGAAAAAATTACCATTTAAAACTCTAAATCATTATTCAAGAACATTTTCTCATGATTTTTCAATTATTGAGAGCCATAATCCATCAAACTATCATTTTATATTTGGGAACATCTTAGTCACTTATTTCATATGTTACTATATATCAAAAACCCCACTACACTATAGGTTAGTGTAATAACAAGAAAACTAACTGACCTTTATTACTGTTCTTTGAAATTATTCCCACATTCATCTATCCACAAGAACTTAACACCCTTACGAGTCAACTTTATTGGTGGAATAGATAATCCTGATAAATCTATTACAATTATTTGGTAGTACAGATCCATCCCATAAACACTACAGATCTCAATTACCATGTATGATCTAGGAAATTTCTCAATAACATCCTTAAGGATCCAATGATATACCCACATAAGAAATTATATGTCCCAATAATGTTAATTTTCACATCTAAAATTTACAATTGGAAATTTTTTATTATATATTCTCCTTATATATATTTATTATCGCAATCCTAATATATTCTCCATTCTCTTACTATAATTTAAAATATACAAGAATATCATATATAAATACTTTCATATATTGATCAAGGTAAACTCTAAAATAAATATTTATTAAATACATAGTGATATAGGGGTAATTGGAACGTCAATATGGTATTAATACAAATTCATAATGACCATAGCTCATATGGAATGTTTTCTTTGGTATATAGTCCATCTTAAACCTTATATGATATTATCTAGATCAAATATCAACCTTGGAAAAATATTAAGATCTTATTAATTGATCAAATAGATCGGTGATAAGGGGTAGAGGGAAATGTTTTAGTAATGTTGTAAATTTATTGATAATAAATGCAAGGAAACTTTGCCCCATATTTCTGTTTAACAAAAAAAAAATAGGTGCACCCCGTGGTTAGCCAAAAGGATGAATGAACCCCTTATCTATATTTTCATTTAGTTTTTTCTTCAATTACTATAACTAAATAAGGTCTATTCTATATTGAGACATTGATATAGGTATAGAAATAGGTTTATGTTATATTGAAAACTCAACTTTAGAGTTCAGGGGAAACTAAGAAACTATTCTAGTAAGAGATCAAGAAAATCCCATAAAACGACATATATTCAATTTTTAGTTTCTCCAAAACCATATGAGATAAATGAACCTCATGAATATGTAATAAAATCTATATAATAAAAGTGATTTCCAATGATATTTTAGGTTCATCCTCACACTAATAGACTATCTTAGGTTGATTCAAGAAATCCAATTTAACTTCCCAAAGTAAAAAATATATTTTAAATAGACATAATAAATTAATCTACAACCAATAGATTATTATATCCCTTAAATGATAGAGGATTATATCACATAAATAAATCTAAAAAATAATAATCTTACTATCGAATAATATTTTTTTCCATACAAGAAACGTTATTCATCATAAACTAATCCATCTTCAATAATATGTCCTTGATGTACGGAATTCTAATACTAGTTGTGTTGGATTTTGAAATAGGTCATTCCTGATTTTTTTATGACTGTTGATTCCATATATTCTATTAGTATCCATCACTAAACGATGGTAAATACTAATCTATGTCATTATCATCATGAACATTTTTATATAAAGATCCCTATAGTGGTAAAATTTCTCAAATACTAGAATATATTTTTTTAATTATCATGTATACAATCTTCAATTAAAATATGTTTCTAATGTTCCTTGAAAAAATTATTTTGATACTAACTTTAAAAACCACAATTCCAATAACTGAGATCATGTGTTTACTTATATTGGTACATGATATAAATAATCTCACCATTTGGGATCTATTAGTTTAGTGATATTGGAAAACTAGGTATATACATTGTTCCTATATAATATTAGAAATATAAAAATGTTGTATAGGAAAAATTATTTTATCCTTTTTATAATTTATAATATCTATATCTAAAACCTTATAGAATAAAATAAAAAAAAGTGATCTCATATTCACTATAAGGGTTACATATACTGGAAGTTGATATGTGTAAATAAGTCATATTCAATATAAAAGAGTTGATAATCAAAAATCATGTAATTTAATCAACACATGAGTTAAATTTGTATCCATAGATAATATCAACATAGAATATACATGTATATTGGAAACTAAATTCTTAATAATGAGAAATTCATGTTTTTGGACAATCATTATCAACGACTCTCATCCATGATATCATGAATGTTACTGGCATGGCCTCCAATCCAAGAAATCGGTCTTTGTAAATGGATATGTATAAAACAAATAACCATATAATCTAAAATGATAATTTATTCCTCACGATACCTCTCAATGCATTGATGGTCTATTTATAATAGGGAACCACCCATCACATGAACTTCCGATGAATTATTTATATTTTTGTTGATACATACAATTAATTCTCAAAATTCCTTACAAGTAAACAATTTTCATTACAGAATTATTAATATAACAAATAAACATTTCGTCATCATAAATAATCTTGATAAATAATATTGCTGGTATAATTGTATCAAATCCCCAGTAACATCAATGAGACTTTTCAAAGTTAAAAATACCTTTAATAAGTTACTGGAACATTTATCATGGGAAATACCATTTTCACATTGAGATAAATTATTATAATAAAACATTTTCTCCAATATTAAAGAAAAATATTTCATTGAAGATAACCATGGGAAATTGCAAGGTAAGATTTCAATAATTGGATGGTCATGATGGTGGTAAATTCTATTCATTACATATATGTTAAAATAAATATTCCTTTTATATTTTTGGTAGAATGTCAAAATTAAATCATTTGGAAAATGATAAGAATATTAATTTTAATTATTTTTTTAAAAAATTAATAATGGGTAAAAATGAATCTAAAAAGTCATAGGAGAATTAAAAAAAATTAAAATATTTTTAGAAAGCATGGATATAGAAAAAAAAATATTTTAGATAAAAGGGAAAAATAAATTTGGTTTTCCATAAAATTTTATTTGGGTAACATGTGTGATTAAAGATTATAAAATGAAAGGATAACACATATTCTCTATAAATAACCATAAGATAATAAAATTCAGAGTTTTATGAGATATAGATCAAAAAATATCATCATCCGATACTTGATCCTAAACAATCTTGGTGAACAATGTGATTGTAATATAAATCCATTACCATTTTTTTAACATTCAAATCAACCCATCGTGAAAGAGATAACCGTATATGGTTACGTTTATCCCAATAATTTTAAAAATAATATTTATTAAATAAAATCATGGGTAGTATATACACCACAAAAAAATATATAATTGGTGAATATGGGACATGTCTCATAAAAATAAATGTGAGATGAAAATCAATTACCTCAAGTTAAATATCCCTTGTACTTTTTTTAAAATAATCTATAATAAATTTTAATTTATTATAATTATAATAAATATACATATAAATTCCTAAAATATCATATGTGGTCCATTTATAACATTATAATACTCTTTTATAATAATTCATTGTTAACATTTTCATTTTTTAGGGTGAACTATTTCATTTTTCATTTATGTTGTTGTTTGGTGGTTTTGTACCTTTCATCATGATCATTGATACATCATTTAAAATATTTTTACCATGATATAAATATAATATATATTCATTATATACTCCATAGAGATGGTAAGTAGTATTTATGTATGAGCGATGTTATCATTTTTTATGGCTCAAAGGTTGAGAAGGTAAATTATATTATATATATATAACCTAAATTATGTAATAAATATCCTATCTATTAATTAAGTACATCTTTATAACCATCCAGGTATAATCATAATGAAAAATGAATTTCACCATAATGTGGAGATGGTAAGAAATATTTAGGCATGAAAACTATTTTCTCTTTTTATGGGTTGAAAACATGATAGAGAATTTGTGTACCATAATCATAGTACACACGATTATGTTGATTATATTTTAGTTATTAGTTTATGTTGGTTACAATATATTTATAGGAAGTAGAAAAACAATTAAATTTTAAAGAGTCTATAAAGAAAATTCCCTCTTCTTTGGTAGATGTTTATTATATCCATTTTTAAATACCCTTATAAGGGTGTTTTTATAAGACCATCACATATAATTCAGGATTTTGGAATTATATACTATAATTGGTTAGGTTTGAGTTATGTTAGGGTGCTCGGGGGGGGGGGGGCTATAAATAAGAGCGGAATGGGGTGTCATTTAATAAGTGAGGGGACAAACACTTTGGAAATTCATGAAATATTATAATATAATATATGCTTTTTAGGTTTTAGTAATGTTTAGGTTCTCAATGGGGTGTAAATAAGAGAGGAAATGGGATTCCTTTAATAAGTGAGGGGAGAAGCACTTTAGAAATTCATGAAATATTATAATACAATAAGTGTCAAACTCATATAAAATGGTTCCAAAATGGCATTGATTCGAATATAAGGTGGATCTTAGGATAATATAATAATAAAATAAAGTTTAGATATTATTATATATCATTATAAACTATATCATATGGATTAAACCCTTGTTAGAAAATTTTAGCAAAAAACACAGTAAAAAAATTCAAAATAAAAGGGTTATAAGTATATTTATATATGAAAATTTTGATCATAAATAGACAATGGGTGAAAATTTCCACTATATATTTTCCCCCATGCCATAATTCATGACTATTGTTATTTGTCATAATTTAATAAAACAAATTTCATAAAATATCAATATTATCGTTTTTGACACTATTTAATTAAATTGACTTTAATTTCATGATGATATTGATGAAATTTGAATCTAAACATTCAACACAACAAAAATTTATTGTATTTATATATGTAATTAATTTAATAAAAAAATTCATCCAAATTCAATTAATTATATTATTTTTAAAATTATTAATTTTATTTTTCTATTTCTTGAAAAAATATTATGTCGGCGCTGCGTAAGAATTTAAGATAATTATATCGTTACTATTTTTTTAAATAATTATTATAAAAATTACTTAATTTTATTCAAATTAATGTTTTATATAAATTCATAAAATATTATTATACCTATGTAAAGATATAAAATAAATTAAAATCAAGAGAGTTTCAATTTAGAATTTTCTTTACATAAAATAAATTTCATTATGGGGGTCAAAGGGCACACAAATTGCATATATTTTAATATCATAAATATTGTGTTGAATTAACTATATATAGTTATATAAATGAAATTATTTATTTGATTTTGAGACTTCATATCATGGTATTAACCCTATTTTAGATATTTTACCCTTACCAAGGGGACAAATATTTACCATGGTTACTATGCTTAACAACTAAATTAAATGGGACATATTTACCAAATTTAAACCCACTGATTCCAAATATGGTATCCATTTTTCATGTTTCTACATATATAAGTGGAATAAATAAATTTTAACATAAATGTGTAAAAGGAAATAAAAAATAGGTTTCATAGAAATAGGGTTTTAAGCTAAAAAATTAACTTATAGCAAAATAATGGATATTGATTATTAAAATAAAAATAATTATAATATTTTAAATCTAATGAATAATGTGTCACTTTAAGAAAAAAATTAAAATATAATTGAACTTTAATCTTGCTTTATTTTATGAAAATAAATGAAAGTATTTAAAAAATCAGTATTTATTACTTTTACGTGAAAAATCAATCATTTAAGAATAATCCCAAATATTCAATAGAAGGTAATTCTAATTTTCTTATTCTAAAAAATGATATCCATTTTAAAATTTAAATTTAAAAAATTGTAATAAATTTATTGTAATATCTATCGATAAAAAACAACAAAAACACTTTTAAATAATGTATATTATCAAGGCCTAAAATAACTTTTCAGAAAATTGAGTACATATTTCCTTAGAATTACTAAATAAATTTTTATTAAATAAAATATGTATAAATATTATTTATAGTGTGTTTAATCTATTTTATACCCACTGATATAATGACAAGGAAATAATTATCACATTATAATATTTCAATAGTATGTTTTAGTTCATTTAAACTCATCATAGAATATAAAATAAGATATCACAGAAAATTATTTTATTTAAAAATACATATACCATAAAATACCGAGGTGTTATTCAGACCCAAATTTTACTCAAATTATAGTTTCCTACAAATTATTTGAGGATTTTCTTTAAATAAATTTAAATTCTTCTAGTATATAAAATTTAAAAAGTACTCCTCCAACTATTGCATGATGAATCCATCTTGAGTCGAAGGAAATTAATATCTTAGTAAGAAAATATTTTATAGGATATTCTTAAAGATTTTTTATTATTAAAAAATTCATTATATGATACTGTTCCACATAGAAAATAATCTAGAAAGGAACCCAAGGATATCTCAGTAGTTAATTTCTGGATAATATAAGAGGTACACTATAAATTAATATATATGTATTTATCCAATCGCATTTAAAAGGAATCAAACACTTGGTCATTCTCCAATGATTTTATATAGATAAGAACAATGTAATTATTTATTTTTATGTGGATACATTCTATATTAACATTTTCATTATTTCATCCCTTATTTTTTATTTTAATTTCATTATTTTCAACTCCATGATATTGGATGTCTAACCCTTTGGTTACTTTAGGATAGGTTTTTTGATATTCACCAAAGATCATGCGCATTGAATTTTTACAATTAGGTTTGATAATATGTAATTAAATGGGTTTCAAGGGTAATTGTTTTATTATAATTACTATAATATATATTTCATGTCCTCATTCTTCCCCATCTATATAATCCTTTTAACTTTATTTAACACACTAGTGTTTGATGATATTAGTGGGGTTTATGAAGAATAACAAGTTGTGACATTATAAGAGGTGGGTGCAGTGCCCTTTAGGGAGATTATTATTCTATTTGATTCGTCTTAAAGAGGTTTATAACTAGTGAACTAATTTTCTAGGTCAATTTGGAATTTAAAAATTAAATGTGTAGATAGTTATGTCAACTCCTTTGTTGTATTGTGAAATTTGAGTGTTAATTAGACTAATATAAATGGAAATGAAAGGAAAACATTAATAATTATATTTGGAGTTTATCTTTTTACCTAACATCATTTCATTAGGTTATAAATTTTCAATCCCCTTTTCTAATTTCATGTATATAATTATTTTTATCTTATAGAATAAAAAAAGAAGAAGTTATAAGTGTTATATAACAATGAGTAATTAGCTCATATCCTAGGATACAATAATGTGGTTAGCTCAAAAGATGTTTATAAGCAATTATAAATTATTTTTTAAGATATACAAAATCAATTATATCAATTGGAACATTTTCTTGGGATTTGAGCTCATAATTCATTGTTTTCCACCATATATATAATTTCTTTCATTATTTTGTATTTAATTTTTATTTAATTATTTTTCTTCAACTAGTTTGATCATCCCTATTAGAAAAATTTTAATGGATCCTTAAATTTACTCCTTGTTCACATAGATGGATAACATTTATATTTTATTTTAGATGAATAGCAGACCAAAATTTTTAAAAGTTATTAATCTCTCTTTCGAATAGATCCTAATGAACAACACCCTAATCCATAGAACATTAAATATTTGGTATATTCTAGTGGGTTGGATAATTTAACAAACTACCTACATTATGTTATTCGCCATGAAATTCAAATTCACCTACACTATTAGAATGAAGATAAACAAGCACTATATGAGATTAAATATGTAATCACTATCTATTTGCTATTGGTTTAACAAATCATAGAGACAAAATGTAAAATGGGATAGTATTAGTAAATAGTGTATATGATTTCTAAAAACCACCAAATACTCATAGAGAAGGGGAAATAAATAAATAAAAATTCCTGAATATCCTTTTTCCTTTTATCTATAAGACATCCAAGAGGTGGAGAAAACATTTCAAACCCCATAATTCCAATAAATTTAAGATATTGTTTCAAATATTATTCAATAGAGAAAAAATAATTCTAATAGAAATAATAAATAGATATTATAGATACCTTTATTTAATTATTTTTACATGTTTTTATATTCCCTAGAATTCTGAATCTGTTTATTGTAATTACGTGGATTCAACATTGTTATATTATGTTTTAAAATAAAAGGATGAAATGGAAATAATATGAGTTTAAGAAAGGGTGATGTATCAACTACCCTATACTATAAAAATAATTCCATAGG
Source organism: Viscum album (assembly GCA_963277665.1). Taxonomy (NCBI): domain Eukaryota; kingdom Viridiplantae; phylum Streptophyta; class Magnoliopsida; order Santalales; family Viscaceae; genus Viscum; species Viscum album. Next base: position 581,347,193 of record OY728125.1, read on the forward strand.
AATTTATTCGAAAGATATGACCCACCCTATGAATTTTAATATTCTTTTGAGTGTTTCTTTTGATTTTTCACTGCATTAAATTCATTAAAACTCCCCATGTTTGGAATTTTTAGACCTATTGTAGCTAAAAACTACCTAATAAAGTCAAGAAAAAAAAAAGAAAAACTCTTCATTAAGTATAAAATAGTGTTGAAATTCTAAAATTACGATATACTAGTGTTTTTAGTGTATAATAATCTTCTCCAGTTGACATAAAATAAGAATAATCAAATATGAAGATAACTTCTTTTAATTATATTCAATTTATGTTATTTACTAAAATCTATCTAAAAGTTTTTTCCTGGAAAACCGTGAAACCAACTATGGATATAGATACAAAGACCAACCAATAGGCAGATGATAAACAATAAGAAGATTATCTAGGACCTATGATGATGTTAATACTCCCTCAATGCCAAATAGACTACCATATGAAGGGAAAAACAAATAAAGGGGATAACCCTTTATTTATTTTATTTATACACTTAAATTTAAAATTTATTTTAAATTTATGGGTTTGGATATTTTAACTTTCAGATGAGGTAGGTAAATACCAATTTCTAATTATGATCATTGAAAATAATCGTATATGGTAGTTTTTTCAATGAAAACTAACCCACCATATGATTAAGGTTAAAACACTAAAACATCATAGTTTAAAAAAATTTATTATCACATTACCCAGTTAGATAATGTTCTAGGATTCTTCATCCTTCCTAGTATTGAATTTTATTTTTATATTGAATGCATCTATTGTTCATAATTTGGTTTTTACTTATAGTATTCTAATGGAAAACAACTAGGAACACAACTCAAGAATCTAATTGGGATAATATTACATGTTTTATTCTTCCTTTTACAGTTTTTCAAATATTTTTTATACTATTTATATTATATTGATATTTATTTTGTAGTGTTATATATATGTAATGGGGATCCAAATATATTTATGAATTATTTTAATATAATAATATAAATTTTTGAATGTTATTTTTTTGTTTCTATTTTATGATTTTAGTATATTTTTTAGTTAAGATATTTGAGTGTTAAATATTATCTTACCTAGTGAGAAATATATAATAGTAGTTATGAATTCTCTGATATTTAATATTATTATTTTAATGTACAAGTGATGTGAGTCTCTCTAATTAATTTTATGAAATGTAATATAGTTTATTAAATTGTAAATTACTACATAAACTAAGAACTGACTATCCATATTTTTAATACACAGCCCAAGATATATTATAAGATAATTTTGATATATTATTTCTTATAATAAATTTATTAATAGTCTATAGTTATATTTTGAATCTAGAAATATCATTGGATATTATTTGAATACATAAGACTCAAGAATGTTATAGATGATAAATGTCTTCATACAATTTAAAAAGTCCTTTAAAATGTTATTTTTTTTGGAAACCAAAATATTTTACCCCCTTAAAACCTTGGAAACTATTAAATAGATATCAGCGAATCATTTTTACAATATGATTTTTTAACATATGAAATTTTTATTAAATAGATATTGCATCTTAAGGTATTGATATTCATTATAAAACATTACAATCCATACTAAAATAATATAAATGTATTACATTTGGAAATTTTGATACATAAAATATTAGTTCATAAGTGAACTAAATCATCTCCCAATATGTTCAGAAAAACTATAACCCTTTTTTAAACATATCTTACATGATAAATTTTTTTAGATCCTACATAAAGTAAACATAAGAAAGGGTGAATCCTAATTCTCAAAAAATTTAAACATGCAATATGTCAGTGATCAAATAAAAATAACATGAGCAGTTGGGTATGATAATATAAAAAAACACATTTTAAAACTATTACCTTTACATAATATATCATAATTTTGATATGAAAAATGAATCATGGATGTTTATTATATATGAATCATAATTGAGTCAAAGATCATTGGTTGTTAGATCATAACATTAACAAAAGTCTTATATTTTTGGTATACACATAAGAAAAGAATATTATTTTCTTTTTAGTAAAGGATAATTTCCATGACTATAACAGTGGATTGAGATCACTCTATAAGACATCATAATATTCATGTTTTACTCTCCAGACTATCAAAGTAGAAAAATTCCCTTACTGAACTTAGTTCACTCACCATTATAGTTCTACTTATCACATTAGATTTCAATATTTAACTAATGCATTAGAGGGATATATAATTCCAGACCCACCCATAAAAATATAAATTCAATATATATGTGCTTCATAATATCCAAAAATGTTCCTAATATAATAACCGGTGAAAAATAAATGAGTTACTAAAAAACATCTCATCATGGCTTAACCAGTGGAAAAGACATGTTTTTTAAAATCATTTTATTCATTCAGTATAGATTAACCCATAAAAAAGGAATCGGTTACATAAAAATATTATCATACTTATAAATAATCCATATAAATTATAAGTACGGAATATTTGGAACATATCTCTAAAAAAGCATAAGTATTTTATAATGATTTCACAAGAGATTAAAATGCCTTCAGAATATCACTTAGAAAATTTCTTGCGGAAAATACTATTCTCTTTTTGAAATCATTTCTTTGAAATATATAAATTTCACAAATATTAAAGAAAAAATTTTATTTTTAAAGAACCATATAAACATATATTAGAAGTTCGAAATGTTTGAGTGGTTGTGACAATGAAAAATTAAGTTCTTATTGTGCATATCAAGAAAATGAGTCCTCTCACATTTTTTATAAAAATTAAAAAGTAACTCATTCAGAAAATGAAAATTTGGTTCCATTTAGAATGTTTTGATAATAAAATTATGGGTAAAAAATAATTTAAAAATATTAGGAGAATATAAAAAATCATTAACAAATTTTAGAGAACATGGATATTTTAAAAAAAATCGATCAAAGAGAAAAATAAAGACATTTTCCCATAAAAATATTCATTCAAACCCTTGAGTACAGAAAGTGAAGAAAATGAAATTAAAAAATTTATTAAAAAACTATATAATAATAAAATTAATTAGTATAATGAGGGGTATATCCTAATGTTCAATCATTTAAAACTTAATCATAAACAATGTTGAAAAAGAATGTGATTGAAACATAAAACCCTTACCTCAGGTCCAAATTCTTTTGTACCACTTCGAACATACTTTATAGTAAATAAAATGTTTTTATAAAAAATATTATAATAACATAAAAATATATACAAAACCATATATTATTTACCTATTACCTTTTATCACACATTTATTTAAAAGAATTTGTTAAAATCACTATTCTCTATGATAACCGCTTTATTTTTCATGGAAGTTTTTTTGGTAGTATTGAAACTTGTAAATTTACCATGGATATATCAACATTATAATGTTAATAATTTTATAAATATCATATATATATATGTGTGTGTGTGTGTGTTACAAAAATATTTATAGTCATTTATTAAAGTTAGAGGTAGAAAAAATAATTTACAATATTCATAGAGATGGTAGGACGTACGTACCCTTCAGCATCTTTTTAATGTTTAAAAATATAGAATAAAATAATGGTAAATATTAATTAACCATTACATAAATAATATTATATCTTTCATATATCATATATATTTATTATATATATATTTATTACCGTCCTTGAAAATATAAAATTAAAAATAAATCACATCGCTTCGTAGAGGTGGTAATCCAAACGTACACATGACATATATTAGTTTTCGCCAAAATAATGGTACCTAAGAAGGTATAAGTGATATTATAATTACATTATTATAATTATATAATATATATAATATATATAAATTAAAAATATCATTATATTCATGTAAAATCCCAGTTAAATGAAGAATAAGACATATTTCATATTTATTAATATTTGTGAATTAAATATTAATTTTACTTTGAAGGGGTTTCTATGTTCGATAGTGTACCCGATATGCAACAACGGGTTTCTTTGGAATCTTACGTTGCACACTAATAATATAATATTATTATTTTAAATGGTAGTTAACTCCTAGCCGTTGTATTGGTGGGAATGAACAAAACTAACTATAATATGATTATACATGATTTTTAAATGTATTTACATTATCCAATAAAAAGTTAGAGGCTTAAAATGGGAATGAATCTAATTTTAAGCAAAATTTACATTAAAAGGCTGATTTATCACTTTTTAATGGAGAACCCTCTTTAAATATAATTTTGGTCACTTTAATACATTCTAATTGACCAAATAAAATCCTTCTTTAGACTCGGGACATCAAATTTTACTTTGGGTAATTTTTTGGTATTTTTCTGATAAAGTTCAATTTTTAATGAATAATGAAAAATATTGTATTTTAATTCAAAACTGCCTTTCAATATACTTTATTTATATGGTTAGATTACCATTTTAGTTGGTTTTAAAGTGAAATTAAAAAATATTTTTACCATTTATTCCAATTTTGTTCATTGTAATTAATTTCACTTTGAAATTGGACATAAACGAGTATCAATCTTTTGATAATTATTGTTTTTTAAAAATAGGATATTTGTTTTGATAACACGAATTAATTTTAAAATTAATTAATTCCACTTCTATGTTTTGAATTTTTCAAAATATACATCATTTTTAAATTTGGACTATCAAATATAGCTTAGGCTGAATTTTTGGTATTTTTCTGAAAAACTCCAATTTATGATGAATAGTGAAACCACTTACTGGTAGTTAAAAAAACCGAATTTTTCATTTAAATGAAGTTTTACCACTTCTATGAATTGAATTTCAAAAATTTTACATACATGGTTGTTATCAAGAAGTAAAATTTGGTTCATTAAGATGAAAATAATTTTTGGTGAATAGTAACTTTGGATTTTTATTTACAGCGGTTAAAGGTAAATAGGGTAATTCAAGATTAAAAGAATATTATAATAATTCAAAATTACCTTAACACTTGTCCAAACATTATTGGTGGAGTCATTTATGACCATGGGATTCTTTGGGTCGATTTTGGGACCCAATTGAGCCACTTGGGAGTGATAATGACAATTTAGATTAATTTATTTAATGTAAAGACAAAATTGAGATTTACAAAAATAATTTACTAATTAATTTTTATATGGTGTTATATATGTCCTAATTTCAAATATAAATATTCATTGGAAAACTAAAACTATTCCATAAATGATAGTAGTTTTTTGATAATTTTTAGACATCGAATAAAATAAATTATTTATGACACAATAATGATGCAGTATTTACCTCATTAATAAAAGATTTATATAAATAATATTATAATGATTAAAAAATTATAAAAAACATGTCCAATTCGAATTGGATGATTTTATTTCCACCATGAATCATCTTATCTTCTACTATAATGATTTTTGGACCATTAGAAACCGAATATCATTACATTATAAAATAATGCTTTCACACTTTCCTAAAGAGCACCTCTTCTCCCTTATTATAGGAGACCACTTCTAACCAATTCCTCACACCTCTCAAGCCATTTAGCTCGTCCAAACTCTCCCCAATTAAGCTCCATACATCCCTCTCCTCCTCTTAGAAGTATTACCTTAGGCATAAGGCACTTCAAGAAGTCCTTTGGTTCAAACCAAAGGGAGTTACCCAAATTAAAGGTAACTGTTTCTTTTAAATTGTTTTCTTTTATTTTACTTCTTCCACCCCTAAAATCTATTTATTCCATTATATTGTAATAAAAATAGTATCCTTAATATACAATTATTTTTTTATGATAATTATTCAAACTACAGTTACACACACCTCTATCTAATGGGTGAAGAACAAAATGTTTCTGTGGAAGGCAAACTAAGGCCTCACGAAACGATGATTGTTCAATTACATATTACCACCTCTCATGGTGGAAATTATGATGGAACTGTATTTATATATGATATATATTATGTTTATAATTTCCTTATGCTTCTTTAATTCCCATTTATAGCATGCCTTTATGGTTTCCATAGTGGGTAAATACGATAATCTCATTTGAGAAAGTGCGGACTACCGCCCCCTCAAAGTGATTTGATTCGTTAAAGCCTTATGTGGAATGTATAAAGGATGGAGTTAACAATATTATATATGATATTATACTAGAATTATAATATACCTTTGTATAATTATTTTCTAATTCTATTAAAATTAGAAATAGAAATGAAAGTAGCGTCCATGCGTACGTACGACTTACTGTCTCCATTAACGGTGCATTTCATTTCTTACCTCCAAATGTTATGTACTATTATAAATACATGTATATACTGGATATATATGATATATGTGATATATAAATCTTGAATATAATTCTAGATATAATGAACCTTTGACCACATGGACAACTTATAAATATAAGGTGTTCATTTTTTACTCAAGTACCAAATATCGACAAAATAGACGTTATTAACATAAATGATTTCATAATGTTTATAACATGATAATAAATGATATAAAAGAAATAATAGACATGAAAAAGGTTCTTAATCAAGTATAAATTAACTTTAGTTTATTATTCAAGAGATTAAAGAATGATCGAGTCAAGTCGGACACAAGGTAAGGGACTTCGTCTGAATCTCCTTTCATTGAGGCATTTTTAGTTTTATACATGACTTTATTTTATACGGTGTATAAACCCCTTTGAATTTTCATTTTATTCAAAAGAAATCTTTTTATACAAAGTGTTTTACTAAATGAAAAAAAGGAATGTTTTTTTACGTAAGCGGTGACAACGACCTTTCTGCCACCGCGAGTATTATTTGATCTTTGGCTTCCTTAACATGCCAGAATGTTTTTAAATGGAAAAATAAATACCATATACTCTTTTTATGTATTTTGTTATTGAAAATTATTTTGAGAATTGATTTATTATTTCAATATCTTGAAGTTATATTTTATTATTTCAATGTGGAAATGTTATCTTTCCTTTATTCTTATGTTATGTGTTATGATCATGTTATTGTTCTTGGGCATTATTTAAATATACAAGTGGTTCCGTGATAAACGTAGGGCGGGTGAGACCGAGATAGATCTCCAATGCATTGGATAAAGTGATAGAGGTAAATGTGTATGTTTCTCCTATGAGATTTAGGGAATATACAATGAGGGGTATTCCAAAGTAAATCCCTTTTTAGCTGTGATAGCTACAATGTATGTATGATATGGATGCCACAAGTTACCTTTATGATTAATGATTTCTATGTGTCTTTCATAAATCTTATGATTACATGAGGTAAGTAAATGATTTCATGTTTTGTATGTATTTATGAACAAATTTTTTCATTATTTGATTTATAACCCTTTCTGATATTTTTATGCTCATCCTAAGTTTTGAAATGTTTTCGTAGGACTTAAAGATGAATAGGGTCAAGGATGGGATCAAGGAAAAGTCATGCTATCTAGAACATGGAACTAGATATGAGTCTTTTTTAAGAGTTTTTATTTTATGAAAAAAATGGAAACTGTGTAGATATGTCTACCTTTTAATATTTTGAGATGTAATAGTTATGTCATAATTCTCTAAAACTCTAAACCTGAAACGATCCTCAATGTGAATTATTTATTTAATTCAATATTATGTAATGTTTAAGGCCAGGTCCTTTTAGTTGGTATCAAAAGTCGGTTTTGATAACTTTAGGAGTTAGGGTATTGTTAAATTAATATCCGTAAAGTAATTTATGTTAATATTGAAAATAATATAGCATTTACAGATTACCATGTTGCTTCACCTAAGATATATCTATGTTCAGAATGGTTTCCCGAAGAGGAAAAATGGAAGCTATGTTGGGACAACATCAGGAGGAAGACAGCCTTCCAAATCAGCAACCTGAGATAGTCAGAATTGGAACTGAATAGTTTGTGGTAGTAATGGCATAGTTGACTTAGGTTATAAATTGTGGCGGAATCCATGTATGAGATCATCCAGATTAACCACAGAGGAACATGTCAATAGTAGAATATTTTATGAGGCAACATCCCCCATCATTCAGAGGATCATTTGACCTTATGCTAGATGAAGGGTGGATTAAATCACTGGAGAAGATTTTTGATGTCATGGGTTGTTCAGAACATCAAAAGGTTAGTCTTGTTGTTTACCATTTTGAAGGTGAGGCTGATCAGTGGTGGTCAATGGTGAAATATATCAGGGATAGTGAGGAGATTGATTCTCTTGATTGGGATGAATTCAAAGGTATGTTTCTTGAGAAATATTTTCCTAAGGTGGTTCATCGTAGAATGGAAAAACAATTCCTAGAATTGAGGCAGGAGGATGACTTAGTGGCTGCTTATGAAGAAAAATTCACCCAACTGGAAAGGTATGCTCCAAATTTCATACGATATCTAGATAGTAAAATCAACCATTTTTACTCAGGATTAAAGCCAAAGTATCGAAGGGATTTAGCTTCTCGTGAGTTCAAAAGTTATGAAAAACTTGTTCGTTGTGCGGGGAATGTGGAAATGGAATTTGCTGATGATCAGGTATTCATTGAAAAAAAACAAAATAAGAGGTCGAGGTGGTAGGCGAAAGGGAAGAACTCTTAAAAAAAGTCGGATGGTAAGAAACTTAAGTTTACGGTTTTTTGAAAATTGTGGTAAAAATCATACTGGGGAATGTCTTTTGAATTCTGGTAAGTGCTATAGATGTGGTAAAATGGGACATAAGGTTCATAATTGCATTGAAAAATATCAGGGTAATGGTAAGACAAAATCTGATTTATAGTCAGTAAAATGTTTTAAGTGCAATGAAATGGGTCGTTATGAAAATGAGTGTCCAAAAAAGAACTCAACCGAAGGAAAGCAACCAGAATACAAGAATAAAGGGGTGGTGAAATCTTTTGCAACTACTTCAAAAGATGTTGGGCCATTAAATGAAGTTGTATTGGGTATACTATTTGTTTTTTCAGATTATGCCAATGTGTTTTTTGATTCAGGGTCTACACATTATTTTATTTTTGAGAAGTTTTCTACTAAATTGGGAATTCCATCTCATGATATGAATACTGAACTTATGGTAAAGACCCCTGGAGAAAATGTTGAGACAAAATAAAAACATAAGAACATTCATGTCCTTGTGTGTGGAAAGAGTCTACCTGCAAACCTTATTGTTTTTCCTCTAGTAGAGTTGATGTTATATTAGGTATGGATTGAATTTTTGTTTATCATGCTAATATTGAATGTAGAGATAAAGAGGTTTCTTTTCTGAATTTTTTTCAGTTTGTATAAAAAAATGAACCCTTGTTGTTGATAACATATCAGGAAGCTGAGAAACTAGTAAAAGATGGAAATGAATGTTACCTTGCACATATTGTTGAAAATAAAGGAACTATTTAGATTAATGACGTGCCAGTGGTAAATGAGTACCTTAATGTTTTTCCTGATGAGTTTCCTAGTATTATACCTGATCGGGAGGTTGAATTTACTATTGACTTAGTTCCTGATGCTAAGACAATTTCAAAACCCCCTTATCGAACGGCTCAAATTGAACTTTTATAGTTAAAGAAGCAATTGTAGGAGTTATTAGATAAAGGTTTCATTCGACCTAGCACACCAGCATGGGGTGCTCCTGTCTTGTTTGTTAAAAAGAAAGATGGTTCAATGAGACTTTGCATTAATTATAGAGCATTGAATAACATCACTGTTAATAATAAGTATCATTTGCCTCATATCAATGATTTGTTTGATCAGCTCCATGGAGCTCAGTATTTTTCGAAGATTGACTTGAGGTTGGGGTACCATCAGTTGAACGTAAAGTAAGCAAATATTCTGAAGACTGTGTTTTGTACTAGATATGGCCATTATAAATTTTTAGTTATGCCTTTTGGTTTAACCAATGCACCTGTTGTATTCATGGATCTTATGAATAGAAATTTCTTGTGAGTTCTTGGATAAATTTGTGGTTGTGTTCATTGATGATATTTTCGTTTATTCCAAAAGTAAGGAGAAACATGAAAGTCATTTAAGGGCAGTCTTGCAAACCTTAAAAGAAAATAATCTATTTGGGAAATTCAGTAAGTGTGAGTTTTGGTTACAACAAATTTCATTCCTTGGTCACATTGTTTAAAAAAATGTCATAACCGTTGATCATGTTAAGACGAAAGTTGTTGAAGAATGGCCAAGACCCACAAATATAACCGAGATCAGTAGTTTTATTGGTTTGGAAGGTTATTACTGGAGGTATGTTGAAACTTTTCATGGTTATCTATTTCAATGACTAAGTTAACTCGAAAAGGTGTTAAGTTCATCTGGACAAAAGAATGTGATGATTGTTTTCAGGAATTGAAAAGAAGATCGGTGAATGCTCCAGTTTTGGAAATGACTTCCAGAAAAGGTGAGTTTGTTATCTACAGTGTTGCTTTGCTGAAAGGAATGGGTTGTGTCTTAATGTTGAATGATGAGGTAATTTCTTATGATTCATGTCAGTTTAAACCACATGAGTTAAATTACCCTACATATGATTTGGAATTAGCTACTGTTGTTTTTTCTTTAATATTGGAGGCATAATTTGTATGGAGTGAAATGTGAAATATATACTGGCCAGAAAAGTTTAAATTATATATTCACTCAAAAATAATTGAACATGAGATAGAGGAGATGGTTGGAATTAATCAAGGATTATGATTACACGATCCATTACCATCCTAGAAAAGCAAATAAAGTGGTCGATGCTTTGAGTCAAAAAAGTAATGTCTCATTAGCCATGTTACGTTTGGAATGAGATCCTTTTCTTTTTGATTTGATGAACTTTGGCATAGAAGTTGTTGTCCAAGGAAATTCTTCTGTTTTGTTTCAGGTGTCAGTGAAGTCATCTCTATCAGACAGAATTAAGCAAGCGTAGAAAGAAGACAGTGAGTTGCAGAAAAAGGTAGGGTTGGTTCAAAAGGGTAAGTTTCTTGAATTTAACATTGATAATGGTTGTGTTTTGAGATTTGGAAAGAGGTTATGTGTGCCTTGTGATTCATAGTTGAAGAATGAGTTGTTATGTGAAGCTCATAGTTCTCTGTTTTCAGTTCATCCTAGTAGTACTAAGATGTACAGAGATCTTCGGGAGTATTACTAGTGGGACAGAATCAAAAGAGATATTGCTGATTTTACTGTGAAATTTTTGACTTGTCAGCAGGTTAAAGCAGAGCGACAGTTACCCAAAGGAATGCTTCAGCCTCTACCGATTCCAGAGTGGAAATGGGAAAATATATCCATGGACTTCATTGTGGGATTACCAAAGACATCTCAAGGTAATAATTCAATATGGTTTTTAGTTGATCGACTGACTAAATCTTCTCATTTCCTTCCTAGTAGAGATACTTTGTCTCTAGATAAACATTCTCGTTTGTATGTTAAAGAGATAGTCAAGTTGCATGGAGGTCCTCTCTCCATTGTATATTATCATGATCCCAGGTTTACTTCTAACTTTTGGAAGGGCCTCCAGAAGTCATTGGGTACTGGATTATCAGGGAAGTTGGAACCAACATCTTTCTTTGGTTGGATTTTCATATAATAACAGCTTTCATTCCAGTATATAGATGGCTCCATTAGTGGAATTATATATAAAGCATTGTCAAAGTCCAGTAATCTGGGATGAAGTAGGTGAAGGGAAGCTGATGGGACCAGAATTGGTAGAAGAGATGATAGAGAAAGTCTAGTTGATTCAGAAGCACATGAAAACAGCTCAGAGTAGATAGAAAAGTTATGAAGATAACCGAAGGAAGGATCTTTATTTTGAGGTAGGTGATCATTCCTTTTTCAATGTTTCTCCATGGAAAAGTGTGATTCATTTTGGTAATAATGGAAAGTTGAGTCCGAGGTTCATTGGACCTTGTGAAATTCTATCAAAAGTTGGATCAGTTGCGTACAACGTGGATTTACCCCAAAGTTTATCCCAGGTACACAATTGTTTTCATGTTCTGATGTTGAGAAAGTATATGTCTGATCCATCTTATGTTTTGATCCCAGAGGTAGTTCAGTTGGAAGATAATCTCTCATATGAAGAACAACCAGTCCAGATTCTTGATCGTAGAGAGTAGGTGTTTCAGAATAAGGTAATTCACCAGGTAAGGTTTTTGTGGAAAAACCATATGGTTGAAGAGGCAATGTGGGAATCTGAAAATGCTATGAGGGATAAATACCCCCACATATTTGGATAAGTGAATAAAATTGCGAAGACGCAATTCCCAAAAGGGGGGAAGGATGTAACATCCCAGGTAAATGAAGAATAAGACATATTTTATATTTATTAATATTTGTGAATTAAATTTTCATTTTACTTTAAAGTGGTTTCTATATTTGATAGCGTACCTGATACGCAACAACGAGTTTCTGTGGAATCATACGTTTCACACTAATAATATAATATTATTATTTTAAATGGTAGTTTACTCCTAGCCATTGTATTGGAGGGAATGAAAAAAACTAACTACAATATGATTATACATGATTGTTAAATTCATTTACATTATCCAATAAAATGTTAGAGGGTTAAAATGTGAATGAATCTAATTTTAAGCATAATTCATAATAAAAGGCCAATTTATCACCTTTTAATGGTTAACCCTCATTAAATATAGTTTGGGTCACTTTAATACATTCTAATTGACCAAATAAAATCCTTATTTAGATTGGGGAAATCAAATTTTACTTTGGGTAATTTTTTTTTATTTTTCTGATAAACATCATTTTTTAATGAATATTAAAAAATATTGTATTTTAATTCAAAAGTTCCTTTTAATCTAATTTATTAATATGGTAAGATTATATTTTTAGTTGGGTTTAAAGTGAAATTAAAATATATTTTTACCATTTAATCCAATGTTGGTCATTGGAATTAATTTCAATTTGAAATTGGACATAAACGAGTATCAATCTTTTGATAGTTATTGTTTCGTAAAAAGACGCTATTTTTTGATAATGGGAATTAATTTTAAAATTAATTAATTCCACTTATATGTTTTTAATTTTTAAAAATAGATATCACTTTTGAATTCTGAATATCAAATATTTCTTAGGTTTAATTTTTGGTATTTTTCTGAAAAAACTTCAATTTTTGATGAATAGTGAAACCCTTTAGTGGTAGTAAAAAAACAGACTTTTTCATTTAAATAAAATTTTAACAATTCTGTGAATTTAATTTCAAAAATCCAAAATACATGGTTGTTATCAAGAAGTAAAATGTGTTTCATTAAGATGAAAATAATATTTGGTGAATATTAACTTTTTACTTTTATTTACCGAGGTTAAAGGTAAATAGGATAATTCAAGGTTAAAAGAATATTATAATAATTCAAAAATACCTTAAAACTTATCCAAACCTTATTATTTGAGTCATTTACAACCATGGTCATAATTGGGTAGATCTGGGGACCCCATTGAGCCACTTGGGAGTAATAATGACAATTTAGATTAATTAATTTAATGTGAAGACAAAATTGACATTAAAAAAAATCTTTTAGTAATGAATTTTTATATGGTATTATATAAGTCCTATTTTAGACTATTAATATTCATTGGAAATATAAAAAGATTTCCTACATGATAGTATTTGTTTGATAATTTTTAAACACTTAATAATTTAAATTAATTATGAAACAATAATGATGTAGAATTTAACTCATTAATTAATGATTTAAATAAATAAGATTATAATGATTAAAATATTATCCAAAACATGTCCAATTCTGATTGGATGATTTTAATTCGACCATGAATCATCTTATATTCGACTATAATGATTTTTGGACCATTAGAAACCGAATATTATTATATTATAAAATAATACTTTCACACTTTCCTAAAGAGCCCCTCCTCTCCATTATAAAAGAAGACCACTTCTAACCAATTTCTCACACCTCTCAAGCCATTTGGCTCGTCCAAACTCTACCCAATTAAGCTCCCTACATCCCTATACTCCTCCTAGAATCATTACCTTAGGCATAAGGTACTTCAAGAAGTACTTTGGTTTAAACCAAAGGGAGTTACCCAAATTAATTGTAACGGTTTCTCTTAAATTGTTTTCTTTTATTTTACTTCTCTAACCCCTAAACTCTTTTTATTCCATTCTTTTGTAACATCACCGGTATCATAAATAAACTAGGTTGTTGTTATGAGAATTATTCTAACTAAACTTACACACACCTCCATCTAATGGATGAAGAGTGTAATGTTTCTGTGGATGGAAAACTAAGGCCTCACGAAACGATGATTGTTCAATTATATCTTACCACCTCTCATGGTGGCCATTATTATGGAAATGTATTTATATATAATATATATTATGTTTATGATTTCCTTATTCCTCTTTACTTCCCATTTATGGCATGCCTTTATGTTTCCATAGTGGGTAAATATGATAATCTCATTTGAGGAAGTGCAGACTTTTTCCCCCTCAAAGTGATTTGATTCGTTAATACCTTATGTGGGATGTATAAAGAATGAAGTTAACTATATTATATATGATAATATACTGTAATTATAAGATACATTTGTATAATTATGTTCTAATTCCATTAAAATTAGAAATATAAATGAAATTTCCGTTCATGCGTACGTACGGCTTACCGTCTCCATGAACGGTGCATTTCATTTCTTACCTCCAAAGGTTATGTACTATTATAAATACATGTATATGCTGGATATATATGATATATATGATATATAAATCATGAATATCATTATGGATATAATTAATCTTTTACCACATGGAAAAATTATAAATATAAGGTGTTCATTTTTTACTCAAGTACCAAATATCGACAAAATGGACGTTATTAACTTAAATGATTTCATAATGATTATAACATGGTAATAAGTGATATAAAATGAATAATAAACTTGAAAAAGGTTCTTAACCAAGTATAAATTTTCTTTAGTGTATTATTCAGGATATTAAAGAACGATCGATTCAAGTCGGACATGAGGTAAGGAACTTCGTCTCAATCTCCTTTCATTGAGGCATTTTTCATTTTATACATGACTTTATTTTATATGGTGTATAAACCCCTTTAACTTTTCATTTTATTAAAAGTGAATATTTTTATACAAAGTGTTTTACTAAAAGAAAAAAAGTAATATTTTTTTTATGTAAGCAGTGACAATGACCTTTCCGTCGCCGCAGATATTATTTTATCTTTGGCTTTCTTAACAAGAAGAAATGTTTTTAAAAGGAAAAATAAATACCATATGCTCTTTTTATGTATTTTGGTATTGAAAATTATTTTGAGAATGGATTTATTATTTCAATATCTTGAAATGATATTTTATTATTTCAATGTGGAAATGTTATCTTTCTTTTATGTTTATGTTATGTGTTATGATCATGTAATGGTTCTTGGGAATTATTTATATATATGGGTGGTTCCGTGATAAACCTAGGGCAGTTGAGCCCGAGATAGCTCTCCAATGAATTGGGTAACATGACGGAGGTAAACGTGAATGTTTCTCCTAAGAGATTTAGGGAATATACTGTGATGGGTATTCCAAAGTAACTCCCTATGTAGCTGTGATAGCTACAATATAAGTAGGATATGGATGCCACAAGTTACCTTTATGATTAATGATTTCTATGTGTCCTTCATAAATCTTATGATTTCATGAGGTAAGTAAATGATTTCATGTTTTGTATGTATTTATGAACAAATGTTTTCATTCTTTGATTTATAACCCTTATTGAAATTTTTATGCTCATCCCAAGTTTTGAAATGTTTTAACAGGACTTAAAGATAAATAAGGTCAAGGATGGGATCAAGGAAAAGTAATTTTGTCCAAAACATGGAACTAGACACGACTCTTTTTATAAGAGTTTTTATTTTATGAAAAAATGGAAACTGTGTAGATATGTCTACCTTGTAATCTTTTGAGATGTAATAGTTATGTCCTCATTCTCTAAAACTATAAAACTAAAAATATCCTCAATGTTAATTATTCATTTATTTCAATATTATGTAATGTTTAAGGTCGGGTCCTTATAATTCAACCATGATAAGGTAATGGAGATATAATTACATTAGTTCACGAGGTTGTTGTTTGTTTTACACATTATCGATAGATTCATTTCCCATTTGATGGATAATGATATGGATATAGGTTTTTAAACTATAATCATAAAATATCAATATATGTAATATAATTTATTTATTCTATCATCAGGATTGATGAGTATTTTAATGAGGTATAAGAATAAATAACACTAAAATTCATAATTAAAAACTATAAACCATCTTCGGAAAACCACTATTTCTTTATACCTAAAGCCTTCCAAGGATGAATTTATAATCAAACCAAGGATTATAGTTTATGGAAAAGATGTAAGTAAAGTATTATTATAGGTATTTTCTAATAAAAAATGATATTATAGAGTGGAGAGGAGAGGATAAGAGGGTGTCCTTTTATGTGTTAGGGAGAGGACACACATGGATTTCTTGAAATGAATAAAACATATTAATGCCTTATTCATAAAAAATATGAATAAAATGACCATTATATACTATTATAATAGATAGGATATAAATATTGAAATAAAATTATACATGTTTTTTGGTCATTATAACTATTATCTCTTTAGTTTAAATGCAAAAAACATGTTTTAAACATTACCATGGTAATAGATTTTCACTCTTTTTATTGTTCATTATGACCAAATATTAACTTAACTGGATTAAATAAAATTAATTATTATGATTCCAAATGTGTAATTCAATTTATAAAATTCAATTCATGTTATTTTATAATTTTAATTAAAATTAAACATATAAAAACGACAAAAGTATTTTTCCAAAATACAAATATTCTTAAGTATAAATGTGTTTTTATATAAAAACTTTAAATCAAATTTATTCAAATTTCATCAATTGGATAAATAATAATAAAATTTGAATAATTTTAATTTTAAAATAACTTTAAATAAAAATGGATCTTTGTATATTCTTTAAATGAAATTTTAATTTTTAATAAAAATTAGTATTTTCACTATTCATCGAAAAATTAATCTTTTCAAAAAAATCATCAAACGTAAATTTAATATAATTTGGACATGGTGATTTGAAAATTTTGTTTTTCTAAAATAAATATTATAAAAGTGAAAAAAATTAAATATATTTTTTTTTAAAAAACAATAAAATCCATTGTAAAATAAAATATATATTTTTATAACATATAAACTATATAATAAAAAATATATTTTCTTTTTATAGAACCATCATAAACATATTTTTAAAAATACATTTATTCAAATTCTTATAAAAAATTTCATTGTTATGTTATAATGATATACTAGATTATAATACATTTATACTTGGGGTTTTGTATATTATAAGCTATCAAAGAATTTTTATTTGAATAAAAACAATTATAATAAAATATCAAGGTATTATAAAATTTATTCTTACATAACCATCTATTTTAAATAATTCATATTATATTCATATTTTATGTGTGGGTTATGGGATATGTGCTTGTTATATAGGGATTTTTACATGATTTTATCTTAGGAGTGGGTTCCTTAAACATATTTTTGGTAGTGGGTTCACAATATGATTTCATCACTGTGATAAATGTTTCCCTTTTTTCCTCAAGAAAACAACAATAACAAATATATATATATATAAAGAAAAATGGAGATACTAATATGATTTATTAATTACATTAATTTTCTTTGTAGTTACACACCACACATTAAAGGAAGAAAGGGGAAGTGTGATCGTAGAGAGATATTCATGTAAGGGGATGAGTAATCCACTTTTATTGTGAAAAATTGTTGAAATATAAATTTATTTGAACTTGATAGATTAAAAACACCTATTATACATAAATATTTTACACATATAAAACTAACCATCCCTAAATATCATAACTACCTAGTGAATTTATTATATAATAACACAATATATTTTATTGGTAGATAATTTTGGAATGTGTAAATCATATAGTATATCACATGAACTACAAAAATGAAAAAAAATAATCTTTAAATTTTTCAAAAGTGATGAGAAATTGTTTTTATGTTATTTATGTATTTTAGTGGTTAATCCTAAATTAAGGGTTTAAGACATGTGTAAAATAAAGAGGGAAGTGGGATGGATTTATAAAAAAATCATGATATTTTCAATAATGAATGAATTTGTAGATTTGGTCTTATCTAGTTTAAGTATTTAATCTTGGTAAGGTATTATTTTTATTTAAAATTATATGCATTTATCAATTGTCCAATGGTTTCTATATAAGGGAGTTATGAGAGAAAATAATTTCAAATTTTTACTCTATTTTTTAAATAAAAATAAACCCCACAATTAAAATTAATAAATAGAAATTAATATATATATATATATATATATATATCATTAGGTGAATATGGAATTAATTTTTTATATAAATTAAATCATTATTTTTAGTTTTTTATTGAGCTCATACTTTTTTAAAAAAACAATACATTGATTTTTGATTCTATATTTTTTTGGATTTATTATATAAAAGATTATTATTTATGATTTTTTATTTCTTAAATAATTTAGTGATTAATTTAAATAAATACTATACTGAATTTATGGTTTTCATGATTTCCATCAAGTTTTGTAATATAAATTAAAATAAGGACATGAATTTTTAAAGATAAATACAGTGAGATGAATTAACCTATTAAATAATTCAAAAGTTCCTCATAGGTGTAAGAGTCAGATCTCAAGATCCATTTCATAAAAAGTACAAAGCAGTTTAGTATATATAAATTAAACCCTCAAATTTTTGAGAGTCATTTCCTCTCCAGTAATAATCATTCAAATGATACATGCTGAATATAGGCTAAGTCCTAAAATGTGTAATGTATATATACTAATCCTTAGGTATGAGACAAACATATATATATATATATATGTATGTGATTAATTCCAATGAATATAATTAAAATAAGTGTTATTTTCTTAGTCACTTAGGGTAAAAAATATGTCATTGATTGATATGAAAAAGTTCCTCTATTAACACAATAGAATATAAGAGATAATACCATTGAAACATAATGATTAGAAAGGTACTAAAATCAAAATTTCTTGAAAAAGATTTTGGGCTCGAATTTAAATTAATTTACATTATTTAATCATATCTAAATTGTTATGTGCTTTCCCAATGGTTTCATACAATATCTATCTAATAACGGAACAAAATGAATATTGTGGGATGAAATTAAATCCATGGGGAATCTTTAAGAGCATTAATTTCTAAAGGAATATGTACCCTTGACTATTTCTTGTGGATGATGATCCTGGGAGAAACCAAAGTCACTCTCTACACTAATATTTGGGAGGATAATGACTCGTGATTCCTATTTATATATTCCCTCAGACATTTAAAAGGATTCCTACCATTTTCAATTTCTCTATGGGTTGATTTATAGAGGTTTATAATTATTCATATATATTTTTAATATAATTAATTATATTATTGTTCTGGTGTGATTTCTTACCCTTTACATTTTTTATTTCTATTTTGTGATCTTCACATACATGATCGTGGATATCCAAAATAAGAGTGTCTCTTGGAGTGGTGTTATGATATTCAATCAAACTTCTATGTATTTAATTTTCATAGTTAAGTTTGATATCATAAAATCTAGGGCGTTTCAACAGTAATAGGTTCAGATAGTACATCTTGACACTATTTCATGTCTTTTTCCTTCCTTCAATTTAAAATTATTTTTCCTTACTACATTCAACTCACTAGTCTGCAATGTTATTAAGGGGGTGGATGAAGAATAATGAGTGGTGAATTTAAAGAGGAGTGAGTGGAATTATTTATGGTTAGATGATCATTCTATTTGATTCATGTAAAAATGTGGATAACTAGTGAACTTGAGGTTTATTGGGTGAATAAACAATTTAAAAATAAAAAGTATAGATAAGGATTTCCTTCATATATTGCAGTGAGCCTATTGAGTTTGAATTCGGCTAATATAAAGGACAGTGAAGGAAAATCATTAATACTAAACCTAGAATTAGTTCATTATACCCGACAACATTTCACTATGTTATTCATTTTAATTTTTTTCTGATTGCATTCATAGACACCATTTTTGTTCTAGTATAAAGAAGAGAAAATAAAATCAAAATTATAATATTTAATGAATATTGATTATTTAGCTTGACTCCTTATGTGAAAAACATGTTGTCAACTCCAAAGATGTTTATAAGTTCTAATGAATTCTAATTTGATATTCCCTTCACAAAAAACCTATCAACAACTAATGGTTTTATATTATAAGGACCACCAACCTTGGAATCATACTAATTCTTATTTAGTAGTGATTGATTATCCCTATAGTAAAATAAATCATTATTACATGGTTATGGAAATATTTTTAGGATAAAAAACATAATAACAATAAATCCAAAAAAAATTTTGTATCCATAAAAAATTAGGCTCATAGATCTGGAGTACACAATAAAATTTAAATAACATTTACAAACTTCTTCATGGTCCTCCTTGAAATTCCCTGGTAGGTGTTGCACCGCTATGATAGGTGTGATTCAGTGTAGAATATTACAATATATCTATCATTTGATATTATCCTCTATTTAACTGTTACGATCTGATTCACTATTATCATTACCCAGCCTCTCCCAAATGTGGTAAATGTTAATATCATAATAAAACATTATTTTATATAGTTCATTCTTGATGAGAGCCTACTCTCTTAAGTGATTGGGTAGAGGACCAAATCCATGATTCTCTAATATAATCATATGGTGTTACAAGAAAAATTTTGTCACTAGAATAGGGCCACAAAATTATTTCTACATTCCCATTGGAATTATAGTTTCAAATAACCCGTTTCAAAATGATTAAAAATAAAACTAGATAGATCACTTCTAAACATTGGCATATTTTGCAACTATTGATGAAGACCTTTATTTTGGGAATTTAATATAAATAAAATAAAATATGATCACTTCTTAAATAATTTTACTAAACTAGGTCATCCTCAAAATCTCAAAACACTTAACTTCTCAAATATGTTATTCTCATATAGTATGAGAATTTTTAATGATGTAGATTAAATAATCCTAGAATATAAATTGTATATTTTTGTGTATAGTTAGATCAGATATATTAATCTTTTCAAACTGATATTAAATATATCATGTTGTATTTATAATATTTCATTCATCATCATTGAGGAAATTCTTTGTGATGGAGTGGAGGATCTAAAAATAAGTACTAAGAAAAAATATACACTTACACTAAGATATGAAAAAGGAGTTACAATTGATTTTTCCTAAGTAATGTCACTTATCTACACATCAATGGACATATATTTATCTAGGATTTATCCCAGTATTTATATGCATCAGATAAGTAGTTACAAAGTGGTTAGCACATGATCATCCCATAACATATACTTAATTATATAAATATATGTGACACCCAACAAACATGTCTCCACTATCCATGAATAAAAACAACTTTGCATAATGCATGGTCTCATAGAAATATTTATGTTCATCTCAAACTCAACCTTTAGGGTGTGAAAAAACATCTATTTCAAATACTGTATTCTGGTGTGAATTATATACTTCCACCATAACTAAAAATTTATTTTCACATGGTAGTATCCAAAACCTACCATTCAAATTATTTATTTATTTATTCATGGTTGAAAAATGATAATCCATTTGAATAATAGTATCACCACATATAATTATTGTATCAATAATCTACATAATTTTTTTTCACATACTAATTTATCAAAATGAGTAATGGCAACATAGCTCTCTTAGAATCTCCCTTGAACTAACATGAATCTAGAAAAACATTCATAACATATTTAACATAGAATTTACACATAGAATCCTCCTCGAAAACTCATCTTACATTTCAGACTAGATCACATACCATTTTAATATAGAGAACATATGAATAATTCAAAAAAACCTTCGCCACATAGAAGTTCTTAGCATAGCACATTTCTCCACAAAATCAACTTTTCAAATAATTTTATGCTTTTCAAAAATTCATACTCAGCTGATATTCAATGTTTCATCGAAATTTTTAATATCCAACATATTTTTTAGTTCATATGTGATTGATTCGGCTTGGAAAACCTCTTTCATAGATACACGTACAATAATGACAAATATGATAATCCTATGAAGATCATAAATCTCAAGTTTGTTTGATTAGATGACAGATCCTATATGTCTAAATTATAAAGGAGGAAATATACCCTCTAAAGGACCTCATTCCACATTGATTTATCAAAAAATTTGAGTTGTGAATAATAAGTTAACATATTCTATTAGTGGTCTAGATGTAAGAATGAGGACCAATCCCAACCACCTCTAGCACTGAAAAATTTTAGCACTATCTACCATCATGCAACCCCATATGGTGGATCCAATTTTCTACACCCATGTGCTCCTCCATGTGCACATACTTCCCTTCTCATTCATTCTCCCTACCTATTCCATGGTTTTCTGAGGGTTGACCTACCCACCTAATCCCTGACAGTGGGTCCCCTTAGCTAGCTAGGTGGCTTTCGTAGATATCGGTAACCCTTAGTGTTATGTAAGTGTAAATTTCATCATATAAACATACAATACACACCATAATCTCAATATCACCATGAAATGACCATCATTAAAAAAATGACAGTCTTTTTCAGGGCCTTAATTAAATTCACTTATTTATCTTAATTTCATCATACAAATATTCATTTTTATAGTCTGCAACAAAACCCCTTAGGCAATAATATATAATTTTCATGTATTTCATGAATTATTTTATTCTTATACAAACATTATTGTAAATAATTTATGTCTAGCTGCCAAAATTTTCAAAAACAATTCACAAATATTAGTTTAAAAAAATTAAATTTTATTGAAAAATCCAATTCTTCGTGAATCTTCCCCATTGGAATTGTTTTCAACCAATATTTGACTCTTAACAATACTCACAATGATTCATCAATGATCACCTTTATTCAATGAATTTAAGGCCAAGTGACCAAGATTCACCCTAATTTTTTAGACCCATTTATCTTTATTTTTTTGTTAACCAAAACTTTAGATTGAAAAAATCATGATTAAAGAGTATACCTGTTTTCTCCCTCTTTTACAAAAGAATCCAAGTACAAGTGGTGGTAATACCCATAAGACTTCAAGTGGGAGGTGAAGTTTGAGCATGATGTTTTAGTATTAATTCCACAAAACTCTCCCTTATCATGTTTTCATTAAAATCTATAGAACCATATGTTTTTTGGAAGTTTATTTGATCTTGTTATCTCAACATACCTCCTTTTCATTAAAAAATTATATGTTCTATCAATATGATTGGAAGTAGAATTTTGGGCTGGGTTTTTATACAATCCAAAAAAACATTGAGTATAATATGAAATTTGTAGTCATATCTCATTCTCAATCTTAAAACATGTTAACTACAATTGTATCTAAATAATCTCTATATAAGAATGTTTAGCCGCTATATATTCTGCCTCAATAATTCCTGGTGTAATGACCCAAACATTATTTAATGAAAATTCATCTTGATCTAATTAAATGTATTATTATGCAGAATGGTTAAATAAAATATATACTTACTTGGGTTGTGATTTTTTATTTCAAAATACCATTAAAAATTGTAACCATTGATAATATAGTCATTGAACAGTGATCACATAATTAGTATAAATATAGGGCTTTAACAAATCCAATTTATTGAGAAAAAGGAAGTGATGGCCTAATCCAGTAGACTTGTCCTGTACGATGCCAACTTTTTGGAGCTTGGAAAGGAGGTGGCATCATTAGACTTCTATCGTGACCAAGCCCAAGTCGAGATTCAACACATTAAGCTTGAGTGGAACTGCCTCTAGGAGAAGTGGAAGCAGATAGAGATTACCACCCGAGCGATGTTATCTGAGCCACCCCATGAGTCTGTTACCATCACACACCTTACCATTTGGTCTTATGCGGCTTTTATAAGGGGTTATTTAAAAATACTTTAGCATTATGATTATGTGAATTATTTTTATATATAATAAAGAGTATACATTTATAGTTTTTAAATCACAAATAGTATTTTTAGTTAATATTGAATTATGAAATCTATTTTGATGAATTAATTTATTTTTGAATTAAATAATATTATAATAAAATATCATTATTAAATAACTTTTTATAAAATAAAAATGATCATATAAATTTTATGAATACAATTGTAATTTTTTTAAGGTTTGAAAGATATTTTTGTAAAAACCCATGAATTTTTGATAAATGTCCGTTTTTATTTTAAAAGTAAAAACTCAAATATTTAGAAAACTATTTATATTAAATTAATATTATTTTTGGAATCAGGAAGTTGAAATTTTCCAATGGTTAATTTTTCATAATTTTTTGAAACAGACAAATTTTTTGGTAGAAATTAAATACCGTTTAAATATATAATGTGTTTTATGAAATCATAATTACCCAATGGTGATGTAATAAAAAACTATAAACATTATGTTCACCAATTTTTTCTTACCATTTAAATAATGGTATTTTATTTTTGTTTGATTTATTTTACAAAGCCTTAGTGGACCCTCCAAAACTTATAAAACATTTTATCTTTTTAAAATGATTTCCTTGAGAGTGTGACTCGCCGCAACATAATAAAGCCTAATATTTCAAAAGGTTTGGAAATTTTACTTATAAAATATCGTTTTCCACTCCTATTTGGAAAAAACCATATTCAAAAGCCATGTGCTGGTTTGTGGTTTGGAATATTTTAATGTGTGGTGACCCAAACCTAAATAATAATGAATCCCCTCTTTTTTCCTATACAATCCCACCCAATATCCCACTTCTTTTCACTAAAATCCTTTGTATGTTTTCCTACCTCTTCCCTACTCTCTCTAGAATCCTCCCAAGTCACCATATTCTCACAAGAAGCCTCTCCCAAGCCTTTGGGATCACACATCCATGTAAGGGATTTCTTCCTTTCCCATTTTTTATCCAATTTTATTTAAATTGTGATGCCCCTTTATTTTCAATTTAAAATGTTGGGGTATGATTTCACACCTCCCCCATAAAATCCTCTTTATGTTTGAATGATGATATACCCCTTTCTCTCTCTTTATTGCCTTCCATGTACACCTATTAGTATGCCGAAATTTCGTTAGAAAATTTTCTCTTCTCATTTACATTTAATAAATTCTTTGGTAATATGAATCTAAATTCCATTTCTTATGTTAAGAAATGTCTCTATATGATTACAATACTTTCAATTTTATTTACATATGATGAGACACCCCTTTATCTCTTATCAACCATTTTTATGAACTCTTAGGTCACGATGTTATGCTGTCGAAATTGCACCGCAATTTTCCAAGACAAAGTCATTCTGTAGTGAATACCATTCCCTTTTATCTATCAAGGGTATTCACCTTTATACACATTTACTTATTGATTATATAGCTTTATTTATTAATTCCACATTATTTTTATTAGGTAATAAATTATTATGTTTAATATATCCAAGTTATATGATCCATGTGGCACACTTATGCATGAAATGAAATGATTAAGAAGGGTGGTCCCGAATAGAACTCTAATACATTGGGTAAATATTAGTATCATGGTATGTCAAGTGAAATGAGGGTTTAATCATGATAATTCATGTGCGATGGGGGTTTACTCATGCTCTTTGTGTAATGAGCCTTATCTCCTGCTAATACAATGTTAAGTGTTGTTTCCCTATTTCCATGTTGTGATAATCATGCTTTATCATGCCTTAATGTTCATGTTTATTTTATGATCTGTTGATATTCATATTGCATAACATGTATTGTGTTCTTCATGTTATTCCTTGTTTACTCCCTTGTTGGGCTTTATAACTCACCCATTTCTTATTCATGTCATTAGGTTATCCCATGCAATGATAAGTAAGAGAAAATGTAGTGGTCATGTAAAGGAATTTTCCAATAAAGATGTTTTGTTTCATGTTCTAAGTTGTTATATAATGTTACTAAGCCACAAAGACACTATACCTCTCAATCACACATGTTTTATCAAGTGAATAGTTTATGTAATAAACATTTTTTAAGTGTGTAATAAAGAGCAGGGTTGTTATAGTTTGTATCAGAGGATAAGTTTAGTTATTTTGTGGGGTTAGGATTAGAAAACCCTAGTTAAAGCCTTACAAATAAGAATTAGTTTAATAAAAACATCCCTAAGTCTTAGTGAGTATTGAGTATGTCATTTATCAAGAAAATGAATCCCTGTTTGGATACGAGCAGGTAGAGGTGGCTTTGGCAGAGATGTACCTAGGAGTGAAAACTCTAACAAAGAGTTTCAGGCTTAACCTGTGGTATCCTAGTACACGACAATGGGCCTTGTTTCACTCTTGGTTACGACACTCCTATGGGATATGATTTGGGAAATTCACAAGATTATAATGAACCATTGTTAAGGGAATTAAAAAAATCCCCTAAGAATATATGTTATAAAGTAGATCATGGATAACATATATTTAAGCTTATAGATTCATAAGTTAAGGAAATAAAAGTTATTTATAAGTTATCTATTTTTTTCCTGGGATTAACCTTTATGTTTTACCCCTAACTTTCCTTTTATTCCAACCAATGGATAGTAGTAAGAGTACTCGGGCTAACAACTGATGCGAAGATCAATGTGATGACAGTTTTAATGAGATACCTAATCTGATGGGAGTTGTAATCACAAACTTTGTCACGATACTCTCTCTGTTAACTCAATATTTGAATAAAAACATGGTTCAAGATGAACATTCAACCCCCCCCAAGAAATAAATAGTCATAATTGATATCTTAATGAGACAAAGGCCACCTAATTTTAATGGATCATATGATCCATCAGTTTCCAAACAATGGATGAACTCAAATGAAAAGGTATTCTCCACCCTTCAATGTTCTGAACAAGAGAAGGTTCATCTAGATACTTATCTTATGGAGGGTAAAGTTATTAAATTATTAACATTGATAAAAAAATATGAATCCATAGGAGGAGATCAAGGCATTGGAATTGAGGGATTTATAGAAAATATTTTTCGATATATATTTTCTCTGCACCCTCCGAATTAAGATAGAAAGGGAATTCCTTGCCCTCAAGAAAAAAGACAAAGATTATATTGGAGTTTATATGGGAAAATTCATAAGGCTTGCACGATATACCACTGTCTTTGTCGTTACCCCTGAATGCAAGGTTGATCGCTTATTTGGGGCGATGAAACCTAGCCTACAGAAAGCCCTGAAATTCTGTGACTTCGATAGCTATGAGGAAATTGTCTGATGTTCCCTCAAAGATGAAATGAAGATCAGATAATCCTAGGTGTATCATGGTGATAAGAAGCATAAGGTGGACTTCAATTATGGTGGTCTGATTTATAAATCCAATGGTACTAAGAAGATCCAGCACCCCACTTGCCAAAGGTGGAGAAAGAAACACCCCGGAGATTCCCTAAAGGGGATGAGGAAGTTCTTTAGGTATGGAAGAGAAGGGAACCTAGCAGTTAACAACCAATAATAAAAACCCACGACTACGATAGTAGAGAGGAATTATATGTTTGAATCTCAAAACATTGTTCATTACTTCAACTACAAAGAACCAGGGCACCTTGCAAATTAGTTCCCTAAGCCAAGTGTTTCAGAGGCAACCAACAACCTCAAAGGCAGAAAGGGAGAGCATATTCCATAACTACCGTTGAAGTGAACCCCAAATATGAACTGGTGAAAGGTACACTAGTTATTCATTCAACAATAGAAAATGTACATTTTGATTCTGGTTCTACACATTCTTTTATAACTCAATAGTTTTGAAGAACAATACCAACTCCACCATAAATCATGGAAGTAAAGATGTTGGTGAGTACGAAAAATTGGGAAATCATTTCATCCCATGAATATAACTCCTCCCCTATCATAATTTGTGGATTGAACTTCCCGAAAAACCTCATCATACTCCCTATGGTGGAATTTGATGCAATTCTTGGCATGAATTGTGTTTCCTTATATAGAGCCAACATAAATTTTAATTAGAGGAAAATCACTCTCCATATGCATAATCGACCCATGAATCTATAAAAATGCAAGGGGGAAGATGAGTTTTCTTTAGAACCATCATCTCAAGCAAGGATATTACTGCCCTATGAGCATGTTTATCTGGATCAAATGATTGAGTCTAAGGAAGAATGTCACGAACCAGGCCAGGTCGCTATCCGACCCGATACCCGACCTAGTCCGTGACATGGCCCGAAGGGCGTTCCCGATCCCCACGGGCTGGCACAAGTGCCTGGGTATCAAATTAGAAATTTTTGGGAACGATTTACCCGTAATAAAAGACAGAAAAACAACAAACAAGATAAATAAACTGAAACTAGGAAAACACAACCAAATGTTCCTTTAAACTATGAACAGGCTTATATTCTACAATTCGAACCAATAAATAAAAAAGAAAGACGGCAGTAGAAACTAAAACTCATACACAAACCTCCCGAAAAAAGAGAGGCCACATCAGCACCACTCTACATGAAAAGACCAACTGCCACCTGAACCACCATCGCTGAGCACAAAGTCACAACCTGGAATGAAGAAGAAACAGAATCTACATACACCCAAGGGTGTATGTAGGGTGTGAGAAAAAATCCCAGTAGGATTCCACCAAGAAAAGGTTCGATGCATAATTATTAAAAGACAAATACATTTGCAATTTAACTGAATAAAAATAAATAATTCTTAAAGAATTTTAATGAAAATGGTTTTAAGGGGAAAATTTTATAAAAGGAAAACAACTGAAATTAACTTACACAGGTGAACGCACACCCACACACGCACACACACACATAGACGCACGCACACACGTAAACATGCACGCACACTTTTCTTGGTAACCCCAACGTCACACCGTGTGGCGACGGTGAGAAGAAATAAGAGGAAGAGCACAATACATGGGAGAGACCCTAATGATACTAGCAAGAAGTGGGACCCTAGAACCTCATGTATCGGTGAACCATATCATACATTCCCGTGCACGAGCCACTGGTAGGGAAACACCTCCTACCATAGTGGTATCCAGTCATCATCCAGTGTTTAGTTAGTGTTGTAAGCGTCAATCCCGCTAGGTGAAACTGGGATGAGGCCACTCCCGTATCACTAGAACACTAGTCTAGTCCACCCACCTAGTACTCAGGCTTCCCATTTGTGCTCAAGTAATTCAAAGTTCTTGTCACATGTCACAGTAATTCATAAAATCCAAACAAGGTATTTACGCACGCAAAACCACAATTACACACTCAACCCCTCTTTTAAAACCATGTGCACACCAAAATTGTTTTCAAAACACAATCTGCATAGGCTACATACTCAGTTAAATCATCCGCACAATTAAGAAGAAGATGCTTATCATTAAACGACCGACCGATTACACACATAAACACAATTTAGAAATAAGATGCACACTAAAAAGTTTCAAAACTCAATCCTCATTTCTTACAAAACCAACTAAAACAATTTTCCTTCCTTAATAAATATTTTCTAAAACACTTAAGATTTTAATAAACATATTTTGAAGAGAAAAACATGAATTTGCACACAAAAACAACCCAAAACTCTTTCATAACCAAACACACAACATACACTCATAAAAACATGATTTTCGCCACAAAATTCATTTAATTAAACATTTTACAATTTGTAAAATCAGAGCAGTAAAGCACCACATAATTTAGAAAGTCAAAAGTAGAAGCTTATAAAAAAATTTAAAATAATCACTTTGAATTACCCACTAAACACAAACAAAAACTTCTTTTATGACCCAATCCACCCGACGCCATGTTAAAAATATAGTTCGCACCTCTTGTAAAAAAAATTATAATCTAACAGGACAAGTTAAAAATCACCAAAAAGGTTATCAACCGAAACACACACACAAGATAAACAATTTTAATGCAATTTATAGTTTAAAACGAAAGGAAAAACAACTTCACATTACCCAAATTAACTATACAACATTCTAAACAAATTAATATTGCAAACTAACTCATCAAATAATTATTAGACGTGGAACCACCTACCTCGGCGGTGAAACCTGAAAATTGAATTGAAATCTTCAAATTGGAGCGCGTAACTTCAATCGGGTGTCGTTCGCACGACAATGAGCCTAACGCGAACCAAAAAACAAGATATCAGAAGAAAAAAACATAGAAAAAAACAACCCTTAAGTAACATCACAACTACTAAAAAACTCAAGGAAGGTAAAAGAGGGACCTATTCTGGGGGTTTGCGCACGGGGCTGGAGGGCGAGATGCCGATGGGGGAAGTCGGAGCAGCACCGACCAGCGAGGGAGGTCGCGTGACTTCGCGAGCTGGCCTGGTCGAAAGTTTGATAGAACAAAGGGCGTCATGGTTCGCCGGAAAGAGGGAGGAGGTGCTGGGGTTCGCATGACCAAGAAAGGGGGGGGGGGTCGGCGGTTGGGGTTCACCGGACCAGGTGAGGGAAAGTCTAGCGGAGCGGCGGGGGAGTTTTCAGGGGAGTGACGATGCGTCAAATAGGTCGGCACCCAGGGTTCCAAGGGGGTCGCGCTTCCAGCTGGCCGAGAGGGAGAGGGAGATGCCAGCTACATGGGGAGGATCTGCGATGGGGATGGGAGAGGGAACAGGGGTGACGGGGATGGGAGAGGGAACATGGGTCAACGCAGAGGTTCTAGGAGGTGGATAGCAGGCGAGAGGCCTGGCCAGAAGGGAGGTCACGGCGGAGTGCGGAAGACCAGCGTGACAGGGGAGCAGGGGTGTGGTCCAGGGAGGGAGGGGTGTCGCAATGAGCCGAGTGGGAAGCTGGGGAGGGAGAAGTGAACCAGGGGGTGCAGTTTTGACAGGGGAAACAAATAACGGGGGAGGGGTGTGGCGCAACAGGAAAAGGGGGAGGAAACCCTACCCAAAACAATGAGGAAAAAATAATAAATAGACAAATAAAATAAAACTGAAACTAAAAAAAATAAAACAACCAATAATAATAAAGATAGTAGTTATAATAATAATACTAAAAATTAGGTAAATAAAAAAAACATAATGAATTAAATACTAAACTTTACAATAATAAACATAATAAAATGAAAATAATAAAAATAACTCTCAGTTAAATTATTATCGAAGATAATAATAATAATAATAATTTCATTTATTAAACATCGAAAAGGCGTGTGGTAAACCGGGCAGGGTCGCGCAGAGGCCCAGGCGAGGCCGCACAGCTTCGACCGCTCTGCGTCGGACGCAATCAAGACCAAAACGCAAAGAACTCCAAATCTTAAGTTAGGTTTTGACCCAAACTACCCAACGCAAAGAAAGTTAATAAAATAAATAAATTTTGAAATGGCAGGTGTGATAATTCTCCCCACCATAAAGCTTTCCATCCTTTTAAAGCCACAACTAAGGCTGAGACCCAAATTAAGAAACAACACCTCTTTAAGGTCCAAAGAGGATCCATATAAAACAAGGAAAAAGTGGAAAACACATCGTGCTCAGATAAGGTGAATCAAATGAAAAACTCAAGAAACTAGTAAAAATGCTTTATGATTTGTGTCACTGGTCCCAAAGAGCTAGAATGCCTCAAGTTGACTGATCAAGAAAAGGGGACTCTCACACCCACGGAAACCAACTTCACAAGTCGAAACATCTCAAAAATTATTAAACGAAAACCTCACCATTTGGCTAGAAAGAACAACAAGGTCATACCATGTCCACAAAACACTCTTATCACTTATCACCAAGCCATATTTAAAAACATGAGAAAAAGATCAACATGGGGAGGCCTAAGGGGATTCCGACCATTAGGAACTCTCTAGCGCTCGAGACGAGACTGGAAAATCGACAGGGGGTGGTTCGAGCGGACTCCCCGCCATTAAAGAATAGTCCAGCACTAATTCATTCTAGAGACATTCGTTCGAGACCCAATGTGAGACTCCCCACAATTAAGAACCTACCAACACCCAATGCGAGACTAGAAAACCAACATGGGGAGGTTCGGGCAGACTCCCCACCATTAAAGAAAGGCCAACCTGATTTATTCTAGAGAACTTTGTGCAAGACCCGTCGTGGGTCACGCCGCCATTAGAACGAACAGAGGATATAGGACTTTGAAAACAATTGTCTATGGTGACCAAACACCCCACCACAAGGGGCGGGGAGGGAGGGGCCCAACCACTATGCGTCAAAACCACGACCGACCACAAAACAACATCTCAAAATTTCATGGATGAACACCATTCAAAATTGAGACTGAGTTACCCAACAGACTCACATAAGGACCACTAAAGCGATTGCATCCAATGGGACACAACCCTAAAGACTTTAAGGCATGAGACGAACACGCCTCCACATGGACACGAAAGCCTTATGCAACTAGATAGCTCATTCGGAGTGGAACAACCATAGAAACAATTTAAACCGCCTCTACTTTTAATAATGATGACTGAAATAAAGTTGGGGTCCCATACACTCTTGGGGTTCTTGACCACACACCAGCTTCACTCCGAGGCCTATGGCGGGAGCCTTGATATTTGAAGCATCTCCTGCCTCACAGTCAGGTATTGAGGACTCCCATGCGAAGCTTCTCCTTTTGGTGTCACACGCAACCCCACGGTAACTGAGACAACACCAGCAAACACAATACATTCCATCATCTCACTGATCATACACCGAACATTTACCATCACAATAGCTGAAATGGTGCATGCGCATCACCCTTTGTCACACTGAAAATTCTGAACCGCCTTCACCCTTCCTCACCGGAATTACATTCACCGCTTCCAGGGGGAACCTTCTGACACAATGATGTTAACCATCATACCTGACAACTAAGACAACTCAAGGAGACCAAAGTCCCATTCACCTCTTCTTGTGTCTGTCATCCCGCAATGAGAGGATCCGCTTAACCGAAAAAGGAAAGGGACAGACTTATCACTATCTCCCAAAAAGGAGAGTTCTTATTTAGATCAACTGGAGGGTCGGCCAATGATGAATTTCCCGTGTCCACACTTCAATCACATGTTAACGCTCTATGGGAGGGCATAAACTAGCCAAGAAAGAAAACCATGGACCTAAAAAAATTGGTCTAATGGTCAAGACATACCAAAAGAGAACACCAAACGTGCAGTGGAGACCACTACAAGGGCTCCCCGATGTACTTTTTCAAAATAATTAAATAACCACACACTTGCATACCAATTTACAAATAAGAATTCAAACATGGGACACAAATCAATTAGAAAGGATCCTCAGCTCAAAAAAGCCTCACATCCGACATTTCCAAAACACAAGGACACACCACACAAACACTGTTTACTAAAACACCTATTTTTTGATTTAACAAAACATTTTGAAAATAAGCAAACCTAGTGGGTTGCACAAACACCAATGGAGTCCCATGAGCCTTGAACATGCATGTTCTCATGCCGCATCGGCACCCACCTCATGTCCATCCATTCACTCATCCACTCGTGCCATTAACCCTTTCTCTTTCCATATACACTCATGCATGTGGTTTCCCACGAGAACACCATGGATAAAAACCAAAGGTTTGCATTTTTTTTCAAAACCAAAACATCCAACCCACACATTCCAAACCTTTCACATCATTTTATTCTAAAGAACTTTATTTCATGAAAATTTAGAAGACCAAATCATTTTTACTTAAAAACCAAATTCTCACAATTCCAAAACAAAGAGATGAGAAGAAAAGCAGGAGGAAACCAGGGTCAGCGGGTGATTGGAACATATGGTTGGCGACCATATGCCGATCATGCCATAGGCCATAGAGAGTACTTTAGGACAGTGTCCCTGGCACCACAAGGCTTGCCAGACCCTGCGAGCCCACTAAGACCACTGACCCTACTCCCTTTTCATTTCCCCAAGACAAGATTAACCGCAAGAACAAAAGACTCAAACAAACCTCAAATTATGTTAGTAACTCGATTCCCGCCACGAGGTGTGCTGGCCAGGCACCTTACTCGTAATCAGAACGTTGAGTTCTGAAACCCTTAACTTTTCCTTACACTAACTCTATCTCAAAAGAACACGACCCAAGAGAGAAATCCTGGTGCTCGGATACCATTTTGTCACGAACCAGCCCGGGTCGCCATCTGACCCGATGCCCGACCCGGTCCGCGACATGGCCCGAAGGGAATTCCCGATCCCCACGGGCTGGCACAATTTCCTGGGAATCAACTTAGAAATTTTTGGGAACGATTTACCCGTAATAAAAGACAGAAAAACAACTAACAAGATAAATAAACTGAAACTAGGAAAACACAACCAAGTGTGCCTTTAAACTATGAACATGCTTATAGACTAAAATTCGAACCAATAACTAAAAATGAAAGACGACAGTAGATACTAAAACTCATACTCAAACCCCCCGACAAAAGAGAGGCCACATCAGGACCACTCTACATGAAAAGACCAACTGCCACCTGAACCACCATCATTGAGCACAAAGTCACAACCTGGAATGCAGAAGAAACAGAATCTACATACATCCAAGGGTGTATGTAGGGTGTGAGAAAAAAGCCCAGTAGGATTCCACCAAGAAAAGGTTCCATGAAAAATTATTAAATGACAAATACATTTTCAATTTAACAGAATAAAAATAAATAAGTGCTTAAATAATTCTAATGAAAATGGTTTTATGGGGAAACTTTTCTAAAAGGAAAACAACTTGAATTAACTTACACAGGTGCACACACACCCACACACGCACGCACACACACAGACACACACACACATGCGCACACATGCACACACACTTTTCTTGGTAACCCCAATGTCACACCGTGTGGCGACGGTGAGCAGAAAGCAAAGTAAGAGCACAATACATGGGAGAGACCCTAATGATACTAGCAAGAAGTGGGACCCTAGAACCTCACATCTTGGGGAACCATATCATACATTCCCGTGCACGAGCCACTGGTAGGGAAACACCTCCTACCATAGTGGTCTACAGTCATCATCTAGTGTTTAGTTAGTGTTGTAAGCGTCAATCCCGCTAGGTGAAACTGGGCTGAGGCCACTCCCGTATCACTAGCACGCTAGTCTAGTCCGCTCACCTAGTACCCAGGCTTCCCATTTGTGCTCAAGTAATTAAAAGTTCATGTCACATGTCACACTAATGTATAAAATACAAAGAGGGTATTTACGCACGTAAAACCACAATTACACACTCAACCCCTCTTTTAAAATCATGCGCACACCAAAATTGTTTTCAAAACTCAATCTGCATAGGCTACATACTCAATTAAATCATCCGCACAATTAAGAAGAAGATTCTTATCATTAAACGACCCACCAATTACACACATAAACACCATTTAGAAATAATACGCACACTAAAATATTTCAAAACTCAATCTGCATTTCTTACAAAACCAACTAAAACAATTTTCCATCCTTAATAAATATTATCTAAAACACTTAAGATTTTAATAAACATATTTTGAATAGCAGAACATGAATTTTCACACAAAAACAACTGAAACCTCTTTCATAACCAAACAGAAAACATAATCTTGTCAAAAAATGATTTTCACGAAAAAATTAATTTAATTAAAAAATTTACAATTTGGAAAATCAGAGCATTAAAGCACCATATAATTTAACACGTCAAAAGAAGAAGCTTATAAAACAATTTAAAATAATCACTTGGAATTACCCACTAAACTCAAACAAAAACTTCTTTTATGAAACAATGCACCTGATGCCATGTCAAAAATATAGTTTGCACCTCTTTTAAAAAAAATTATAATCTAACGGGACAAGGTAAAAATCACCAACATGGTTCTCAGCAAAAACACACACACAAGGTAAACGATTTACTAAACAATTTTAATGCAATTTATACTTTAAAACGAAAGGAAAAACAACTTTTAATTACCCGAATTACCTAAACAACATGCTAAAAAATTGATCTTGCAAACTAACTCATCAAATAATAATTAGATGCGGAACCACCTACCTCGGTGGCGAACCCCGAAAATTGATTTGAAATCTTCAAATTGGAGCGCATAACTTCAATCGGGTGTCGTTCGCACCACAATGAGCCTAATGCGAACCCAAAAACAAGATATCAGACCAAAACATAGAAAAAAACAGCTCTTAAGGAACTTCACACCTACTAAAAAAACTCAAGGAAGGTAAAAGAGGGACCTATTAGGGGGGGTTTGCGCACACGGCTGGAGGGCGAGACGCTGATGGGGGAAATCGGAGCAGCACCGACCAGCGAGGGAGGTCACGTGACTTCGCGAGCAAGCCTGGTCGGGGGTTGGATAGAACAGAGGGCGTCGAGGTTTGCCGGACAGAGGGAGGAGGTGCTGGGGTTCGCCGGACCAAGCAAGGGGGGTCGGTGGTTGGGGTTCGCTGGACCATGTGAGGGGAAGTCCAGCGGAGCGGTGGGGGCATTTCCAGGGGAGTGACGATGCGTCAAATAGGTCGGCGCCTAGGGTTTCAGGGGGGTCGCGCTTCTAGCCAGCCGGGAGTGAGGGGGAGATGCCAGCTGCATGGGGAGGAGCTGCGGTGGGGATGGGAGAGGGAATAGGTGGTGACAGGGATTGGAGAGGGAATAGAGGGCGACGTAGAGGATCCAGGAGGGGGCGAGAAGGTGAGAGGCTTGGCCGGAAGGGAGGTCACGGCGGAGTGTGGAAGACCGGGGCGATGGGGGAGAAGGGGTGTAGTCCGGGGAGGGAGGGGTGTCGCGACGAGCTGAGGGGGAAGCTGGGGAGGGAGAGGTGAACCAGGGGGTGCGATTTTGACGGGGGAAAAATAACGGGGGAGGGGTGCGG
Organism: Viscum album; assembly: GCA_963277665.1. NCBI lineage: Eukaryota > Viridiplantae > Streptophyta > Magnoliopsida > Santalales > Viscaceae > Viscum > Viscum album. Next base: position 581,384,030 of record OY728125.1, read on the forward strand.
CGCAACATGAAAAGGGGGAAGAAACCCTGCCCAAAACAATGAGAAAAAAATAATAAATAAACAAATAAAATAAAACTAAAACTAAAAAAAATAAAACAACCAATAATAATAAAGATAGTAGTTATAATAATAATACTAAAAATAAGGTAAATAAAAAATCATAATGAATTAAATACTAAAATTTACAATAATAAACTTAATAAAATGAAAATAATAAAAATAAATCTCAGTTAAATAATTATACATGATAATAATAATAATAATGATTTCATTAATTAAACATCTACAAGGCGTGCGGTGAACCAGGTGGGGTTGCACAGTGACCCAGGTGAGGTCGCACAGCTTCGACCGCGCTTCGCCGGACGCAATCAAGACCAAAATTCAAAGAACCCCAAATCATAAGTCAGGTTTTGACCCGAACTACCCGACACAAAGAAAGTTAATAAAATAAATAAATTTTGAAATGGCAGGTGTGACAAAGAAGCTATCCATGAAAACATGCATATTTTGAGGGAATTTTCTAAAGTGTTTCCTGAGGAATTTACTGGTCTTACTCATAGAAGAGATGTGGAATTATCAATTGACCTTATACATGGGGTATTACCAATATCCAAGACTTCGTAAAGAATGGCTGTTTAGGAGCTTGAGGAGTTGAAGAAACAACTAAAAGATAATTTGGGTAAAGTGTTTATACGCCCAAGTGCTTCACTATGGTGTGATCTAGTCCTCTTCATCAAGAAGGATGGTTCAATGCGCATTTTCATTGATTATCGTGATCTCAAAAAAAATCATGATAAAGAACAAGTCTCCTATGCCTCAAATTGATGACTGGTTTGATTAGCTACATGGAGCATAATAATTATCCAAGGTGGATCGGCGGTCGGGATATTACCAAGTATGGGTGAAGTAGGATATCCCCAATACTACTTTTTGTATAATGTACAAGCACTATAAATTCATATTAATTCCTTTTGGACTCACCAATTATCCAGAAATCTTCAAGGACATGATGAATAAGGAATTTAGAGATCACCTCGACAAATTTGTGGTAATATTTATAGATGATATACTAATATAATCCAATACCAAGGAGGAGCATGAAGAGAATCTAATAAATGTACTAGAGATCTTGTGGAAGAAGAACATCTATGAAAAGTACATCAAGTGTGAGTTCTAGTCGAAGTAGGTCTCATTCTTGGGCCATATCATCATAATAAATGGGATATCTTTGGATCCCTCCAAGACAACTATAATTCAGGGATGGATTAGGCCAACATCGGTAATGAATATCTATATATTTCTTGGATTATCTGGATATTATCAGCAATTTGTGAGAAATTTATCATGATTGTCAAACCCTCTTACCAAGATAAATCGGAAGGGAGTCAAGTTTCTGGGAGTGATGATTTTGAAGAGAGCTTCAAGGAATTGAACAGCAGGCTTATTACTACGCCCATTCTCACATTACCCACGAGTGGAAAACGTTTTGTGGTATTTAGTGATTCTTTGAAGAAGGGCATGGGTTGTGTGTTGATGCAGAATGACAATGTCATTGTCTGTGCTTCAATGTAATTGAATATTCATTATAAAAACAATCCAACACATGATCTCGAGTTGGATTTAGTGATCTTCACATTAAAAATTTTGAGGCATTAACTATTTGGGGAGAAGTGTGAAATATATATAGACTACAAAATCCTCATGTATATATTCACATAGAAATAATTGAACATGCACCAATGAAGATTGTTAGAGAGGATAAAGACTATAACTGCTCAATCCATTACTACCCTGGAAAAGAAAACAAGGTGGAATATTCTCTAAGTAGAAAGGATTATGCATATTTATCAATGATTATAATTGAAAAGGATCCCATCTTCTTAGATTTTCATTGGATGGACATGTGAATAATTAACTGAGGAAAATTATTAATCCTTTCTCAAATGATTACTCAACCATTCCTCATAGATAAAATAAAGGATTATCAAAGAAATGATGTGGAAATTATGAAAAGGGTGGAAGCTATCAAGAATTGGAAATCCCCAGAGTTCGTGGATGACAAGGATGGATTTGTGAGATTTGGGTCACGATTATATATACCATCCATTCTAAAGATAAAGAAATATCTTCTGAATAACACACATAGTTCAAACTTCTCTATTCACCCAGGCAGAAAAAAATGTCTTAGGATCACTGAGAAAATTTTGGTGGGAAAATATGAAAAGGAAGATTGCTGTATATATATAAAATTGCATGGTATTTCAGCTAGTGAAGGCTAAGAAGAAAAAGTCTAAGGGGATGATGCAACCACTACCCATACAAACATGAAAGTGGGAGAAAATTACTATAGAATTTCTCATTGGACTTCCAAGGACGTCTAAAGGAATAAATGCTATATGGGTTTTTGTGGATCATATTACAAAGACAACTCACTTTATCATGATTTTAGAGGACTTCTCATTGGATAAACTTGAATGGATTTACATAAAATAAGTGGTAAGGTTGTATGAAGTACCACTATCTATTGTATCTGATTGTGATCTAAGATTCACCTCAAAGTTCTGGAAAAGTCTCCAACATTCTCTAAGCATTGAACTGAACATCATTATGGCCTATCATCCTCAAACTGATGGTCAATCTGAGAGAACTATTCAGACAATAGAAGTTATGTTAAGATCATGTTCTATGGACCGCAAAGGAGGAAGAATCAAATATCTTCCACTGGTTGAATTCCCCTACAACAATAGTTTCCACTTGAACATCTGAATGGCACCATATGAAGACCTTTGTGGGAAAAGGTGTGGAACACTAGCATTTTGGGATGAAGTCGGTGAGCATAAACTGCTAGGACTTGAAATGGTCGATGAAATGGTGGAGAAGGTGAAACCTATTCAGTAGCATATCATGGTTTCCCAAAGTCGATGTAACACCCCAAGCTTCCACGATACGCTTCTCTTTTAATAATGTAATAGCTTGCATTGTACGCAAGTTCGAAATTCTAACACACCGCGACCAATCAAAGTAGTCGATATGAATAGTAATAACCACCTTTTGAAATTATATTAATTTAATAATTCAAAATGGACTTCATTTTTGTATTCGGAATATCGAAATTATCCTAAGTTGAATTTTTTGTAATTTTCTGTGAACTTCCAGTTATCTATGAATACTCCAAAATTACTTAAAAAAACTTTTTTAATAAAAATAATTTATAGTGATGAATTATAATATTGAGTGGTTTTAAAGTATAATTAGAATATATTTTTACCATTTTATCCAATTGTGTTCATTATAATTAATTTCACTTTGAAATTGGACATAAACAGTTGTCAATATTTTTATTGATATTGATTCTTAAAAACACGCTATTTTTCTTGACAACGGAAATTAATTATAAAACTAATTAATGAAACTTATATGTTTATAATTTTGTAAAATAGACATTATTTTTGAATTCTTAATTTCAATTATATCTTTGGGTGAATTTTTGGTACTGTTTTGAGAAACTTCAACTTTTGATGAATAGTGAAACCACTAAGTGGTAGTTAAAAAACTAATTTTTAATTTAAATGAAACTTTACCACTTCTGTGAATTTAATTTCAAAAATATGACATACATGGTTGTAATTAGGAAGTAAAATATGGTTCAATTGGATGAAAATAATTTTTGGTGAATAGTAACTTTTAAGTTTTATTAATCACGATTAAAGGTAATTAGTTTAATTTAACTTAAATATAATGTTATAATAATTTGAAATTACCTTTAAACTTGTCCTACCCTTATTTTATGAGTCATGGCCGACCAATAAAATCCATGGGTCAACTTGGGGACCCCATGGATCCACTTGGGTAAGAAAATGACATTAATAATTTTTTATTTAAAGTAAAAATAAAATTGTCACAAACATGTGTTGTTTTACTAAAACAATTATTACATGGGGTTATATAAGTTAAACCATAAACTATAAATATTCATTGGAAATATAAAAATATTTCCTAAATCATGATGTTTTTTAATAATTTTTATACATTAAATAAATTAAATTTTTTATGACACCATGATGATGTAGTGATTACCTCATTTATTAAAAACATAAATAAAATGAAAAGATAATGTACAATCTAAGACTTAAACTTGTCAAAAACTTACTGGATGAGTATATTTCGAAACCTTATCACCTTATCCTAGAAATATATAATTGTGGGACCTTTAAAATCCGAAACTCATTTTATAATAATGTAACATTTCTTGACATTCCAAGAGTGCCTCTCCTCGCCTCTTATAAAAGGCCCCCACCTCTACCACCTAATTCACACCTTCAAGCCATTTGGCTCGGCCAAAATATTCCCAAAAACTCTCCCATATTCCCTCTCTTACTCCTATATTCCTCAATTTGGGCAGATGTCTTTCCAAGGAAGCCTTTTTCTCAAATCAAAAAGAGTTACCCGATTTTATGGTAATGTATTCTTTTATGTTCTTTTGTTTTATTTTTCATCTCCAACCCTATAAACCCTTTTAATTCCATTATTTTGTAACAACAGCAGTATATTCAATATACTAGGATGTTTTTATGAGAAGTATTTTATTTACACTTACACACACCTTCATATAATGGTTAAAGAACATACTGTTTCTGTTGGTGGCGAATTACTGCCTCACGAAACGATGATTGTTCAATCTTCTTTAAACACCTCTCATGGTAGCCATTATGATGGAACAATTTTTATATATGATATATAATATGTTTATGTTTCCATTATGCTTCTGTATTTTTCATTTATGGCATACCTTTATGATTTCCATTATGGGTAAACGCAATAATGTCATTTTAGGTAGTGCGGACTACTGCCCCCTCAAAGTGATTTGAATCGTTAATTCCATATGTGGGATGTATAAAGGATGGAGTAAATGGTATTATATATGATATTATATTGGAATTATAATGTACCTATATATCATTATGATTTCACTCCATTAAAATGAAATAGAAATGAATGTAAGTTCATGCGTACGTACGGCTTACTGTCTCCATGAACGGTGAATTTCATTTCTTACCTCTAAATGTTATGTAAAATTATAAATGCATTTATATACTAGATATATATGATATATATGATACCTAAATCATTTATATAATTCTGGATATAATGGATATTCTACCACATGAACAACTTGTAATTATAAGATGTTTATTTTTGACTCAAGTACCAAAGATCGATAAAACGACCTTTATTAACTTAAATAATTACATAGTGTTCATAACATGGTAATAAGTGATATAAAAGGAATAATTAACTTGAAAAATATTCTTAAGCAAGTAGAAATTAATTCTATTTTATTATTCATGAGTTTAAAGAACAATCAAGTCAAGTCGGACACGAGGTAAGGGACTTCGTCTCAATCTCCTTTCATTAAGGCATATTTTGTTTTATACACAACTTTCTTTTATACGGTGTATGAACCCCTTTTAATTTTACATTTATTCAATAGGAATATTTTTTATATGAATCATTTTACTAAATGACAAAAGGGAATGTTTTTTTGTACGTATGCAACGATAACGACTTCTCTACCGCTGTGACCATTATTTGAGTTTCGGCTTCCTCTACAAGCAATAAGTTTTTTTAAATGAAAAATAAATAACAAGTTTTGATTTTCTTTTATTTTGGTATTGAAAATGGTTTTGAAATTGTTTTTATTATATCAATGTTTTGTATTGATATCTTGTGATTGAAATGTGGAAATGTTATATTTCTTTTATGCATGTTTTATGTGATACGATTATGTTGTGGTTTATGATATGTTTAAACTTGTTCATATGAGGAATTAATTGGAATTAATAAGTGATAGGTGGATCCCACTATAACTCCTCTATGCATCGGTAGGGCTCATGAGACAAACTAGAGTCTCGTCACGATTCCTTGACAAAATCTTATTCCTAATCTTGGCACGAGGCCTTGGCTACGTGGTTATGATAGTTTGGAATTATGCATTCTATCATTATGAAAGTTGTTATTGATATTGCATGTGATAATTCAACTAGTAGAATATCCTTGTTAATAAGTAAATTGCATTATTTCATTTTATTTTTTCCATATTTTTCTAAAGTTCATGTTTAAAAGGCTTTTGTTTTAGTTATACATTTCCTTAAATGTTTATGTTTATTTATGAAAGTTTATGAAATATTGTTATCCTTACTCAGCATCTGAGCTCACCCCATTATATGTTTTATTTCTCCCAGGATGTGAAGAAATATTTGATGACTGACCTACAAGGATAGTCTGAAGGGGATATGGGTGTGGACTGTGGAGACTATGTTATTGTATTTTTTCACTTTATTATGTACTGTAACATTTATGAATGTATCTAGTGTTTCCAAGGCTACTAAACTTATAGGAATTTCGAAACATAATATTTTTTGATTATGTCAATGTTACGTAATAAGGCACCGACTCTGGGTAACTGGGGTCGGGGAGTTAAAGTCGATAGAAGAGTTATAAAGATAAATGTCGATGAGACCTTGAGTTAAAAGTTATAGACATGGTATTTCTATGCATATCTATGTGGAAGAAAGTCATGAGGTTTAGAAATAAAGGGAAGTTAAGTCCTAGGTACATCAGACCCTTCTGGATTCTTGATCTTGTCGGGGCTATGGCCTATCGAATAGCACTTCCAACTACTATGGCCTAAGTACATGATATAGTTCATGTACCCCCTCATAAAGAAGTACATACCAGACCCTTCACATATACTCTCTTCAGAGGTAGTATAGATAGAGGATGATCTTTCTTACGAGGAGCAGCCAGTGAAGATCATGGATCATAGAGATAAAGTTATACATAATAAGACTACCCACCTGGACAAGGTATAATGGAGAAACCATAAGTATGAAGAGGAAATATGGGAACTGGAGGAGGCAATGAAGGAAAAGAAGCTGCACCTATTTTCAACTTAGAATGTAAATGGAAAATTTAAGGGAAAAATTTCTTAAGGGGGGAAGATTGTAACGACCCAAAATTTCATTAATGAAAATTCATCTTGATCTAATTAAAAGTATTATTATGAAAAATGGTTATATAAAATATCCAATTCCATGGTTTTATTATTTTGGGTTTAAAAATACTGTTATGAATTTTTATCGTTGCTAATATAGTTGTTGAACAGTAATCACATGATTAGTATAAATATAGGTCATTAAAAAATCCAATTTACTTAGACAAAGGATGTGATGACCTCATCTAGTAGACTTTCCCTGTATGAATCCAATTTTTTTGAGTTCAGAAAGGAGGTGGAATCATTGGGAGTCACTCTAGACCAAGCCTATATTGAGATTCAACATGTTAAGCTTGAGCGGAACCACCTACTAGAGAAGTGGAAGTTGATAGATATTACCACCTGGGCGATGTTATCTGAGCCACCCCTGGAGTCTTTCACCATCACACACATTACCCTTCATTCTTATGCAGGTGACATAATGGGTTATATAACAAGACCTTATCACTTCGATTATTTACATTATTTTTGTACAGAATAAATAGTATACATTCATTGTTTTTAAATCACAAATGGTATTTTTAGATAATATTCAATTAAAAACAATCTATTTTGATGAATTAATGTATTTTTAAATTAAATATTTTTTTAATAAATAATTATTACTAATTTAATGTTTATTAAATATAAATTATCGTATAATTTTAACGAATAAAATTGTAATTTTTATTAAGGTTTAAAAGCTATTTTTGTCAAAACCCGTGAATTTTAGATAAATGTTGTTTTTATTTTAAAAGTAAAAATTCACATATTTATAAAATTATTTAGATAAAATGAATATTATTTTGGGAATTAGGATGTCAAAATTATCCAACAGTGATTTTTTCATAATTTTCTGAGACAGTCGAATTTTTAGGTAAAAATTAAATATTGTTTAAATATATAATGTGTTTTATGACATCATAATGGCCTAATAGTGAAGTAATAAAATACTATAAACATTAATTTTGGCCAATATATTTTTTATCATTAAAATAATGTAATTTTAGTTTTGTTTGATTTATTTTTCAAAGCCTTAGAGGACCCTCCAAGACATATAGAACATTTTATCTTTTTATGATGTCTTACATGAGAGTGTGACTCACCACCACATAATAAAGCCTAATATTTTAAGAATTTAGGCCATTTTCCATATAAAATATTTTTTCCCACTCCCCTTTGGAAAAAATCATGGGCAAAAACCATGGGCTGGTTTGTGGTTTGGATTATTTTAATGTGTTGTGACCCAAACCTAAAAAATAAATAATTCCATCCCATTTCCTATATAAACCCACCCAAGCTTCCACTTCCTCTTCACTAAAAGCCTTTGGGGTTCATCCAATATATTCCCTACTCTCTCTATAATCCTCCCAAGGTGAACCATGATCCCAAAAATCCTCTCTCAAGCCTCTCCTATGCCTTTGGGATCACACTTCAAAGTAAGGGATTTCTTCGTTTGTCCTTTTATCCAATTTTATTTAAGTTGTTATGCCCTTTTATTTTCTATTTAAAATTTTTGGCTATGATTTATAACCACACCAATACTTCCCTCATTATTTTGGAATAATAATAGACATATTTATCTCTCATTAATTCCTTTTATGTACACATGTTACTACGCCGAAATTTCGTAATAAATTTTTCTCTTTTCATTTACATTCAAGAAATTTGTTTGTAATATGAATATAAATTCCATTTAATATATTGGTAAATATATCTATATTACCCCATTATCTTCCATTTTATTTACATATTATGATAAACCCATTTATACCTCTTCAACCTTTTTATGAATTATTATGTCACACAGTTATGCGGCGAAAATTGCACCGCGATTTTCCATGACAGAGTCATCGTGTAGTGAATACCATAGACATTTATCAATCAAGGTTATTCACCTTTATGAAAATTTTATTATTTATTATGGAGTTTTAATGTATGAAATACACATTAAATTATTGGGTGATAAATGTTGATGTTTAATGAATCCATGTTATAATATCCATGTGACACACTTAGGCATGAAATGAAATGATTAAGAAGGGTGTGCCCTGATAGCTCTCCAATGCATTGGGTAAAGATTAGTATCATGATACATCAAGTGAAATGAGGTTTTACTCATGATAATTCAAGTTAAATTTTGGTTTAATTGTGATCTATGTATAATGATCCTTGGCTCATGCTAATACCATGTTAAGTGTTGTTGTCACATTTCCATGATTCGATAATCATGCTTTATCACGCCTTTTTGTTCAGGTTTCTTTCATGATCCATTGATATGCCTATTTTATAACATGTATTGTATTCTTTATGTTATTCCTTGTTTACTCCCTTATTTATCCTTATATCTCACCCTTTTCATATGCATTTCTTCATGTCATCCAATGCAATGCTATGTAATAGGGAATGTAGTGGTCATGTAAAGGAGTTTTTCAATAAAGATGTTGTGTTTCATGTTTTAAGTCATTATGTAATGTTCCTAAGCCCCAAAGACATTATACCTCTCTATCTTCCATGTTGTATCAAGTGAAGAGTTTATTTAATAAATCTTTTTCAAGTGTGTAATAAAGAGAAGGGTTGTTATACCCGGGGTCACTGAATTCTTCTTCTTACTATACCAACTAACACATCCTTCTCCCAGAAATAATGTCCCTCCTAAATTTGATCTTCTATCAGTACCATCACCTTCCCAATATGTATCATTAAATCCTTTGAGTGTCAAATTTTCATTGTGTGTGTATATTATCCCATAGTTATAATTTATTTTCATGTATCTCATAATTTTATTAGCTTACAAAAAGTGATTCACTTTAGTATCACTCTAAAATATAGCACATGAAGTCATTGTACAGGTTATATCTGGAATTGATTATATTAGTTAAAGTATAATTACAATGACTATTATGAATTAATTCTAGTTAGCATAGTTTCTAGATTCATCCTTGTATTATTTTTCTTAATGTAATTGGAGTTTATTCTTCTACTTCATCTTCTAATCCAAATTTTTTCAAGAATTCTCTTGAAAACATTTCCTAATATAGAAATATTTAATTTGGTTTTTGATCAATCTTTTATCCCAGAATGTATGTTATCTTACCAAACATTAACTTTTCTAAGTTCCTTTTCATTCACTCATAAAGTTAATTATAGATAAAATCCTTATCACAAACAATTACTATTTCATCCACATACAAAATGGCTATGAGTGTAGCATGGGAAATGTCTTTCACATACAGTTTATTATTAATATTTCCTTTAATGAACTTATTATCCCTTAAAAACCATTCAATTTTGAGTAACAAGATCTAGGGGATTATTTCAAACTTTTTAGATATTTCCATAATGTACATTCAATGTTTCCATCGTTATATAAGAAAACCCATCAGGTTATTCAATATAAAATTCTTCCTCGATATCTCTTTTAAAAAGGGTATATTACACATAATTTTGATAAAATTAGTAACATTTATGTTCTTAAAATACTAAGGAAATTATAATATAAAAAATTTCTACTGGTTTTAATGTTTCTTCAAATTGAGAACCTTCTTATTTGATTGTATCCTTTTCACACTAGACCTAACTTTTTCCTTAATAACTCACCTTTACCATTCATATTATTCTTCAAAATAATCTTGGTTCTTAAAAAACTTTGTTCTTAGAACAAGTTACCATGTTTATTAGTTCTCAACCTATTCTTGTTCTTAATTAGACCTTGAATCCACCACTAATTCTCTACTATTTCTTCCATATTATGTGGTTAAAATTGATAATTAATTACAATTTGATCTTCGACTCTCAATATTCATCTAGTTTGAACTATATCATATTGATTTCCAATGATATTTTAAATTTCAACATGTTTGTCCAATTTTTTGTACCCTTTTCTCTGATTTCCATTAGATTTATATTCATCATTAGTTTGTTTATAATCAATATTAACAGATATTGGAACTTTCTAAATAACCTCACCATTCTTAAATTCTCTCTTATATATAACATTTTATAATGAATCTTCGAAATATGAATCAGCTGAGGTATCTGATTTGATTTTATTTACAATAATTTTAACATTATAATAGTAAAATATCTTGCGTATCTTCTTGTTCCAACACTTATAGCCTCTTACATTAGATATATTTCCCGTGAAAATTCCTTCCTTAGATTTTTCTTCAAATTTTTCCAGAGTGTGGTTCTAGATTTTTTTAATGAATTGACTTTCAAAAACAATGAAATATTTGATATTTGGATTTTTATTGTAACATTTTTCATATAGTTCATTTTGTTAATCTAGTCTCGATAGATTCCATTTTTTCTATGTATAAAAACTATATACATAATTTTTCTTGAAATATATTTAGATGTTGTGTTTAGAAAACACATCACATCCCATTTAAACTATGATTCTATTTTTCCATTAGGACAACCCATTATATTGTGGATTATATGGTGTGTTATACTAAAAATTTATTCCATATTTAGAAAGATATCATTATGAAGAATCACAGGTGAACTACTTACCATTATATGGTCAAAATATCTTGATATAGAGACACAACCCCTTCTTATCATGCCTTTGGAAATCTTTAAACATTTTTATTTCCTATGAATTGTATTCGATAAACATAAAATTATTCAAATGAGTGTCATAATCAATAAAAGTAGTGAAATATAATTAAACTCTAGTGTACATTTTCCTCATTAGACCAAAAAATTCTATATGAATAAGATCAAGTGGTCTTAAAGACACAATATTTAATCCCTTATGTGAAACTGGTTTCATTTTACTCTTTTGATAGGTTCCATGGATTTCATCCCTACCTCTCCTTAGCATAGGTATACCTCTCATAATATCATGCATTTAAATTTTACTCATACTTATTTGACCAGGATGGAAATGTATTCTATGATAAAATTTATATTTATCTCTATCACACAATTGACTAAAATTATTATAATCACTAATTTGAAATAGATGAACTTTACTTATTTTTCCTAGATTGATAATCCTATAATTTTTTTTTACTTTTCATGATACATAAATCTTGTTTTAATACCACCTAATTTTATCAACACAAATTTATCTGACACTAAGAAAATTATTATTTATCCCTTCCAAAAATAATACATTATTAGTATTCTAGTTTTGGGTTTCAATCTTTGCTGAGATAACTACTTTAATTTTTAGGATTTATCTATTTTCAAAATCCCCTTCCCCTCTTTCATACTTTTCTATGTTTCCAAAAAAAATTGTGTCACCAGATATGTGTCATGAACATACGTTATCAATTATCCATGAGTTTATTCCTCTACTAGAAGTTAATAAAACATCCATGAAACATTATTTTTATTCATTAAATTTCTAAACTAACTTTTATTTATCAACATTAGATATTTGACTTCAAATAATACAATGCAATTTTTTTAACTTATCCTTACTGATCAGATCTATCACCAATTTATTCTATGTAGTCAAACTTGTTTTGTGTTTTTATATAATATGAATTCTTGGTTATCTATTTCTTCCACTGAAATTTTTTTCTCCTATTATCAGAATATCTCCCCCTTATCTCATGTCACTTCATTTGTAATAAAATGTTATACTATCTTGGGTATGATTTTTTCTAGATCACACCACTAAACCATTAGTATCTTCTAAACATAAATCTTCCATACTGATAATATACCTATCCAAAATATCATTGATATTTTCTTTCAATTTACTATGATTGATTCTTCCATGGGGGAAAAGATATTCTTGGAGAATCTATTTCATCCATTAAATTAGAAGATAATTTTTCACTAGTATTAATTCTCTATAATAGTATAAAACATATTATAGGACCAACATTTTTAAATATAACATGTTTATTTTTAAAATTCCCAAAGAACTAATTTAATCTACTTTTTGGAACCCCTATTATCACCATCTTATAATGATTCTTCTTTGACCTCAAAAACCTTGTTGAAATATTCACTAATCTTTTTCTAGATTTTATATGATTCAATATATCTTTATTAAGTCTTAGGTTATTCATATTAATTGAGAGAATGTCTATGTTCTAGTCATTTTACAATATTTTATTTTTCAAAAACTTTCTATTTGTACATTTTGATTTCTTTGATGTAAAATGCTTATTTATTTGAAAATTAATTGTTTACCTCAATTATATTTTATTTTTCATTAAATAACAACAACTTATCCTTTATTATATTTTTATTTTTATTTATCTAAATATTCTAATTCATTTTTCAATATGTCCTCTAGTTTTACAGATTCACTTTCATCATCTTCACTGCTAGAGGTTTCAAACTCTTTTGATATATGAGCCATGAAAGTAGTTTTATCTTCTAATTAGATACGTGATATGGAGTGAACATATCTTACATTCAAATAATTAATTCAGATTTCAATAAAAGTTGGTTTTTAATTTTTATTTTTCTACTCATTTATTTTATTATGGATTATCATCATTTATCTAAGGTTTTGCGGTCTTCTAATTATAAAAAATTATTGAATTGTGTCAAATTTAATTAAAATTGTAACACCTTGGTGGTAATTTTCCAGTACCTAAGAATCACTTATATAATATCTTTTATAAAAGAGATATGATTCTATTATAATCTTCATCTTTATCTTGATCATCCAAATTAATTAATTCTAAAATTTCATTATCTCTGATTTGGATCCTTCTTAGGGACTCAAAATCCATATTTCCTTTTGTATTATTCATGATGGGGGGATATTTTACATTTCATAATCAGTGATAATGTTATGTAATTCTTCTAGGATAATATCATCTCTATCATCCCAAGAATAAAATTAAGGATCAAATTTGTTTTGTAAAATTTCTCAACAATTGGTTTAAAATAGTTGAATCATCAAACTTTTATCTAAAATTTCAATTATTAATGACAATTACATTGACACATATGAATTATTTATCATAGTTTATTCTACATACATCATGATATATTCATATATTCTTCTCAAAAAATTCAATTTGGCCTCCTTGACTTTCACAATTCCTCTATAGATTCTTTCCAATTTATCCTGAATCCCCTTAGAACTTTTCAGTATCATAATAATTATGTTAACCTTCTATAGAAGACATATAAAAATGGAATAAATATATTTTACATAAACTTCCATATTTCTCCTACTAGTAAAATTCATAATACATTCATCAGAAATAGGTGGGACTCCTATTGGTACTACATCTTTAACTTCAAGTCCAATAGATAAAATATATGGTAGTATATTATTATTCCAACTATGATTTTTCTTGAAATAAAATGTGAAAAACCCCTGTTATTGGTAGAATTCATATTATCCCTTTTCATCACATAGTGGATCATAACATAGTGAACCCATCTTTGATACCAATAGAAATTTCCTATGATTTTTTTTCAACACTGAGAGGGAGTGGGTTGAATTAGTGGTAATTTTTTTCAATTTATAAATCTTATCAAATTAACCATTCTTGAATTTTTAGGATCTGATTCAACCATATGATTACCTAGCCTCTCTTGACTGATGTAAAAGTAAATAACCCATAAACATAAATTTTTTTCAAGGTTAGATATTAATGATACCCTACTCCCTTACAATTATTGGTTAGAAACCCGAGTCATCGATTATATATTATAATCACAAGAAATTACAACATGAATTTAATCACTGGAATATATTCACACTATTCTCAATAGAGTCCCACTAGAATAGAAGTTTCTCATTACCAATTACAAAATTATTACAAACAAAACTACAAAGATCAATTCAAAATTTTAGTTACTTCTATAACTATTGATGAATATATTTCTTTTGAACCTTCTAGATAAATCAAATATCATATGATCTTTTATTAATAAACATTAATTATATAATTCTTCCTCAATATCAAAATACACTTGACTTCCCAAAGATATTTTACTTATATACTATGTTAATTTATAATGATGTACATTAAATAAGAACCACATTGAAAATTTATAATATTATGTAATGTCATATAAAATATATATTTTTTAATTAAAAAATATTAAATTATATCACTTTATATTTTCTCATATTTATTCTTTTTCATAGAGGTAAATTATTTTTTGAATGAGTGGAGGGTATCATAAAATTTATTATGAAAAACACTAAAATACCACTTAGAGACTCAAATAGAGTAATCATTGTTTTTTACTCGGAATTATTTATGTTCTACACTTAGGTGCATATATATTTAGTTAGGAGTAAACATAGTATTTATCATCATCAAATATGTGGATAATAATTTTTCCACACATGATCAACAAGTAAATATTCTTAAATATTTTATTGTATGGGACAACTATAAAACATGTGTCTTATCTCCTCAAATGACAAGGCCATCAAAAATTGTATAATACCATATCAATTATTAATCAAATGGATATGAGCCTGTAAGGGGCACTACTCAAGGTAGGTTTTTCCGTCTCCATCTTTCCCAATTCGACATAGGGATGGATGAGGTTTTCTTCCTTGATAATGTTTGTCAGTGAGGTTAGGTGCCCAATAACCTGATTAGGTTCTTTTTTTTCAGTCTCATTCGGCCTTAGGCATCGGTGCCTCCCTGAAGATGCTCTAGATTTACGTAGTCGGCTTCAGGAGTTGAGGTCCTCTGCACTGGCTCTTCACAGTGGTCCTTCTCCACGGTAATTCTTCTTCACGTTTTTTGTTTATCTCCCGACTATCTTCGGGCGTCGAATCATCTCTGTAGTGGAGTCAGTTTTGTAGTTGGATTCAAATGTATCTATCTCCGAAATGGTGCAGCTTTACTATGATGGCTTCAGATCTATATGGTGGCATCAGATGTTGGTGTTTCTCCACAATGATCTTGCGGCTGGTTTTTGTGTCGGCATAGTTAAGGATTTGGTGCCGGAACTACTGTGGGATACTTGTTGGTGGTAGTCAGAGGTGGATATGAGCATGAATGTAGTTTTATATGGAGGATTCATGCTTGGATCTACATTTTTGTACCTAAGCATTGGTTCCAGGTTAGTGCTTCTTCTAGATCTGGTGGGTCTGTAGTTGTTGAAATGTCAGTCTGTGTTGACGATGCTCGTTCTGGGTGGATTATTGTGGTTTATGTGTGTATAATAGTGGGAAGTGATACGTTTTGCTAATTTTGCTTAATGAAATCTATGTTCGCAATGGTTTTCTGTTCTTTATTTTCATGTCTCAATGGTTGAATTTGTTTTTCTGCGGTGATTAGTGCTGATTTCATGGTTTCAAAATGGATGGTTTTCAACTAGTCTTGACCACATGAAACAGCCCAGAAGATGATTTAGAGCTGTAGGTTCATCGATGTAGAGTTTTCCATATTTGGTTGTTTTCAAGGGTATGGCTTCATATATCGTATTGGGCATGTGCTTTGACACGAGACATTTTCTCACTGAATTTCTTTGCAATGGTAGAGATCTTCATCACATTCAAATCCTAGGGAGGGGTAGTTTATTTTTTGTTAATTTGATAATATTTTCCTTGGCCTCCGGGTCATGGTTTTTCCTAGGTCATGATGTCTTTGGGTTTCCACCTACATCCCTTAAAAGGGGGACGTATCTTAATAAATAAAATTAAAGGCCTTCGGGCCGTTGGAGTAACACATAAATTTTGAATTTCCATCACAAAATAAACCTTTATAGTATGTGAAATTGTTCATTTTTAATACTTTATTCATGTTTGAATCACAAACTAACACCTTCACTCCACATTCATTATTACAAGGAAGTCTCCCCGAACTAACCATCATAGTGTGTGGTATTTTATTTGCGTATGAAAAATGATAATCACCTCTACACATAGAATCACCACATATAATTACAATATCCACTAACTTTATGACACAATACTTACATGCTTCTTCCTAAAAATCATCATGGAAGCATAGTTCACATAGTATCTTCTATGGACTAACATACATCCAAAAACCTAACTTTAAAAACTCATATCTCATAGAATTACCTCATAGAATCCTCATCTAAAACTCATCTTCAATCTCAAATCAACTATATTACATACAATTTTATTCTTAAAATCATACACATGCTTTATGAAAAAAAAACCTCTACCACATAATGCTCATCCACAAAGCACCCACCTCCAAAAACTCAACAATTCAAATTAAATTATGACTTGAAGAAATTCATAATTATCTGATATTAAAAGTCTCACTGAACATAGAATGATCCTATATATTTCCTTAATCCATATGTGATTTATTCGGCTAAGAAACCCTCATTCATAGAAGAATGTATACAGAGGATGAAAAAAAATATCCTATGATGATCGAACGATGCAAATTCCTTCGATTGGGAAGCTGATCATATATGTGTAAGTTTTAATAGATGAATAATACTCCATAAAGGGACTCAACCAACATTTATTTATTCTACAATTTCAGAACACTTAAAATGTTTAGATGTTCCTCCATCTTAATAAAAGTGAGTATGTGGTCTTCTCTTATCAACCACCAGTACAAACCTATGCCACCATATTTCACCACCATGTCACCGTACACCATGGTTCCACTTCTCTATACCCATGCCCTAATATTTGTGCATGTTATTTCCAACCCATGCATTCTATATAAAACTACCATTGTTGGAAAAGGGTTTAAATCCCCACCTGAGAAGTTGTATAGGGTTCCCTTAGTTGGACAGTTGGTTGGATTTATTTTTTTTTTTTCTAACAATTATATTAATTTATGAATAAATTCCAACATATACGCATAATATAGAAACCATAATCACATCATCACGTAAAAATATTCCACATGAAAAATAAAAACTATCTTTCATGGACTTCACTAACTCCTTTTCTTCAACCTCATTACCTCATGAATGTAATTATTATTATGGTATGTAATGAAAAAACTCATGAAAATATAATTTATTTCAGATATTTGATTAAATATTTTACTCTTCTTCAATAATTGGTTTAAAAAACATAATATTATATTCAATAATTATGAAATTTGTTATCATAACTATTGGTTGACAACAATTAAAATATAATTAACAAATCCAATGGTTCATTAGTCCAAAAACTATTTTCTTTTATCCTTAGTTCATGTAATCAACTAAGGATGTACATCAAGATATTTTTGAGAGGAAATCCAAGTAAGAGGAGTAATAATATGAAAATAATAATATAAATGGATTATAATTACACATGTGAGAGAATAAACAATCAATATCATATCATAAGAAGATTATCATCAACATCATCATGGAAGAAATATTTTAAAGGAAAATATAATTTCCTATATGAATAATAATTGATCCATCATAAAATTTTTGTTAAATACTACAGATGACTTATGAAGGTAGAAAATAGGATGTTCACATATATCATATTTGTATAATCGTTACTTGATAAATTATAGAAAATTATAACATCATGTCCATGATCAAAACACATAATTTCATTAGATATATCACATTACCTAATTTAATAGTGAAATATATAATTTTAAGATCACGTATCACATCATAAAAATGATCGTAATCATGTATGACACATAGAATGGAAAACATATAAATCATAGCCATAGAATGAACCCATTATAAAAGAATGGATTTCAAAATAGCATCATAAATCATACATAAAAAAATAAAACACAGACATTCCCTAAATAATAGGGGATAATATAATTTTAGATATTATTGGGTTTCATTAATAAGGTTAATATCATGATAATTTTAAAATATACAACTAATCATAGGAAGAATCAATAGAGAAAAAATGGGAAAGAATACTCTATAATTAATCATGAAGGTGTCTTAGAAACAATCCCAATGATGTAAGAATGTATGTATACTAAGAAAAAAAATGAAAATCAAATTTAGAATAAATATGTTGAAAAAACAGAAAAATTCAATGAACCCAAAAATGAACATGTTGGGTTCAAGATTCCCCTTTACTTTAAGTCAAGATTTATATTATAACCTTTACACCTCTTATATATAAAACACATATTGATTAAAAAATGAATCAATATGTTTAATTTGGTCATTTATTTTAATATTGATCAAATATATCCATTTAAATAAATTTATTAATATTTTTATTAAATATGAAATGTCTTGGATGATAGGTTTATTTAAAAATCCCTACATCATTTTGGTTTCATTTTTTTGATTTTTATTAATTATTTCTTTCATTCAAATTACATCAAGATTAATAGAATAAATTAAAATAAATTTATAAATATATTCTATAATATACACTAACTATCCATGAATGAAGTTATAATTAATTAATTGTTAATGACCATATAGAAGTATGAAGTCCACTATTAATGGGATGTATTGAAAAGAATAAGAGTGATACTTTATATATAGAGAAATAATATAAATAAAAATTTATAGTTGATTAAAATTATTATTAAGAATATAAAATAATAATTAAATTAATTTCAAATATTTCTTATAAAGATGTGTGGAATTATTGAAAAATATAAGTGTAAAGTGAGATGAAAGAAAAGGAAAATGTTTTATTGTTTATGAAATCACTCATTTTCTAAGATTGTAACACGTTGAAGGATTGGAGTTTTTTGACTCAAAACATAATTGAGGGTAATAAAGGTAGTAGGAGTATCAAATTATGAATATATTAGCCTTCTATAACATCATGTGAAGTAGTTTTCAATGGGAATAGAGGAAAGGTATTTATATTTGAGGAGAGAGGTATTTTTTGCTAAAATATTGAATAAGATAATATATCAAATGTGAAACTTTCAAAAGTGATATTAATTAAATTATTATTTAATTATTATAATTATATTTTTTTAATATTTTATAACCTTTTATAACCTAAATTTGATATTTTTTAGAAAATTAATGAAGCAAAAAAAGAAAAAATGAATTATTCAATGAAATACATTATATTTTTTTACATCGAAAACTACTTTTTTGGTTTGGAATTTATATTTATAATATTATTTATCTTATCAATTTTTTTGTTCAGAAATAATTATATTATTTATTTGGTCAATATTATATTTTGAATTGTGTAATTAAAACATAATTGTCACATAAAAACTATATTTTTACTATTTACGTAAAAATTGATTTTTTTCATAAAATTACCAAAAATATACTCATTGAAAATTTTGAAAAGATGATTCCAAAATTGAAATTTATTTTAAAAATATAATTTTATAAATTATATATTTTTATTTATTAACACGAAATTATAGATTATATGAAATTCATTCAAATATGCTTCCTCAAACAATAACCTTTCACTTTCATTGAGTTTTTAATTTAAATATAATTCTTGGTAATTATAGTATTTACATATACAAATATTAATTATGGTCAATATTATTTACATCTAATTATGTTTTTTTATTAGTTATGTAGTTATTATAATTGCCATATTACCATTCTAATGGTTGGGTTACTATTCCTAGTGGTCATGTTAGTATTACAATATTCATATTAGTTATTAATTCATAAGAAAATGTCATATTTCCATCATTAATGATTAACTTTAATTCATAACAAAGTACTTCATTATTTATTTACAAACAAATATATTTCCTTACTAATGATTTATTTATTTTTTATAGTGTTTTCACGAGTGTGACAATTCTTGGAGATAAAAATGATTCAAAATTTTGTATTCTCAATATTTTATTTTTTTCTATTTATTATCTCATTATAGTAATGTGAATTTTATTAGATTATTTTATCCTCTAAGTGAATTTTTTTTAATAATATATAGTATTATTTTTTTCTTATGTGATGTATGTATTTTATATTGTGTTTTTAAATATGAGAAAATAGTTTTTAGAAGGATAATTCCAAATATAAAATTCTATGTCATTACATTATTCTACACGTTATAAAATTTTTCCATAAAAGTTTGATTCATATTTCTAGTAAATAATATATGAGTTCACTTCTATTTTATTTAATCCATAGGTTCCCATATTTCCTCTTTATTATTATGGGTTTTCAAAGGTACTTTGACAAGGTGAGTTATCATGTTTCGTAGAAGATTGTCTCTACGGCCAAATATCATCATCGACATGTAACACCCTATGACTTTGGGAAATATTATTTTCTAAATATATTTAATAGTTTTTCATTTTTCATTACACAATACACAAAGTTTATCCAATATTACACTCTACCATGAATTTAAATGAAATGAGACTTATTATTAAGAAATTGTTATTTAATATGATAGTTATCACATATCTGTTAGAATAGAGGGTATGAATGGGATTAGTTAAATTATGAAAATAATTTTTTAATATATATATATATAATGAATTCATTGATAACCTATTAATTATAAATGAAATTAAAAACTACTTTAAAAAAAAATAAATCCTTTTCTGGAAAACTACTTTTTAAAGACAAACATATTTCACCTCAATAAATTAAATAACCTAATTTTTTATTGATTTTAATGAAATATATATGGTATATATTCAAAAATATATTTAACATTCATCTTATGTGATTTCTAGACAACAGATAAGAATAAATCAAATTTTACACTTAAAAATGTATTTTCCTAAACAGTAGTTTTGTCACTTTTTTGTGAACTTAATTTATAACTAATTTTTTAGGCTTTTAGGAAAATTATATGAAATAATTATTTTCATTTTATAAATAATAATTTCAAAACTAAAATATAGTTAATTGTTTTGATTTTTCTAAAAAGAATAATTTTTTAATAATAGTGAAAGATAATAAATTTTAATTGAAAACCACCATTTAAATTAAATTATTTATAAAGTGATTTTATATTTTAAATTTATTTTAAATTAAAATTATTTAAATTATAAATATTTTAGTCCAATTTATATTTTTATAAACATTTTTATATTGAATTTTAATATAAAACTTGCTAAATAGTTGAATATTTTCTCTTTGAAAACCCGCTTTCTCATTACGTATGCAGGATTAATTTAATATTAACTAATTACAATTATATGAACAGAATTTGGAAAAAATTATTACATATTTGGAATCCTAATAATTTTTATTATCTAATATAGTCAATTTAAATTTTTACCATAATTAATAGTGAAAATAGTAAAAATTAATTCCCATAGTTAAGATAAAAAATGGTTTATTATGGAGTTAAACTAAGAAGATAAGGGTTTAAATGACTATAACACTTTTAAAATTACTATTTTAGGAAATATTTCAATATTATCCTTCCTATTTTGAATATATGGTCATTTTTATTTTCTTTATAGAGAATGATTTTTTTTAATTTTCCAAGTATTTTCTAAGTGGGTTCCTTTCCCCCAATTATAAAAGGCCACCACCATCCTCTAATTCTTCACACCTATCAAACCATATATTTACTAAAACCCCCCAAAAAATCACTACCCAACATCTTTATACATGTTCTCTTGATTTTGGTCCTCTTAAAAATATAACACTCAGTTCCAGAATAAGATATCCAAAGGAGGTGTTTCTAAGTGAAAGTAATTTTATTCACTATGCTCCTTATTTTTTTCATATATTTCCTATTATAATTATGTATTAACACTTATAATATAATAATACCAGTAAATATTATATAATTAAATGTTATTGTTTAAATATATATCTTATACCCATCCCCACATTCATAAAATGGGAAACAAAACTGTTGATCGTGTGTTTAGCAGACTGCAGTCTCACGAACCAACATAATTCGTTTTCCATACCCAGCTATCATGGATAGCATTTATTTATATATACGAATAACCATATCCATAATAAAATCATTTCATCTTTCTATATCTTACATTATTTATTGAATGTGAATTTTTATATAATTATAATATATGATAATAAATTCAAATTTTACATTATTTAAACGATGTAATGATGATAAAAGTATAAGAACCAGAGCTACTAAATAAAATAACACGTTAAAAAATAAAATAGTTCACACATAGAAAAAGGGATTTTATAGAATAATTATTAATAAATAGGGTTTTAAACATTATAATTTGATCACACATTAAATTATAAGAATTAATATTATTCATTAATAGTTTTATGAAAACCCTATATTTATTATACATGTTTTTTGAACATTTACAAGGGTATTCAAGATTCTAGTAAGGGACTTCTATCTCACTTATTACTTTTATGAGACATATACTATATTCACCACCTATTTTTTTATGTGATTATATACTACCGATGAATTTATTTAATGATTTTTCAAATAAAAATTATTTTTATTTACAAATCTTCTTTAAGATATCTCCTTAATGAGGTTTATGTATAATAACTACTAGAACTTGTTGTTTTCCCAACATTACTATAGAAATAGT
Organism: Viscum album; assembly: GCA_963277665.1. Classification (NCBI taxonomy): domain Eukaryota; kingdom Viridiplantae; phylum Streptophyta; class Magnoliopsida; order Santalales; family Viscaceae; genus Viscum; species Viscum album. The sequence continues at coordinate 581,407,388 of OY728125.1, forward strand.
TTGAGGAAACCGTTGTTATAGTATAAAAGAAGTAATATTTTCCAACGGTTTGTTCAAACGGTTGGCAATGTGTATATATTCCTAATATTTCCCAACGGTTTTCTAAAACCAATGGTAAAAAACTATTCTATCTAAGGTATAACAATGGTTTTGACAAAATGTTGGTAAAGAGAATTATTCCCAATGGTTTTTAAAAACCATTGGGAATGTTTTCCCCCAAATACCCAGCACCCCAGCTCCTAGTCAGCCCGATTGCATACCTAATCCAGACCTCCTCCCGAAGTCTTCTCGGTGTCGAAACACATTCCAGCTGAAGATATTTCTTCATCCAAACAAATTTCTATTTATAAACTTCAAATTAGTATGTTTTACCTTATTTTTAGTGTTATTCCTCTTTTTATTTTATGTTTCATGTTTTGATTTCGGCTAAATTAGAGTTATTGTTGTTGGAGTACCGAACCCTTTGTTTGTTTTATGTTGTTTTTTGCTATACACTTCATAAATCGTAAATGGTCTATTTAGTGGGGGTTTAGTTGGTGTGGGGGGTAAAGAGTTTTTTTTATTTTTGTTTTATTTTTTTGTTTAGTGGGGTTTTATGTGTTATGTTTAGTGGGTGTTTAGTGGGGTTTTATGTTTTTGATTAGTGAAATGGATAATGCATGACAATTTGTATTTCTTAATGAATAAAATGATTTTAAATAAAAATACCCTAAGTGGGGATTCAGGAGGGGAGGGGTATATCTAGTTGGGGGTGGGGGGTTGTCCAGGTTGGGGGTGGGTTGTCCAGGAGGGTAGGGGATGTAGGGGGTAGGGGATATAGGGGTGTGGGTGAGGGGGGTATGGGCTGCCCCAAGGAAGGGTATGGGCTATCCAAGGGGGTCAGAGTGGGGTGTCCAGGTGGGGGAAGGGTGTGGGGTGTCTAGGGAGGGGGTGGGTTGTCCAGGTGGGGGGGTGGCAGTCCAGGGTTGGGGGGATGTCCAGGTGGGGGTGGTTTTCCAGGTTGGGGTGATGTCTAGGAGGGGGTGGGGATGGGATGTCCAGGTGAGAGGGGGGCTGCAGGGGAGGGGTGTGGGTTTTCCAAGGAGGGGGGGGCTATCCAGGTGGGGGAGGGGTGTATGGGATGTCCAAGGAGTGGGGGGGGGGGTTGTCCAGTGGGGGAGGGGGCCGTCCAAGGGGCTATCGGGGGATGCAGGGGAGGGGGTGTGGGCTGTCCAGGGAGGGGGTGGGTTTTTCCAGGGGTTGTGGTGGGTGGGCTATCCAGGTGGGGGAGGGGTGTGGGAAGTCAAGCGGGTGAGATGTACAAGGGGGAGGGGTGTGGCTGTCCAGGTGGGGGGAGGGGGTGTTGCTTGTCTCGAGAGGTGTGGGGGTGGGTTATCAAGGGGGTTGTGAGCTGTCAAGGGGGTGGGGTGGGCTGTCCAGGTGGGGGGTGTGTGCAGTCCATGGGCGGTGGGGGTGGGTTGTCCTAGACACCTTGTACCCCATGGAAAGCCCCCCCCCCCGCCCCACCCCCCGAGCCCCACCCCCCCCCCCCCCCCCCCCCCGACCCCATGGATAGCCCCGCCACCCCCCATGGACAACCCACCCACCCCCTGGACACCCCTCCTCCAACCCTTTGGACAGCCCACGCACCCCCTGGACACCCCGTACCACTGGGACAACCCCGACACCCTTGTGGACAACCCTCCCACCCACCCCGTACCCCCTAGACATCCGCATCCACCCCCTAGACACCCCCTCATGCCGTGGACATCCCACCCACCCCATAGACAGCTCGTACCCTTGGACAACCCCCCTCCCCTAGAAATCCCCCCTGGACACCCTGGCCCCCCTAGAAAGCCCCGCCACCCCCCATGGACAGCCCTCCCACCACCCTGGACAGCCCTCCCCCCCCCCCTCATGGATAGCCCAACCCCCCCCCCCTAGACAACCCCATCCCTCGGACACCCCCCACCCCCTAGAAATCCCCCCACCCCACCCCCTTGATACCCCGACCCTACTGGATAGCCTTTCCACCCCCACGGACAGCTCGACACCCCCCCGTGGATAGCCCGCCCACCCCCTGGACAACCCGCCCACCTCCCTAGTCATCCTGTACCCCCTGGACAGCCTCGCCACCCCCCATGGATAGCCCTCTCACCCCCTGGACACCCCATACCCCCCTGTACAGCCCCGCCCACTCCCTAGACACCCCGCTCACCCCCTGGACAGCCCACCCAGCCCTGGACACCCCCTACCCCCCCTGGACAGCCCGACCACCCCCATGGACAGCCCGCCCACCTGGACACCCCAACCCCCCTAGACATCCCCCACCCCTTGGACACCT